>VWZO01000706.1:112909-257452 GCA_013396975.1 Bucco capensis | reverse complement strand
GGTTCTTATTGGGGGGGGGGGGTTGCCTCAAAAAGATATAATGGGAAAAAAGAAAGGAAAGGGAGGGAAAGGAAAGGGGCTAAAGTTTGGGTTTGTCTCAAAAGATGGAAACAGGTGAAAGTTGTGTGCCCCCATATGATTCACTTTCTTCAGCAGGAACGATTTTCCCTTCATCATTATTCAGAGCACTGTCACTGAGAGGCTGTCTCTTGCCCAGCTTGAGCTCACCAGCACAAGGTAGACCTAGCAAGTCCAGCATCAACCACCAAGCTGGTTGGATTTGGAGTATGGGATGCTGGAGCACAGGGTAAGTGTGGGGCTTGTTGATCCTTGAGGAGGGGGAGACCTTTCAGCTCACCATGGAGCAGGAGCCTAGAGATGAAGGAATTATCATCCTTGAGTGTATCCAAACCTCACCTGCCCAAGTCCTCAAGCAACCTGGTCCAAGTTGACCCGAAGTTAATTTGAAGAGGCAAAAATCAGCTTTCTCACTGAGGACCTCTGCACACCAACCTGACTGTAAGGGCATCCCCAGCCAAAGGGTGAGCTTCTTTAGAGAAGTTTGATGTCCCTTTTTGCTGTCAGCACCAAGTACGAGCTCAGCTGAGCCTGGAGCTTGGTGGGCATTTACCTCTCAGCTCTGCCAAGGCATGGGGACAAGACTGCAGCCTTGCTGGACCTGCAAGAGGAAAGCATCTACAGAAGAGCTCTCCTCCACTGGCATCTTCAGCCCAATCTCTGCCTCTGAGGGCAGATGGGAGCATCACTCTGTTGCAGCTTGGGGCTATGCCATGCTCTTAGGGAATTCCAGCCAAGCAGGTTGGGCACATGGCTGTGCCTGTTTGGAAAGTTGGGGCAATCAGCTGTAACTGGGTCAGGCAGGCTTCTTTTGTTAGCATCAAGCAAACAACTGCTGTCAGCCTCGTGGCTTCCAAACCTCTGCTGGGATTAAAAGGTGGCCTCTGAGTCCACCTCGGAGAAGCTTCTTCATTTCTGAGCTAAACCAAGAGCCTGGAGGTTAGACAAGATCTCCTCTTTCCAAGAGGCATCAGAGATATAAACCCTCAGTGATAAAAATCAGGAGCTTGGGCAGTTTAGAGCATGAAGCATTTATTCACTAAATGATGTGCTTTTGGTAAAGCCCAAGTCAAGAATTTTGGGGGTCTTTTTTAGGTAATAGAAAGCAAAAGAGAGGAGTGCTGTAGGCTGGTGGTGACAGAGACAACCTCAGCTCCAAGACATATATAGAACAACATCAACAAGTAGGACAGACCACCCCCACCCCTCTAGAGGACCCTTTGTGGCAGCTCCCAGCCTTTTTATAGCCAGATCTGGCAGCTGCTGCCTCCTCCTTCCCATTCCCTCATGCTAAATATCTCCTCCTCCCTCTCCCTGGTCTTCCTGTAACTGTCCCTACCATGTGGTCTGGCACCAGCTGCTCTACAGAGCAAATCCTTTTCCATGAGGATGGAGGTGGTGTCCCCAAAAAGGCTGGATGAGTGTCCTGAGATGGAGGGAAGACTGATCTGCAGGCAAGCACTTGACTCACCAGGCTGCTGGGGAGCAGAAGAAGGTACAGAGAAGGGTAGAGGAACAGAGAAGGCTTTTGCTGTGCTCCCTCAGAGAACAGCACTTCCATGTTCAGGCCCATTGCATGCTTTGGTTGGAGATGTCTCCATGGAATCAGAAGATTTTAGCCCTGGGAAGAGAAAATAGTTGATTTCCACACCCTCATCCCCCTCCCCCAGAAGGCAGTTGTCTTCTCAAGTCAATTCAGCTCTGGCCAAATATGCAGAACAATAGAGTTCTCCATCCACTTCTTCAAGCTGGACTGCCAGATCCCATTCCCCAGCAGGTCTCCATCTGCCTCCATTGTCCTCCAGAGGCATAAAGCCTCTGACACCAGCAATGGGAACTTGCCAGTGACCTGATCATCTCCTTTACTACCAGTCTCCACCAACAGGCTTCTGACAGGGGAGGAATTTGCCTTGTGCCAGTGGATCCCAAAGCTCAGCTAGCAAGGAGCACGTATCTCAGGAGCTTTGGTGGCCATCATGTGCTGACCCTGCAAATTTTATTGTGTGGCCTCACATCTGAGGAGCAACTGAGGAACCTCCCAAGGGGCACCCACTTGTTGATGGGCCAACTACTCCTCTGGACACCCCTGATTCTCCTTGTAGGGAGGGTTCAGGCCACTGTTACCCTGATTTAGGTCTGCTAGGGCTGGCTTTGAAGCACTGCTCCTGATAGCTGTCATCCTTTATCCTGTGGTGAGGCCCCAACCTCAGCTCAGGCATCTGTTACTGATAACCAGAGATGATTTATCCCAGCATGAGCCTGCATATCTCTGCAGCATTTCACTGGGTGTGTTTCTGTCCATGCTTGGTTTGCTTTTATGTATTGCTCCTTCTCTGGCCTTGGCATCAGCTCTTTCTGCTTCGTGCACGCAACAGATGGACAACTCCACTTGTCTTGCTTAGGTGGTTGCCTACCCCCTCCCCTTCAAACTCCATCCTGGCAGCTCCATCCCATTCTGCTAGACAGCTCAACTGGAATGGAACTGCTTTTTCCAAGCAGCATTCCCCCAACCAGCTCTGCCTCCAAGCTATTCCCAGAAGGTGGAGGAAGCACTACTTCTTGACTGGTGTCTGCACAGATGTGATTCTGCTCTGCTCTTCCTACAGCAGAGAAGATCCAGCTGCAGGCTACAGGCTGGTTTGGGGCAGGGTTAGGCTGGAAGCTCTCTGCTGTGGGGACAGGGTGAGAGACTTGAGGTTGTTTAACCTGGAGAAGAGAAGGCTCCAGGGAGACCTTCCTTCAGCCTTTCAGTACTTAAAGGGGCCTAGAAGAAAGAAGGGGACAGACTTTTTAGCAGATCATGTTGTGACAGGATAAGAGGTGATGGATTGAAACTAGAAGAGGGAGGTTTAGACTATATCTAAGGAAGGAATTTTTTTCCATTGATAGTGGTGAGACAGTGTCCCAGGTTTCCCAGAGAGGTGGGAGATGTCCCATCCCTGGAACCATTGCAGGTCAGGTTTTTGGGGCTCTGAGCAACCTGCTCTAGTTGGGGATGTCCCTGCTGACTGCAGAGGGGTTGGACTAGATGACCTCTAAAGGTCCCTTCCAACCCAACCCATTCTATGGTTCTATGATGTTCTTTAAGGAGTTTCAGGGTGGCTGTAAGGTGTCAGGCAAAGGTTTGTCTCCCAGTGCCTTGCTCCCAACCATGGCCACAAGCAGCTGCTTGGAAGAAGTCTAAAGGGCCAGGAAAATGTGTATACCATATCTCCTGCAGTCTTTCCTCTGATTTTCATTCAGCTCAGGGACTTGCCAAACTGCATGTGGTTTCTACATACTGAGTAACCATCAATGCATTTCCCTGCCTCGTGCCCTTGAACATTGTCCAACAGTAGTGTCAGCTCAGGGGCACTTCTAGTTTCAATCTGTTCAGCAGGACTCCTAGAAACTAAACCCCTAGAAGCTCCAGCTGTGTGACTTGGTTTCATCTTTCCAATACAGGGTTGGTTTTTTTCCTTCTTGATCTCTCTCCTGCTTTTCCCTGTCCACAAAGCTGAAACCATCTCATCAGCCAAGAGCTTTTGTGTGTGTGTGCGCACACATCTAGAAGAAACTTGAGATGTGTCTTTTTCTCTGCCAGTAAAGTGATTTTACCTGGGTCTGCAGAGGATGCTAACTGCTCACTTGGTAGTTGACCCTACTGCAAGTTTTTGTTTTAATCAAAGAGACTGAGCCAGCATTCCTATCACTGGCTAGAGGTTTGCTCTTAGTCCTCACCATGGAACCACTTGGTGCTGCATTTCAGCATTGCTTCAACTCATTAGTGACCTAGAGCCCTTCCTTCTCAGGGGATATTCCATGGGAAACAGAGAATCATAGGATGGCTTGGGTTGGAAGGGATCTTGCAAGGTCATCTAGTCCAACTTCTCTATGGTCAGCAGGGACATCTACAACTAGAGCAGGTTGCTCAGAGCCCCAAACAACCTGACCTGGAATGGTTCCAGGGATGGGACATCTCCCACCTCTCTGGGCAACCTGAGCCAGTGTTTCACCACCATCAGCATAAAAAATGTCTTCCTTAGCTCTAGGCTAAATCTCCTCTCTTTTAGTTTAAAACTATCACTCCTTCTTCTACATCTAGACATCCAGAGCAAAGATGGGATTAGAAAAGCTCTTGCCGAATTCAGGACCAGTTTTAGAACTCAGCCTTAGTGCTTACCCTTGGGCACAAGATGTCATTTTTAGGGTTGTCCTGTGCATAGACAGGAGCTCCATGAGCCTTGTGGGTCCTTCCAACTCAGGGCATTGCATGATTCTCTGATTGCTGTTTAAATGCCAGAGCTGCCTTTAGTGGGGTTGAAAACCAAAGCTTTGCACTGAATGTTTGAGAAGAATTAGATCCCAGCACAGAGGCTTCGTTTGAATTATCGGGATGAATTCCAAGGTGTGGTGCACAGAGATCTGCTACATGGCTGGAAAAGGTAAGTAAACACATTTGATTGTCCAGGCTGTTCTTGGCTGTCTGGGATCTTATCATTCCTGCACATATCTCTGCTCCCTTGTGGGGAAAAAAATAAGGATTGTTTTGGAGCTGCTGAAATCCAAATCCATTGGAGTGGTGATGGAGCTGGGCTTGGTTAGCCTGGAGAAGAGGAGGCTGAGACAGGATCTTCTCAACATAGACAAGTATTTGAAGGGAAAATGTCAAGAGGATGGAGCCAGGCTCTTCTAGATGGTGCCAAGCAATAGGATGTGAGGCAATGGGCACAACCTGGAATATAGGAAGTTCCACTTAAAGATGAGGAAGAACTTTGCTGTGAGGGTGCAGAGCACTGGCCCAGGCTGCCCAGAGAGCTTGTGGAGTCTCCTTCTCTGGGGACATTCAAAAACCAGCTGGATACAATCCTGAGTGATGTGCTCTAGGTGACCCTGCTTTAGCAGGGAGGTTGAACTAGATCACCTCTGGTGGTCCCTTCCAACCTTAACCCCTCTGTGTGATTCAATTCTGCACAGTGTGGGATAATTGGGAAATGCATCACTTGAGCCTTCCAGCAGCAGTTTGGCCACCTTGGGCATCTCACCAGCTTCATGGAAGAGCTCTGAAACCTTCCAGGAGTAGATTGTGTCACTTGGCAGAGCTCCTGGCATGGCTGTGAACCACATGTGTCATCTAGCCAAACACTTGCTGACTCCTTGGGACACAAAGGTGATTTTCATGTAGTTTTATGACACTTATTTTCTAGGCTTGTTTTTTCTAGATGAAAATACAAGAGAGGTTAGTGAATTTGGGGGTATTTTTTGTGTGTTTGGGTTTGTGTTTTTTTAAATGGTTCTAAATACTGATGGTGACACACACCCTAACCATGTGCAATTTATGGCCTAAGGTTTTATGGCACTATAAATGTCTTAAGCTGCCTTGAGTCCTCCAGATGACTCTGTTGGAAGCAGTGTAAGTGTTTAACTGAGCAACGTTGCCAAGGGTGGAAAATTCTACAAAACAACTTGTTGCTTTTAGTCCTGAAAGAGATTGGTGTCAATGAAGTGTGCTTTAATCTTTGCCTAATGAAGTCTGCCTGTGTGAGAGCCACAAGTCATTAATGCATGTGTTACTAATCCCCTGCCTAATCCAAAACAAGCTTTCCAAAAGGGAAGAGTCCTAACAAGACAGACATTTAGGGCAAGAGAGTCTCTACTACTCCTTGCTGAGAAAAGGGAGGAGAAAACCTGGCAGGCAAAAGTCTTTCTTTGAGCAAAATCTTTTCTGGCTTTGAAGATGGAGAAAAGCTCAAAGTGAAAATTTCTCCTGGAGCATCACAACCTTCTGAAAATGCAGTGAAACTGTTACAGAATCCCAGCATGGTGGGGCTTGGAAAGGATCTCTGGAGATGATCTAGTCCAACCTCCCTGCCCAGAGCAGGTTCACCTAGAGCAGGTTGCACAGGAGAGCACCTCGGTAGGGTTTGAATCTCTCCAGAGACAGAGACTCCACAGCCTCTCTGGGCAACCTGGGCCAGGGCTCTGGCATCCTCACAGCAAAGAAGTTTCTCCTTCTGTTCAGGTGGAATCTCCAGGATTCAGGCTAAGCAGCACCAGGGCTCTCAGCTTTTCCTCCTCCCAGAGATGTTCCTGTCTCTCAGCATTATGTTTGTAGCCTCTACTGGACTCTCTCCAGTAGTTCCTTGACTCTCTTCAACTGGGGAGCCCAGGACTCTAGCTGTGGCCTGACTAGAGCAGAGTAGAGGGGGAGGAGAACCTCCCTCAACCTGCTGCTCACACTCTTCTTCCTGCACCCATGAAGAAGACCATTGGCCTTCTTGGCCAGGAAGACACATTGCTGACTCCTGGTGACCTTGTTGTCCACCAGCACTCCCAACTCCTTCTCCACAGAGCTGCTTTCCAACAGGCCAACCCCCTGGTGCAATGCAACTTGCTTTGCTGTGTTCTGTCAGTATTGTGAGCAGGTAGGTGTTGCAGCATCAGTGGGATCCTCATCACCCTCTTAGCAAGCCCCTGAGAGGCTGTGTTCTGTCAGTCATTCTAGTTATGCCCCACTCATGAGATCCCACAGATACCATGTGGGTATAATCTCCCACCATTACTTGTCTTTGGTGGCTGCTGGGCTGGTACCCAAAGATCTTTATCAGATCCCCTTAGTTTAACAGAGCCTTCAGTATTGACTTCAAGAGAGACACACCTGGTGACTGCATGCTCGTGTGTGCTTTGCCCTCATGACCTTCCTACCTATAGTTTCAGCAGAGGAGACCTGCCAAAAGCACCTCTCAGATCACCAGGTCTGTGCTGAGCTCTTCCAGCTGGATGGAAAAGGCATTTGCTAATTCCATGGCTCACTGCCTGGGGGTGGGATCCAGTGCTCAGGGATGCAGCTGTGGCTGCTGCAGAATGCAAGGAACAGGAGCTCTTGGAGGACTGGATGCTTTTCCAAACCAGGAGGACACAGCAGGGTGTGGATAGCTGTTGCAGAAAGCAGGGTCCAGCTGAGCAGGTGAAGTTTCTGAGGTAGGAGACAGCTGGGGAGAAGGACTGAGAGAATTAGGCTGGTAGAGATGAAGAGCATGAATGTCTGAGGTGTACTGATGGTTCACCAATAACTACAAGCCAATATAAATGAAATAACAAGTGAGGCAAGACTGCTTAGGTCTGCATAAATACAGAAACTTCACAGTTTTGTCAGGTTAAGGCTGCAGGGAAATAAAACAAGCAAAAGGAATTCCTTTCTTTTTGGCACAGTGTCAGTGCTGGGTCTGACTCCTCTGGCATACTCTGCCAGGAATAAGCTTGGTGTATCTGCTCTGCTTGCTCTTTGTCCCATCCCAGGGGCATACTTCAAAAGAGAAGCTCAGCTTCTTTCTAAAACCTTCAAACCCTTGTGGATCAGGTCCCACAGGGTCACCTGAAACCTGTTGGCAGGCTGCTGGGTTCAGCTTAAAGCAGGGGCATCAGTGTTTCTGGCTCCAGCTGCAAGGTTCCACTTCAAAAGCTGGACTTGGGTTTTCAGCATCTCTGAAGAAACCATTTCTGATTCCATGCTGAAACACAGCCAAGTCAGTGGAATGTGGGGGTTTTCATGGGTTTTGAAGGATTTCATCCAGCTGCTACAATCAAGTTGAGATCAACCTGCCACTAAAATGATCAGCTGCAGAAGCTCGTTCCAGCCTAGCAGCCAGCACAGCTAAAGGGAGACCTTTCTGCCCAAACTCTCCGGTCTAAAGGTACATTTGCACCCCAGAGGAGATATTTCTGATCTATCAGCAATGGTAAACTATAATCCACCCTCTTATCTAGGAAGAGTTGAGGCTGAGGGGGGACATCCACATCCCCTCCATGACAGCCACTTGCCACACAGGGAAAGAGCTGAAATGGAGGAAAAGAAATATCTCAGCCAAGTGGGACATGTTTCCAACCCATACCCTCAACTGAGTGGGTCTAAATGTCCACCCATTGACTTCCTTAAAGCACCAAAATGGGATGGGAGGAAGGATGAGGGCTCCTGGTGGATTTTCAAGGCAGAGCTTCTGGGGTTTGCTAGCTAGCCAAGGCATCTGCTTTTCTCCAGCACTATTGGAAGTGAAGAAAGTGGCTTACACAGTGCTTTCGGACCAGGATGTGGCTCAGGGATGACAGACCACAGCCTGCAAGGTCTCACCCTCCCTTCTTGCCTTGTATGGCTTTGTGGTGCCACACAAGGGATGGTTTGCTCCAGGTCAGATTGTTTGGGTCTCTGAGGAAGCTGCTGCAGTTGCAGATGTCCCTGCTGACTGCAGGGGGTTTGGACTAGGTGACCTTGCGAGGTCCCTTCCAACCCAAACCATGCTGGAGTGAGAACTTTGCTCCTCTCTCTAGGACCGTGGCATGCTGGCCTTGGGTTCACTGAGGAGAAAGGACTGAAGGAAAGGAGGAGAAGGAGCACAGCTCCAGCCAGGAGCGAGAGGGCGAGCAATAATAGCCAAGCACAACAACTCCGTGCCTCAGTTTCCCTCCAGCCGAAGTCCTCCCGCTGCGCGGGGCACTAGGGGGCGCTACTTCGGGAGGGGGAGTGTGAGTGACAGCTTTTCGCTTGCCCCGCCCCCGCGTGTCCTAGCAACGCCCTTCCGCCGCGCTGATTGGCTGCCGCCGCTATCGCCGCCATTTTCAAACCTCCGGTTCACCGCCGTTGCTGTCGCCATTACGGACCGAGCGGAAGCGGTGCGGCTTGAGCAGGTGTCGTCTCCGCCTTCTTCCTCGACGCGACCTGTCACCATGCAAGCCGAGCTCCTAAGCCAGAAGCCTCCTCGGCGGAGAAGGGGCAGGGCAAGTGCTGAGGTCCGCTCCAGCCGCTCGCCCCCGGCGGAGAGCACCCCCGGCGAGGACTCCTCAGACGCCTCCTGCAGCCGGTAGGACCTGTGATCCCTCCTCGTTTCCCCTTCATTGGCCCGAGCCCTGTCAGTGGTACCCCGGGGGATTCCACGCTCTCCCTGCCTCCTCT
Organism: Bucco capensis; assembly: GCA_013396975.1. Classification (NCBI taxonomy): domain Eukaryota; kingdom Metazoa; phylum Chordata; class Aves; order Piciformes; family Bucconidae; genus Bucco; species Bucco capensis. Next base: position 248,448 of record VWZO01000706.1, on the reverse strand, counting down.
CCCATCTCTTAAGGAGAACTCCTCTCCTGAAGGCTGAAGGGAACCCTTTGCCCTCCCAGACACTTCTTTCCCTCCCCGGCTGTAGGGGATGCCTCTCTCTGCGCACTGTAACGGACACCCCTAAACTACTCCTGTCAGGCTTTCCCTCCTCGCTTGTTAGGTCAACGTGTCCCACGGCACCCTGTAACTAGGCAAGGGGTCTACCAACACCTCATCTTATACAATATATATGTTAAAGAGTCGAGGAGGGGCGTTCCTCAGGCCAGAACCGGTTTCCCTGCCTGTTTCTGTTCCATGAGGAGAGGGAAATAGCTGCTCCCATCTCCACCTCTCTGTGCCAGACTACCCCTGGGCTTGGGTGCAGAGGCTTTCCCCCTCCCTCATCTCTTGTGGGGGTTATCTGGCAGGCTGCCTACAGCCCACATCAGTTTGGGAGGAGGAGAGGGTCCTTGTTGTTTCTCAGGGTGGGAATCATTTGGAGTTGGGAGATTGGCTGAGCTGAGCCTCCAGCATCTCTGCAAGCTGTATGGAACACCAAAGCAAGCTCTCCTGGGCATGGAGAGACCCACCTCAACTCTAGTGTCAGCCCTGGCCTTTACTCCAGTTTATAAATGCATCTATTACTGTTACTTTGATATGTTGCACTTGGGAGACTTTCCCACAGACCACCCAGTGAAAGAAACTGTTCCTTCTTAAATGAACCTGAAGATCAGCTTATCTGTGCTGACCTCAGTAATGATACCTGGAGGTGTTCATAAGCTGCTCTATCAGCAGCTGACCCCTGAGTGACCCATCTCCTACTGACTCATACCTAGACAAACCCAGACTGAGCAGCAGAGGTTTGTTTGTGTTTTCTGTTGCTCTCAAGGTTAGGTAATGAGTTCTCCAAGCATACAGCTGATGTAGAGTCTGACAAGTGTGGCTCTGGTTACCTTAGCCCAATTTCTACTCCCTAGATGCTGCATTTGGGCAGAGGTTTGACCCCTAAATGTGATCAGATCAGGGTTTTGTCTTTTGCTGTCTTTGTTCTTTGTGCCTGATGAGGGGATTGCAGCCCAGCTGCTTGGGTTGGACTGGTGAAAGATGCTCTTGCTCTCCCTCCAAATTCATTTGTGCTGTGGGAATGAGTGAAGAAAGGTGACTGGGGCAGTTCCTTGTTTTGAAAGCTGGTGACATTCCCCACAGGCTGGAGTGGATCTTCTTTAGCAGGTGACTTAAATCAAAGCAAGGGAAACATTGGATGAGCTTGTGGCAGGTTTTAGTAACCCCTGTGTGTTCTGGATGGCAGAACAGTTTAATGAACTCTTCAAAATAAATGTTTTCATAGAAACATGCTACAGTATCACCTCGAGGATCACATTGTACCTCCTAATTACTGCGCTTAAAAAGCACAGTGTAATTGAAAGCTCTGGGGAGGTGATGAAAGATGCTGGCTCAACTTCTGGGATGGTCACACATTCCTTTGTGAGGCTTGTCTGTGTGGAGAGGCCCAGGGAAAATGGTGATAAAACTGGGAAAGGAGTTTCTGCAGATAAGACATCTAGGTATGAAACCTTCATCTGGAGACTCACAAGCAGGGTGATGCCAGCTCCTAGATGTGGTCTTGGGATGTGGATAGAGTAATTCAAGGAGTTGCTGGCTTGAGGCTTGTTCACAGAATAATAGAGAAGTTTAATTGGAAGTGACTTCTGGGAGGTTTCCAGTCCAACACCTGCTGAAAGCAAGGCCAGATGTAGGTCAGGTTGCTCAGAGCATTGGCCAGGTAAGCTTCAGAAATCTCCAAGGACAAGAGATTTCCTTACCTCTCTGGATCCTCATTCCAGAGTTTGACCACATACCTATTTTTCCTCCTATCTAAAGGGAATTTTCCTTGTTGAAGGAAATGTTGTCTCCTTTCATTCTACTGTGTGTGCCCAAGAAGAGTCTTGTGTTCTCTTTACCCCTTTCTTACACAGTTGTAGGCAGCAGTTACGTTCTCCTTTGCCTTCTCTGCCCAGGCTGAGTGAAACCACTCTTGGTCTCATCAATGCTGTGCTCTAGCCTCAACATCAATCTTGTTTCCCCTCAGCTGGACATGCTCCTGTTGATGTTTCTTATACTGGGAGGCCCCGAGCTGGACTCAGTATCCAGATGGGGTCTGACAAATATGAACTGACAGCACTTGACCTGCTTGCTGTGCTTTTGCCAATCCCAGTCATGTGGAACCAACCTTCCTGGGGCAAACCACTAACAACAGAACTGAAATGGTTTAATCCCTTCAGCTGTTGGAAGTGGCAAGCTAGGACAGAAGGACATGGTTGGTTGGTTTGTTTTTAAAAGAAAAACAACTTGGAAGTGTGCTTGGGTTTTATTTGGCGGGGTGGGGGGGGAAAGTTAAACCACTTTATCCAAATAATAAAGAAACTCTGTGTCTTATATTGGAGAGAGCTGACTGCCAGGCTCCATTGCAGAGCTTTAAGTCAGTCTAACCTTGCATGAGCTGCTGGAGGTTAGTGTGTGATTTTCTTTTTCCTGTTGTTAATGGTGACTTTATCTGCTTGTTGCAGACAGGATCAGGACTTGAGGTTCTGGGCTAGGACAGGCAGAAGGTCCAACTGTTTGTACTTTTAGTGCTGTGCAGGGCTGCTCCTAGCAGCAAATCCATGAATTTGGGGGTTGAATTTAGCTGGGCCTCCAGGAGAGCACAAGGAGCACTCTAAGCAAAGGCCCTTACTCCCTAAGCAAGCACTTCTGCACTAGAACATAGATGTATTTCAACATACACACAGTAAATGATTTCTTTTGTTAATTTGCCTTAATCTCGTGAGGGGAGGGGTGTGCACACAGGCATGAAAAAGCTTTTGTGTCCAGCCCTGTAACCTGACCCTGGAGGAGGAGTTCTCTGCCCATCAGCCTGATTTTAGTCAAATATCTCTGGCAAGTCCTGAGGCCTCTGCTTGAGAGACTCTGTGAATGTACTAAAGACATTCAGCAATGTTTGAGGGGGAGGTAATATCCTTTATTAGCCCTGTCCTCTTGCAGACCCTGTACCCATAGACTTTTGTGGCTGCAGCATTCCTGAGTAGTTTCAAATCTGCTGTTTCAGGGAGAGTGGTGTTTTTTTTAAGTAATAGCTTGACTTTCCTAAGAAGCATCAAGTTTCACTTCTGTGATGCTAGAGAATTCCTGACCCTTCCAAAAGAGGAGTAATGTGGCCAGGGAGGTGTGAAGGGATGTGGTTTGAACAGAGTATTTGTAGCCAGCCTGTTGTCTGTGTAATCTCAGAGTTGTGTCTAAGAAGGGAGGAGACAGTTGATAGCATGCTAGAGACAGTGACTTCACACAGCCATGAACAGTGACTGTTTTCTCTGCTAGCTCTGATCTGGGGATTGCTTTAACATCTCATTTTCCATTCATCCCTTTCCCCCCTCAGCAATAGCACTGGAGCTCTTGCATGGGGATGTGAATCAGGTTTAAGGTATGAACAGGAGAGGGAATTGCTCTCTTGAACAGGAGGAGAGGAAGCTAGAGTGTGCCCAAAGCAGAGCAGTCCTGAGGGGGAGTGAAAAATGAGTTTACCCAGAAGACATTCACTCTGTTGCCAGCAGGTTTCTGATCCAGAGTCAGACTGCATTTCTAGCTGCTGGATGAGTGTTTCTCTGAAATTCATGTCAGCTCTGGCAGATAGAAGATGACCAAAAAATTGCAGGTAGACTTCTGGGACAGAGAAAAGAAACTTTGCTTTGGGACTTTGTTTGCTCTATAATCTTATTCCCAGCTTCATAGTTTATCTAGTCTGAAGGTGAATCCAGGTGAAGCTGACAGCTCAAGGGCATGTTCTCTCTTCTGAGGTAACACACACAAATAAAACAGTGAATCCTCTCTCCTGCCCCAGACATGTTATCTAACCCTGGCTTGCATCTTGCCTACAACTTCTGCCAAGCTGCAAGAGCTGCAGTGTGGAGCTCCCTCCAGCTGGGGTGGCCCAGAATGCTGCTGGGATCAGACACAGCTTCCTCCCAAGTCTGGAGCTTGCAAATATTTGGTTATCTTTGTCCAGAGTCAACTGTTCTCTCTGATATCTCAAAACATTCTGTAGCTTCCATGTGTCAGAAGCACCCAGAGGCAATGAGTTGTGCAGGGTTGGAGTATGGCTGTGCTGAGCTGCTGAGGCTAGAGATGGGCTGTCAAGTGATGCAGCAAATGAAAGCTCTACCTCACACTCTCTTTCTTGAGTGTCTGCATCTTTGGTAGCACAAAGCCACTGATCCTAGGACTTAGATGCCATGTTGTGCCTGTTCTGTGCTCTGCTGGTACTTGCTCAGCACTTGGGGTCCTAGACCTTGCATAGACAGTGTAATTGTGACCAAGAGTCCAAGTGATGTGTCCCTTTGAGACAAGCTATCTGCAGTGGGAAGGGAAGAGAGTCAGAGGTGATTGTACATATTCATGTGCTTGTAACTATTTTCCTGGTAACCATCAATTCTCAGTAGTTATTCAAATGGGTTTAATCCCAATTAACAGGCTGGCTTTGTGTGGAAGGATTAAAAGAAACTAGTGGTTTTATGTAGGTCACATTAGAGTGGAAGGTGGAAAAGATGCTCAGTGCTCAAGTTGTGCAAGCAAAGGTGGTGTCACAGTAAGCTCCTGAGCAAAAGGTGATCTGAAGCAGGTTGCCTAGTGTTGACTTGAGAAAGCAAAGACAAAAAGCTTCTGTCTGGTGTGATCAACAGCTGAGGCTGGCAAGGAGCTTGGTAGAGTAGCAGGTGTTGGAGAAGATCCAAGAGTCTGGGTTTGTCTTTTCTCACAGATGGTGCAACTGTGAACTGCTGCCAAAGGTGGGGTCTGGGCTTCCCCAAACCAGCTCCACTCCTCTGCCTTCCTTGCAGCAGTCTCAGTCCCTGTGTGGCTGCAGGGGGAACTGGGGAGTTGCTTTTCTCTGGAACCTGTACCACCGCCACCCCCAAAAAAAGAAGTTTTACACTTAATCAGCAACTGAACCATCTTTCCCTTTGACCATGGGATTGGTGAATTAGGCTTGCAGGGGTCTGGCTGGGAAGAAAGGAGAAAGATGGTCTGTTCTGGTGGCAAGTGTAATGTCAAGTGAGAGCCTTCACTGCAGACCATGCAGGAGGTCTCTCAAGAAGAGATTTATTTCTGGAGCAGAAACAGGAGCAAAGTAGCTGGTTGTCCACACAGGAGAAGAATGGGTTTTAAGGAGGCATCTGAAGAGAGTTCTTCCTGAATTATGTTTACATATTAGAAGGGGGAAAAAAAGCTTTTAAAAATCTTCCCAGATCAACTACTTGTTCAGCACAATCTGTGGTAAACTCTTCAGTTGGCTTTTATTTATTCACTGTATATATTCATACTGTTTAAAGTCAGGTTTTTTGTTGGCCAGTGACCTAAGGCTCTGTTGTGAAGGCCAAGTGTTTGTGATGGTGATGGCTCTCCCTTTCCTTTCCTCTCCCTAATTATGGCTTTTCTGAAATGGATGTTTGTTTGCTCTTGATCTCTGTTGTGATTAAAGCCTGTATTCCATCAGACCTTCCTGGACTGGTAAAATGAAGAGTGCAAACATATCTTTTTCCTTCCTATTATCACATCAAAGTTAGCACAAATGGAAACTTTTACTGCACTGAAGGAGGTAGCTATTAAAATGCATCTCTTGAACATAATTGGAAGCTACAGTGAGGCTTTCAGAGATTGTGTAGAGGCTCTTGTATTAGCACTGGGTTTTATTCCAAAAGCAGGCTATGAGTAATCTGGCTCTGGATATGTTCAAGGCACAGCAGGTTTATAGGCAACTACTGGATCAGCACTAGTGTGGCCAGCAGGACTAGGGCAGGGATTGGCCTCCTGGACTGGACACTGGGAAGGCCACAGCTCCAATCCTGGGCTCAGCTTTGGGCTCCTCACTGCCAGAAGGACATTGAGATGCTGGAGTGTGTCCAGAGAAGGGCAAGGAAGGTGGAGAAGGGTCTAGAGCACAAGTGTGGTGAGGAGCAGCTGAAGGATAGGAGGAAGAAGGAAAGATCTTCAAAATCATTCAGAACTTGCTTTCTCTCACTCATGGTACTGCTGCTTTCCCAACCTACATGGCACGTGCCACCAGCCAGTTATTAAAACCTCCAAAAAGCCTTTCAGCACTCTCAATTTCTCCCTATGTGAATGTTGATTGTGGGTAACAGCAGTGTCTTAATTACTAGATGCTGATGATAGCCTGCTTGTTATTGTCTTGTAGAAGTCATGCTACACTTAACCAAATAATTATCTTCCCTCACAAGTCTTTATCCTCAATATCCAGTTGCTTAAGCCTAGCTGTTACCTCTTCAATTAATACTTTCAGGGCAAGCTCATCACAGATGCCTTGTAGAATGCTCTCTTCAGATAAATAATTTGCAGTGGATGAAGATAGGCTATTGCTGCTGGGCCAACTTCAGCCTTGTGAGTCAAAAGATATGGAGAGCATCTCTCCTGTAAACATGGTCCCTTGATGATAAGAATGAGCTTTTGTACCCAGTAAAATCATCTTAGTGTGTGCTGGGGGTATCTTTTCTACGCCTAGGGAAGTTCTTAACTCCAGTTTCTCTTCTGATTCATCTTGCTTCTGACTAAGGTATCAGGCAAAGGTTGGTATGAGCCCACAGCAATGACATGGTTCAGTGTGATTGGGAGAAGACAGCTCCAGCACCTCAATGTCCTTCTTGAAGTGAGGAGCCCAAACCTGACCCCAGGATTGGAGCTGTGGCCTCCTCATTGCCCAGTGCAGGAGGCCAATCCCTGCCCTAGTCCTGCTGGCCACACTAGTGCTGATCCAAGGCAGGGATGCTGGTGGCCTTCTTGCCCACCTGGGCACTCTGCTGCCTCATCTGCAGCTGCTGTCAACCAACCTCCCCAGGTCCTTTTCTGCTGGGCAGCTTTCCAGCCACTCTGCCCCAAGCCAGCAATGTTTCTGGGGTTGTTAAACCTCAGCCCATCAATCCCCAGGCCAGATCCCTCTGCAGAGCCTCCTATGCACTAGGAGATCAACACTTCTACCTAGCATGGTGCTGACTGCAAACTGACTGGGGAGTGCCCTTGATCCCCTTCCTCAGATCCTTGCTAAACAGAACTGACCCCAACACTGAGCCCTGGGGAATGCCTAAAGCAATGTGTAGATGAGTATATGACCTCACTGAACCAGATGGTGAAATTCAGTTAATTCCCTGATTTTACCATAGTATTCCAGGATTTTACCTTACACTGCTTTGTACAATGGATTCATTTCATGTGCCAGTCTATTTGACAGCCATGAAAACTTCCTCTCTTGGCTGACTTGCAAGGATTTCCTCTCTGGATACTGGAAAAACTTCATCCCTACCATTAATACTTGTTTTCTAGCTCTGCTATCAGTTGGCTAAAGTCACTTTGTTACCTTCTCTCCTTATTTTTTCCCCTTTCCCCTTCTCTTCCTTTCCTGTCAGATCTGCCCAGTGTATTTCATACTTTTATTTCTGCCTCAGCTTTCAATCTGCTCTGAAGAAACAGCAGGAAACATGAGGTTTCTGGGCAGTGTTGAGCAACTGCAGCAATGAAACTTAAAGGAAAGTTTTGAGATGCCTGAGAAAGAAAAGCAGTGATAAGACAGCCCTGACAATATGTGGAAGGAAGAGCTTTTCCCAGAAAGGAATGTGATAGGGAGAGATGAACAAACACTGGGAAGCAGTAGTGGGGTGGGAGATACTAAGTGATTATATGAAAGCTTCTCTGTAAAATAATTTGTAGGTGAGGAGGAAACAACTTTGGTGGTGATCCTGAGGTGAAATGAGGATGGAAAAGCCTTTTCCTCACAGTGTAAATCAGTTGAAGACTAGACAGTGATCAAGTTCTATAGGGACAATTCCCAGGGAAGCTAATGGAATTTGACTGCTTGCATTCCTTATGCACTGGCAGTGTTTGGCTGCTTTTTGAGTTTGAAGATCCAAATGTTTAGAGTACACTGACTTCTTAATTAAATGTCAACATTCTGCTCCCAAATAGTGAATATTGATGGTTGATCAGAGCTGTTCTCTTGTACACTGTGGGTTTGTATTTAGTGTGGATGTCCATAACAGAGCAGCTTATACCTTGGTGCCTTTTACTGCTTTAATTGAAGAGCTTTCTGATAAACCAAAATGGAAATGAATGCAGGAATGACTTCATCTGCTAATCAAGCAGCTGAATATGAATATAAAATACTGCAGATTAGGAAAATGCATCCTGTGGGTTCTGGAAAAGGCTCTAGGTAGATCATTCCATTTGAACTTGGTGTGGAAATGAGTAGTATCACCTAAGCTCTTCTTGACAGGAGTTTTCTCTTGCAAGAACAGGTCCTACAGTGAAATGTCCAATGTGCCACCTTGAACAATCCCTGCCATGGTCCTGCTGATCCAAGCCATTGTCTTGCTGTCTTCGTGCTGCAAACACCATCCCTGTTTCATTTGGATGTTTCACTGCTCACCTTTCTTCTTGATCTTTATTTTGGAGAAGCCAAGGAAAATGCAGACCTCAACAACAACAACAAAAAAGGCATAAAGCCAATAATGTAGTTAAAATTGCAAATCCAGGTGGGCCCCACCTTATGTGGAGGAGTAGTAACAACCTTGGCTAAAGTTTCCTGCATGTCTTAGCAAGCAGACCCAAGGACAGCCAATAATGCAGCCTGGATTCCTGTGGAGCTAGCTTGTGCTTGGATCCTCTGATGTTGAGCAAAGCTGAGATAGAAAAGTTTAAAGAAAAAAAATACAAAGGCATGTGAAGCTTGAGTCCTTGAGTCTGGAGAGAAAGGTCTGTTAGGAAAGGTAGAAACAGGCTGAGCTGCTCTTGGGAGCCTGGGCTATGATCCTGGAGGGGGCTGAAGCACTTAGTCCCTCATTCCATACTCTGGAGTTGTCTCAGTCCATACCCTGGAAAGAGGTTGCTGCAGGGGAGCTCTTGGGAAGGCAGAGACCTTCCAGTGCCATTTGGAAAAGGCTCAGGGTTCTGCCTTTTTGTCATCATTTTCTCTTGTCTTTCTGAAGCACTGTTACCCACAGGAGCTTTCTTCTTATTCAGTCCTGTGCTGAAACACACACAGGGAACTCCAGAGGATGGAATGAGGAACTCCAGTCTGGAATAAGGGGCTCCAGAGCCACTACTCACACTAGCTCAAGCAGTTATCATTTCCAGTCCCTCCAGGAGCTGCCAAGCATGCAATGAAATCCTCTCCCCCTAGATGTCACCACTGGATTGGGAAACGTGTCTTTCCCTCCTTTAATTCCAGCTTTAATCTTCTTGTTTACAGTAAGTTGACCGGTTAGGCTACATTTAACATCAATTTCTTTTTCCTGAGTCAAATAGTTAGCACTTCCCCACCTAGCATGAAAAGAAATAATTTCCTGAATACTACAGATTACTTTTTTTTGCCTTTCTTGCACTGAAACGATAGTCTTCTGTGACATTGTCTGCTGATCATATCCTTCTAAACTATTTAAACTGAGCTCAAAGGCGACTTGGGAGGAGAAAAGTGAACAAGGAACCAAAGCTCATGAACACATCCTGGATGCTCTGTGCTCTCTGCACGTGGGTGGGCTGGAGGAGGAGCAGAGCAGGGCTGGGAGCCTTCAGCACCTGTGTCTTCACTTAAAAGCTCTGCTGCAAAGTTGTCTGGGTGGTTCCAGATTTATTTCTGAGAACACAGAATTTCTGAGAACACTTGTTGGCATCAGAGAGACCACAAAAAGCCTGTTGCATAAAATTATTTAAGTTGATTTCCCTCCCCCGCATACATAAATGTCTTAAGACTTTGTAGCTGCTTCCACACCTTGCTCAGGGAGAAGAGTCAGTTAAAGAAGCATAGAATGGGTTGGGTTGGGAAGGGACCTTTCAAGGTCATCTAGTCCAACCCCCTGCAGTCAGCAGGGACATCTGCAACAGGAGCAGGTTGCTCAGAGCCCCAAACAACCTGATCTGGAATGGTTCCAGGGTGGGACATCTCCCACCACTCTGGGCAACATAGAACAGTGTCTTACTACCCTCAGCATAAAAAAATTCTTTCCTTCTATCTACTCTAAGTCTCCCTCCTTTACTTTAAAACCGTTTCTCCATGTTCTGGCACTACTAAATAAATTATCACCATCTTTCTTCTAGGGCCCTTTAAGTGCTAGAAGGTTGCAATAAGGTCTTCCCAGAGCCTTCTCTTCTTCAGGATGGGAACAATTTGGCTTGGCTTAAACCTCTAGAAGCAAGGCTTTCCAGCAAGCTTAAGTGATTTAATTCCCATGGGTGAGTGGGTTTTTAATGTCAATTGTGTTCACGAGTCCCTTAAACTGGCTGGAAAATCCTCCCCAGAGCACTATAAAGCATTAAGTAATTAGTGGCCTGTACTCCAAGTCCTTCACAAACAACAATGCCATTAGTTTTGTGGGACTTTGCCCTTGGTACAGTGATCTTTTGAAGCAGCAGGGCTGAGGAGCCAACTTTGTTCTAATTGTTTCATGGAGGGGTCAGCTTTGAAACTCAACAGTTAGCCCAGGGAGTGCTCCAGGCTTGGGGCAGAGTGGCTGGAAAGCTGCCCAGCAATAAAGGACCTGGGGGATGTTGGTTGATAGCAGCTGAAAATGAGGGAGCAGTGTACTCAGGTGGCCAAGAAAGCCACCAGTATCCTGGCTTGGATCAGCACTAGTGTGTCAGCAGGACTAGGGCAGGATTGTTCTCCTGGACTGGATGCTGGGGAGGTCACTCCTTGAATGCTGGGTTCAGTTTTGGACCCCTCACTCTAAGAAGGACATTGAGGAGGTGCTGGAGAGAGTCTTGAGAAGGGCAAGGAAGGTGGGGAAGGGTCTAGAGCACAAGTGTTGTGAGAAGCAGCTGAGGGAACTGGGGTTGGTTAGTCTGGGGAAGAGGAGGCTCAGGGGAGACCTTCCCACTCTCTCCATCTACCTGAAAGGATGTGGTAGCAAGGTCGGGGTTGGTCTCTTCTCCCAGGTGCAGGACAAGAGGAAGCAGCCTCAAGTTGTGCCAGGGGAGATTCTTCACTGATAGGGTTATCAGGCATTGGCCCAGGCTGCCCATGTATATTGGGTTTGGCTGAGATGGGGTTAATGTCCCCATAGCAGTCCTCAGAAGTGCTGTGCCTTGTGTTGAAACCCAATACAGCAGGGCAGTGGTGGTGGAATCACCATCCCTGGAAGTGTTCAAAAACCGAGTAGATACGGCACCTGGGGACATGTTTCAGTGGTGAGCATGGGAGTGTTGGGTGGACAGTTGGACTGGATGATCTCAGGGGGCTTTTCCAACCCTAACAATTCCACGATAAGGACAGAGGGAAGCTGACACAGAAGTGCTGACTCCCAGCAAAATGTCTGTTAACCACAACAGGGCCTGGCCCCTGGCTCGCTCACCTTGAAGGCTGCCAGCTGCTGTGGGTGTCACATCCCCTTCCCTGAGGTGATTTGGATCAGGAAAAGGAGTTGGTGTTTGAACTTGTGCTCTATCAACAGTTGGGAAAGAAGTAGTGTTGAGATACACACCTTTGTCAATGCACTAGTCCTTATCATTGTATCAAACTGTGTTTTCTGAAGCAAGTTTACAGATGTAAGGTTTTGTCTTGCTGCTTGTTAGTTCAGCTGACTCGTGTAGCTCTCTCCCACTCGGGTTTTTTTTGCCATTGCTTTTGATTTGTCAGTGATTGTCTCTGCATCGAGCCTCCTGTGCTGCACAGCCCCATGTAATACTAATGCAATACTAATTCCTCCACATAAGGGGGCAGAGGTGAGATTCTCTGCAACCTAAATCGCTTTGCTTTGTCTAAGGAATTGCTTCAGGATAATCTTTGGAAGAGACAGCGGTAATCCTTGTACTAACTGCCCAGGAATGTTTTCTTGAACATGAATAACCACTGGCTGAGCTGAGTGAGTCTTAATGATGGGTTTCCTGTGGACATGTCTAGCAGACTTTCTCCTCACTGAAGTCTGTAGATCCCTTCTGGAGAGGTGCTGTTTTCCCTTTGCACTGTGAGGTTTATTTGTTGGTGGTAGGTTTGTTTGTTGTAAGAACTGGAAATGGCTATAAAGCTTTTAATAAGACTTCATCATTACTCTCTCTTTAAAACTTGAAACCAGACTTCAGGTGTATTTATCCTCCTCCCATGGAAAGAGATTAGAGACTCGTGTCTGAACTCTCCTCCCTTTCTCATCATGCTAGCTCATATGTCTACCTTGGCCCCTGAGCAGCTGCCTTGCCCTGCCAGCATCCATCAGATTATCCCTGGAGGCAACAGTTGCTTGTCTACTGCAGTAACTTCATTTTCCCTGATTTCTTAATCCTTCATCTGGTATTGTTTTGTCTGAGTTTCAAGGTCTTTTCCTCTCCTTGCAGGCCTTTCTTTACTCTGTTCCTTATCTGCTACTGCCTCTAAAACCAATATGGTCACATAGCCAAATAACATCTGAGACTGTCATCCCCAGAAAGAGAATTTGGCTTCTAGCCTGAGGTCTAACTTGATCTCTACCACCATCCATGTGCAAACTGAGCTAAATTGGCCAGATTAGAGGCATGGAAGGTATTTCCAACTGGAAATTCTCATTTAGCACTTCAACCAAACCATCTGAGAGCTGATACTCCTCTAATGCTTTCCCACCAGCAGGAAAGAGTAGAGGACCTCAGCAGGAAGCATCATGAGCTATGTCCTAAATACATACAGATGGGCAGGAAGGACCAAGAAACATTGATCATAGAATCATTAAGTTTGGAAAAGACCTCATCAGGTCCAACCACCATGCCACTAAACCATGTTGCAAAGTGCCATACCTATAGGTATTTTTGAACACTTCCAGGGATGGTGACTCCACTACTTCTACTGGAACAGGGCAGCCTGTTCCAATGCCTAGCCAGTCTTCAGTGTGGCTTTATGCTGGAGTTCTGTGGCTGCAAGTTTAGCTCAGGCACAGGTACCAACCATTAGGACCAACTTCATTTGGGACCCACTACTGCATGGAAAGGGCAAGGCTGAAATGCTGTGTGATGAAGGCATCCTGAGAGGAATGTGCAGCCTCCAAACTCACAGGAGAAAGGAGGTAGTTGAGGGTTAAAAGAGCATGAAGCTAGGTAATCAGAGTGAAAAGGAAACAGTTCCCTCGCCTGAGCACAGAAGGTACACTAGTTAAAGTGCCTTAAATGGCTTTAATAGAACAGTGCAAACCCTGTTTGAGTAAATGAGTTCTCCTGGGGTGGTTCCTGGCCTGTGTCAACTCAAGCAGGGGTCGCTTTGTTACTGCTTTGCAGAGCTGCCTGGGATATCAGCACTAAATGTGTTTACTTATTGGTGCATTCAGTAAGAAAAGAAGGACAAAGGGGCTGTGCTTTCAAAAAGTGAAAGCATTAAATGATGGCTGTGCTAAGAGCAAAGTACACCTCCAAATCCTTGTAATGTTTAAATATTTAAAATATGAAGTCACTCGGTGCTGCCTTACCACCCACCTACTAAGGCCTGGTTCTCTTCCCATCTTACCCTTAAATTGTATAGACATTACATTACACAGCTCCACCCTGCAGCCATTTCCTGCCCAGCTTCTTAGTCTTCAGGATTTTCTCATTATTTTTTTTTTCTCTTGTCTCCTTTTCTGTTTTTCCATTTATTTTTTTTATCCACAATTCCTCGACTGCTGCTGCTGACTAACTCTGCTCTGCCCAGATCCAACCCTGCCCCTGTTTCTTTTGCCCTGTGTGGGATAAGTGCTAATCTCCTTCAGTCTGCAAAGCAATGCAGGGCATCTTTTTATAGCCTTGATGAAGACAAGGAGGAGGTGAACCTTCTTAAGAATATAAGAGCTGATTCAGAACAAGGGTCGCTCTGAATATGCTCTTGCCAACAATGATTTTGGTGCTAAAGAAGAACAAGACTGACATTTATGGTGCTCCTTTCTCCTCTAGCATCTCAATCTCCACCAGTTTTCAAGTTGTCTGCTTAGCAGCCCCCAGTAAACCTCTTCTAAGGCTTTGTCTAGTCTTGTGATCCCACAAGGACCTTGTACCCAGGGCAGCTTTCAGCAAGGAGTCCTGCAGGTCACTTGTCTTTCTAGGCTCTTCCTGATGGGGCCACAGCCAGAAAAGCCTCTCCTCCACCAAAACAGACCCAAAAAGGGATGTGATCTGCCCCCCACCCCAGTCAGGCTGTATTTTATGGCTTTTGCAGAACTGCCTGGAGCAGTAGGAAAAATGCTGGCTTAGGTTCTTGCAAGCCAAAGCCATCCTGTGGCTGGGTTTGTTTGTGTTGTGAATCACAAGTAATTACAAGCACATTATTCGAGTGCTGATGAGTCCCCACACTGATGCTGCAGCAAAGGACAAGATGACTTCCTTTAAACACCCACATGGCACTGCCACTGCTGTTACCAATCCCTCACCTCCTCCAGTTTTAAGAGAGCCTTGAGCTGCAGTGTGGTCCTGTTTAATAGACAAAAAAAAAAAGCCGTGCTAGAACAAGCAAGCAACCACATTTCAGCTGTTCCATAACAACATTTTACACGCCTGCGTTCAGCCTCAGCAGATGATTGTCTTTCACTGAGCACAAGCTGAGCTGAACTCTTGCTTGGACTATCTCATAGTTGCTGCTGGTTGCAAGAAGGCCAGGGGACTTGTGGAAGTTGTCTACCTAGACTTCAGTAAAGCCTTTGACACTGTCTCCTAGAGAAGCTGGCACATCATGGCTTAGACAGGTGAACTCTTCACTGGGTAAGAAGCTGGCTGATGGCTGAGCCCAGAGGGTGGTGGGGAATGGAGATAAATCCAGTTGATGTCCAATCAGAAGTGATGTTCCCCAGGGCTTGGTCTTGGAACCAGTTCTGTTTAATGTCTTTATTGATGATCTGGACAAGGGGAGGGAGGGCACCTTCAGTAAGTTTACCGATGACACCAAGTTGGGTGGCAATGTTGATCTGCTGGATAGTAGGAGGCTCTGCAAAGGGATCTGGCCAGGCTGGATCAACCCCATGAACACTCCAGGCTTGGGGAGACCTTCTGATTCTCTTCAACTCTCTTGAAAGGAGGTTGGAGTGAGGTGGGGATTGATAACTTCTCTCAAGGAGCAAGCAATAGGATGAGAGGAAATGGCCTCAAGTTGCACCAGGGAAGGTTTAGGTTGGATGTTAGGAAAAACTTCTTCACTGGAAGAGTGGTTTAGCATTGGCCCAGGCTCCCAGGGTAGTGGTGGATTCACCAGCCCTGGAAGTGTTCAAAAGTCATGTAAATGTGGCACTTCATGGCATGGTTCAGTGGCATGGGAGTGTTGGGTTGGTGGTTGGGCTTGATGATCTTAGAGGCCTTTTCCAACCTTAATGATTCTATGATTATGCTTAAAGTGTTCCAGCTGGTCAGTGGTAGTTTGTGACACCACATTAGGTTGCTATTCCAGCCCTTGAGCCTTACAACTGGCATAACAACATTTCATACCAGGGCCTGCAGCAACAGCTTGCTTCAAAAAAGACAAACACACAACTCAAGTGACTGTTTGCATAGCTGCTTAGAGTTAAACAAGAGAGAAGTTTGTGCCTGTCAGCACTAAAATGTATGTTTTCCTGAGTGTTCTCTTGTGATAACTTCTAATATTTATTGGATCAAGCATGGTTCCCACCAGAACTCAAAATAGCTGTCTGGATTGGAAGGGATGCAGTGTTCCTGGGCTGGCATGAGTGTGGGGCAGCAGAGCTTGCTCCCATGGCTTCTGGGCACTTGGAATTCCTCTGTCCCGACTGCTTTCCCCTGAGAGTGTTTAAAATAGGTATCACAGGGGAAAGGGGATCATGGGGCTGGCATTGGATGGAAACAGTGATGTTTAAGTGCAACTAGTTTCAGCTGAACTTGGAGCTTTTTGCTCCAAGCTGGAAGTTCACTTGGAACCCTCAAGAGTTTTGTGGGAATTATAAAAACTCAGGTTGAGTTTAATCTGAAGGGGTCAGTGGTTCATTAAAGCACCCAGAGACAGTGGCCTTCAGTACATAAAACCACTGTGAAGAGAATCTTCAAGTCTAGGCTTTATGAGACAGTAATTTCTTTCCTTTAACCATTACTATTGTTTAAAACATTTACTTCCTCTTTGAATTCAGTCCAGATACCTCAGGGTTTACTTGTGGCATTTTTTTGTACTTATGTGTTATTACCTGGTCACATCAACATAGAGTCAAAAAGTGTCCTGAGTTGGAAGGGACCCTCATGGATCATCAAGGCCAGCTCCTGTCTCTGCACAGGACAACCCCAAAAATTACACTGTGTGCCTTGTCCAAAGGCTTCTGGAATTCTGGCAGGTTTGATGCCATGGCTACTTCCCTGGGGAGCCTGTTCCAGTGCTCTACCACCCTTTGGGTGAAGAACCTTTGCCTAATATCTGACCTAAACCTCCCCAGGCAGAGCTTAATGCCATTCCCTCAGGTCCTGTCACTGGTCACCAGAGATCAGCTCCTGCCCCTCTGCTTCCTCTTGTCAGGGAGCTGCAGACTGTGATGAGGTCTCCCCTCAGTCTCCTCTCCTCCAGGCTGAACAAACCCAAGTGACTTCTTGCCACTTCTCATATGGCTTCCCCTCTAGACCCTTCACCATCTTTGTGGCCTCCTTCAGACTCTCTCTAGTAGCTTTAGATCCTTTTTGTATTGTGGTGCACCAGTGCTCGAGGTGAGGCCACAGTGATGCAAAGCAGTGCAAGACAATCTCCTTGACCAGCTAATAATGCAGTGCTTGATGTCTCCCAGGACATGGTTGCCTCTTTTGGCTGCCAGGGCTCACTGTTGGCTCATCTTCAACTTGCCATTGACCAGAACCCCCAGATCCCTTTCTGTGGGGCTGCTCTCCAGCCTCTCATTCCCAATCTGTATGTACATCCAGGGTTGTCCTGCCCCAGGGGCAGAATCCAGCACTTGCCTTCATTAAACTTCATACAGTTGGTGATTGCCCAGCCCTCCAATCTGTCCAGATCTCTCTGCAATGTCTCTCTGCCTTGGAGGGTGTCAGCAGCTCCTCCCTGGTTTTTATCATTATCAAACTTGCTTATTAAGCCTTTGAGTCCTGCCTCCAAATTATTTATGAAGATACTGAAGAGCACTGGCTCTAAAATGGAGCTCTGTGGAACACCTCTGTGCTGAGCAGTCTGCTTTTATCTCATTTGGTGGTGATGGTTTCTCTGGAGCCCAGCTTATTTCTGACCTTGCAGCTAAAATTGCTGAAGAGCTTGTGATGTACTATTCAGAATAAAGCCTGCCTAAAGAGTTCTCTAAGCCTTCAGAGGTACCTGCTATCAGCTGTACAGCTAGGATGACGTGCTCAAGAGAGGCAAAGATGTATTTCTGAATATTCCATCTGAGCTCTAACTAGAACTTTTGTCAGCTGGCATCTTCTAAGCATTGTGTGGAAGATTAATTTCACCTAACTTTGGTCACCTAAAAGCCGATTGCTTAAATCTGAGCTGCACACAAGGTTCCTTTATAGCCAGAGCAGAAAGAGAGGCGCCTGAAGGGCAGAGCCAAGCCAGCTTAAAATGCCTGGCTGGAGGTGTCAGCCCCTTCCCAGGAGTGACAGGGGAGCCTGGACAACTGCTGCTCCGTCACGGGGCTGACAGATGAGATGAGTCCTAGCCTGGCTACGCTCTCAGCAGGAAAGGGGGGAGCTGAGGTTTGGCATGTGGTGTCGGTGTGGTTTTATTTCTGTTGCTGGTTTTTGATTGTTAGGATTA
This sequence comes from Bucco capensis, assembly GCA_013396975.1. Classification (NCBI taxonomy): domain Eukaryota; kingdom Metazoa; phylum Chordata; class Aves; order Piciformes; family Bucconidae; genus Bucco; species Bucco capensis. The sequence continues at coordinate 230,750 of VWZO01000706.1, read as the reverse complement.
TCTTCTAGCTCATCATTCATGGGAGAAGTCGTGCAGGGGTGACAGAGCTGATTGACAAGGGCCTGATGCACAAAACTGGGTGGCTTAAGAGCTGAGGGTTCAATAGCTCTGCTACAGGGAGCTGTGCTCTTCTGCCAGAGCTGATCGTGCAGCAGTGAGAGCCCTTGCACGGCTGCTGACAAGCCAAATGTTTTGTCAGCAGCTGCACTGCTTCTCCCTGCAGTCCTCCTCCCCTCTCTGCTTCAGCATTTACATCATATCTCTGGAAATGAGAGCACAAAGAGCTCTGTGAAGTAGGCAGAACTATACACCCAGCATGTGCTTAATCATGTATCAGGAGATGTTAGTCCTGTCAGTAGCTTTCATTTTCTCTTAATAGAAAGGACTGGTTTTCTTTTTCCAGTAAGGGGTTGGTCCCTTCTCTCAAGCAACAAGCAATAGGATGAGAGGAAATGGCCTCAAGTTGTAGCAGTGGAGGTTTAGGTATGACATTAGGAACAATTTCTGTCAAGCCAGCCCAGGCTGCCCAGGGCAGTGGTGGAGTCACCTTTCCTGGAGGGATTTAAAAGCCATGGAGATGTGGTGCTGAGGGACATAGTTTAGTGGTGACCTGGCAGTGTTGTGTTAATGATTGGACTTGATCTTAATCTTTTCCAACCTAAATGCTTCTCTGATTCTATGCTTCTAGCTACCCAGCATGGGCATGGCCTGAACTCCTGGATTCCTTGAGGCATCCAGGTTTTCTTTGTTTCCTCAGCAGTGTAGTTTCTCCAGGATGTTTACAGTGTTCCCATCAGGATGGCAGTTGAAGAAATTCTGCCCAGCTGCAGAGTTGTCCTAGCAGTCCAGTTCACAACTACAGAAGACCAAGGATTTTCCTACCTAGGGTTATGTTTACCCAGTCATGTTGTAAAGGGAATCACTGCACTCTAACAAAGAATCCCCACAAAAGGCTATTGTTACCTGTGTGAGCTCAGTGCCCAGGTGATGCTGTGCTGCGGTGCATCACTCGACCAGAAGCCTTTGAAAAATGCCTCCCTGTGCTAAACAGGAACATTGGAGTAACTTTTAACAGTTGGAAGGGGATTAGGGTGGGAGTGAAAGGAGACTTGGAATCCGAGAATCAGTAAGGTTGGAAAAGACCGCTAAGATCATGAGCCCAACCGTCAATCCAGTGCTGCCAAATCACCTGTTGCAATGCTTAACCGCTCTTGTAGGGAAGAAATTTTTCTTGATGTCCAACCTAAACTTCCCCTTGCACAATTGAAGCCATTTACTCTTGTTATAGAATCTTAATGTCCTGAGTTGGAAGGGATCCACAAGGGTCGTTGAGTCCAACTCCTGTCTATACACAGGACAACTCCAAAAGTCACTCCATGTGTCTAAGAGCACTGTCCGGATGCTCCTTGAAGTCTGTCAGGCTTAGTGCCATGACTCCTTCCCTCAGGAGCCTGTTCCAGTGCTCAGCCACCCTTTGGCTGTCCTGTTGCTTGTTCCTTGGGAGAAAAGACCAACTCCCACCTTGCTCCAACCTCATTTCAGGGAGTTGCAGAGAGCCAGAAGGTCTCCTCTGAGGCTCCTCTTCTCTAGACACACTCTAGACACCTCAATGCCCTTCTTGGAGTGAGGGGCCCAAACCTGACCCCAGGATGCTAGGTGTGGCCTCCCCAGTGCCCAGGAGAAGGAGACAATCACTTCCCTTGGCCATGTGCTACTGAAAAGAGAGCTCTGGCTTCCAGCCTTAGCAACAGTGCTAGGGAGCTTAGGGTTGGCTGAATTTGACTGGGAGCAGATACCTAACTAGGGAGGGAAGTGTGAAGGCAAAACTGGAAGGAAGATGCTTGGGTCAGAAGGGAAGTCTGTGCTGCAAAGATATCACTTCAATCCTCAGATGAAACTAGCTGTTGCTGTGTTGGCTGTGGAGAGACTGTTAATGTGCAGCACTGGAGAGGTCAGGCTGCTGATTATTTAAGGATATCAGTGTATGTTTAATCTCCTTAGGGCTTATCTGCTAGTGTTCAGTGCTGCTGGTGATTGCTTCTTCAGACAAAGAGCTATAATATTCCACCAGTACCTGTGAGGAGCAAACACTTCTAAAATGGAAAAATCACTCTTTCCCTTCAGTCTGTGCTGAACTTTATAAGCCTCTTTAAATGAAAATTTAATGTTCTTTGTATAACTTAAACCTGCCCTGAGTGTCTGAAGGCACTTCCTTTGCGTAGCAGAGGTTGTTCCAATAGAAAAGACCCAAATAATGGCTATTCCAGAGTGTCTGAAAAGTACAAGAAGTTCCCAGCTCAGCAGTAGCTCTGCTCCCTCCTCTCCAAGTGGTAGATGAAGTGGTTTTTGATCACTGTTCAACTCCACTGCCGTGGGCTTTTGGTGGCTTTTGCTATTGGAAAGCTGAAACTGCTGGAATTACTAATTGCACCAGTGCTGCAAACTGTGCTGCTGCTGCCAGGAAGTTATTGCAGCTTTCTAAAGCACTTTTCCAGAGAGCAACTCATCATCTGTCTGCTCCCTCTAGAATCCCAGCTGTAAAGCTCCCAATCCCTTCTGTGTGCTGCTGGAACCTTAATGAGGTTGTGTTAATGACAGAGGAGCAGTCTGCAAACTTGAACTCCATGCTGAGTTCACCAGCACCGTTTTTCCCTCTCTGCCACTGAAGTCCTGAGTTGTTCTCTCTCTTGCTTTTAGATAGCTAAAATGTCTGTTAATAGATTTTTGTTGTTGTTGTTCAAGTAAGGGTTTTACCCTGGAGCTTTTCAAGATAAGGAACCATGACAAGCACTGCCCTAAGTGCCCTTAGAGTTTGTTTGCACAGCTCTTGGGAGGCCTCTTACCTCTGGATATTGTTGAAGTGGTAATATTCATTATATAATTTAGAAATCCAGAGACTTTTTTCTTTCTTTAACCTTGCAGAAAAGCTTTAAATTCAAATTGAAAAGACTCTTTGTGGAGCTTTTCTGTCGTTGTCATTCAAACCAGGATTCATTTGGGGAAAGACTTGCTTTTAATCTGTTTGTGTTGCTGTAATGTTCACCATCTCAGTGCTTAACTGGTGCAAGTGGTTTATAGTTAAGAACAGCTTGCTCTGAAAACACACACACAAAAAAAATGAGAGTTGGAAGTCGGAGGGGAAGGAAATACAGAACTGCTGCCCAGTCTGAAGAATGTATTTTGAGGGCTTGAAAAAGTTAAGAGAACAGCCAGATCAAAGCTTTTCTGCAGTTTCCTGGATAAGTCATCAAAAATAAGTTAAAAAGGGAGTGCACTGTCGAGTGATGCTGACTAGGCAGTGAGGATTTACAGGAAAAAGGGAGAAAAATGTCTCAAATCACAGTTGAAAATGGGAACTTACTGTAAGCTGATGAGTGAAGCTCTTCTGTGCTTCATCCTCTAGTCTGACTAATGGGAATCTAGTTGAACACACCCTTTTTGGGTGTCTTTTGGATTGTTGTTGACCCCAAAATCTTATTTATGGCTGCTTTTTTTTTTGCCCCTCCTTCTTCAAAAAAAAAGCAACAACAAAAATCAGTGCAAAAAAAAACAAACCCAAGCCCTGTCTATGATGAAGAGAAGCAATAAAAAGATGCTAAGCAGCAACACAGTGTTTGACAGAAGCATTTGCTTTTAGGTGTGATTTTTTTCACTGCTGTTTACCCTTCCCTTCTGCACTTTAAAATGTTTCCAGCTCAGAAGGGAATCATCAACTGTGTGATTAAATTCTGAGCATGAATTTGGCCAAGTGCTCACTGCCGTTGCTGCATCAATACCTCCCCTGCTCTGCTGAGAGGATCCTGATGTTTATTCAAGGAAGGTGGAGAACAATGACTATTTCCTCAGCCTGGCTTCAGTGTGAAACCACTGAGCCTGCCCACTTGTCTTTATCCATATGTTATCTACTCAATTGCCCAAACTTCCTCTATTAAGATTATTGGGGCCCCAGCTCCTCCTCTGCTATGTTGCCAAACAGGTTTTGTGTTCAGGACTTCCCTTGTCTCTCACAGCAGTTGGTAGCTCATTTTCTAAACCTGTTTGCAGGTCAACTTGAAACTACAAATGACATATTTCATGGAATGGTTTGGGTTGAAAGGACCTAGATGGATCTCCAAAGGTCCCTTCCAACTCTAACCATTCTATGACCTCTTAAAGCCATCTAGTCCAACTCCTCTACAGTCAGCAGGGACATCTGCAACTAGAGCAGGTTGCTCAGAGCTCCAGCCAACCTGACCTGGTTGGGACATCTCCCACCTCTCTGGGCAATCTGGGCCAGGGGCTTACCACCTTTCTTGTAAAAAAAAAAAGTCTTCCTTTTATCTAATCTAAATCTCCTTCATTTAATTTCAAACCATCACCCCTTGTCCTGTCACAACATGTCCTACTAAAAATTCTCTTTCTTCTAGGTCCCTTTAAGTCCTCAAAGGCTGCAAGAAATTCTCCCTGGAGCCTTCTCTTCTTCAGGCTGAACAACCCCAGCTCTCTCTGCCTGTCCTCACAGCTCTTGGTTAATTTTGTTACCTCCTCTGGACCTGCTCCAACAGGTTCATGTCCTTCTTGTGCTGAGGACTCCAGATCTGGACCCAGTAGCCAATAGCTAATCTCTCTCTGGACCATCAGCATGGCAATCTCTATTTTAACAGGCTCTGGAAAGATTTACTCTTGCCAAGTCTGGCAGGATCATCATTTTTCTGGTAAGCAGCCTGGAACATTTCATTTCTTGAAGCAAACAGAGGGTACCAAAACAGCAGTGTTTGTTCTTTCTGTCCAGTCTCAGCAGGCTTGTCCTTCCCCTGCTCTGGCTTTGGAGAGCTTGCCTTTGCCAACACAACACTTTACATCCCAGAAGTTATTTTTGTGCCTTCTCCTAATCCTCTTCATGACCCTGAAGTTCTTAATCACTTTGAAAGAGATTTCAAATTTACATGAATCATCCAGTTTGAGTTAACCCTTTCTGCTTGTCTGGTGAGATAAGGATAGTCTGTGTCTGCTCATCCTGTCTTAAGCAGGGAAATTATGCTGGAGACAGTCAGGAAGAATCTTTTTTTCCCAAGGAAGTGACTGAACACAACCTCAGTCTTCTCATTTGGGTGACACAGCAGAGCTATCTATGAATGTCTCTCCATCTGGGCTGGGCTCTTGCAACAGCTTTGTGGTAAACACAGCAATTAACTACCTCCATCTGCTATCTTCAGGTACTAAAACATTATGTCCAGGCCACTCTGCACTTGTTTCAGTTAATCACACAGTGTTTTGAGTGGTGACCAGCAGCTCAGAGCTCTGTCACACAGCTCTGCTTTTTCTCATCTTGGATTGCGAGGTAAAACTCCCAGGATTGCACTTAGGGTCATCACCAGCACAGTCTTCAGGCTCTTGACAGACCTTGTGAGGGATACCCATCTGAGCACTGCACTCATGAGTCAGGCATTTGCACGTCATATTCTTCTTCTGCTAGTCATGCAGGTGACTAAACTTGGCTCTGTGCTTTTGAAGAGCTTTGCAGGCTTTAGCAGAACAAAAAAAACACCCCAAGCAGTTCTGCAGGCAATCATCCCAATGATCTTTGTTGAAATGGTAGCTCATCAAGGCTCAGTTGGGAAGCAGTGACTGGAGAGCAGACATCAGGATGAGGTCATAGAATCATAGAATGTCCTGAGTTGGAAGGGACTTACAAGAATCACTGGTTCCAAATGCTGTCTCTGCACAGGACAACCCCAGAAATTACACCATGTGTCTGAGGGCCTTGTATAAATGCTTCTGGAATTCTGTCAGGCTTGTGCTGTGACTGCTTCCCTGGGGAAGCCTGTTCCAGTGCTTCACCAGCCTCTGGGTGAAGAACCTTTGCCTAATATCCAACCTAAATCTTCCCTGCCACAGCTTCATGCCATTCCTCTTGGGTTCTAGCACTGGTCACCAGAGAGAAGAGATCATTTACTACTTCACTTCCCCTCATCAGGAAGCTGCAGACTGTGATGAGGTCTCCCCTCAGTCTCCTCTTCTCCAGGCTGAACAAACCCAAGTGACTTCTTGCCACTTCTCACATGGCTTCCTCTCTAGACCCTTCACCATCTTTGTGGCCTCCTTTGAACACTCTCTAGTAGCCTTAGATCTTTTTTTTTATGTCATGGCACCCAAAAATGCACCCAGTGCTTGAGGTGAGGCCACACCAGTGCAAAGCAGAGCAGGACAATCCTCTCAAGCAGCTAACAATGCAATGCTTGATGCCCCCCAGGACACTGTTGGCTCTTCTGGCTGCCAGAGCTCACTCTTGACTCTTACCAACTTGCCTTTGGCCAGAACCCCCATTGCTCTCCCCCCGCAGGGAAGCACAACTTGAGGTGCACCCAAGGCCCCAGAGAGCATAACTGGAGCAGCTCACATCCATGCTGGGATGACTGGGAGTTACTCTGAACAGTTTGCAAGCCTCATGTGGCTTCCAGGCCACAATTTGGTTGCTTCTGATGTTGGAGATCAAGATTCATGGACTCAAATAGTGCTCCTGCTTCCCAGCAGGAAAGCTGAAGCCTTAGAGACTGAGGTTTAGTCCCTTCTGGTTGCTGGTTTATAGCTGTGCATGGCACAGTTTGCAGACCATTAATTACCTCTTTGCTTTTCTATCTGTAGTCAAGGAGGGTTTAATCAAACTCATAAATTTGGGTCTGGGCAGCCTAGCTGTTGGGATTAAAGAGTGAGGATTTTTCTTTCTCATGAGAAAAGATGACTCTATTTTCAATTTCAAAGAAAACCAAAGGTCCCTTCCCAGATTTTGTCTGAGCAGTATGTACTCCTCTAAATCCCAAAGAATGTTTATTTCCAGAAGCTTCTTCCCCATCTAACAAAATCAGTGCAGTGGAATGTAGTTCTTGGAAATGCCATTTTCCTTTCTGGAGCAGTGTCACAGATATAGAGATTGTATTAAAAGATTTTGGCTGATCCTAAGGTACCTGAAGGTCATGTGGTTTGAGGAACAGCTTCTTCTCATAGTTTGGGTGCATGGTACTTTAAACAAGCTTATTTTATATTTGTGTATTTTATAAATTTTAGATATCTATATATTTAGTGTATGTCTATATATAGAACATAGAATCCCAGCATGGCATGGCATGGTAAGGGTTGAAAGGGTCCTCTGGAGATCATCTAGTCCAAACCCCCTGCTAAAGCAGGGTCACCCAGGGCAGGTTGCTCAGCATGACATCCAGGTGGGTTTGGACTCTCACCAGTAGATCCTTGTCTCTCTTGAACTGGGGAGCCCAGAACTGGACACAATACTCCAGATGTGTCCTCTCTAGGTCAGAGTAGAGAAGGAGGAGAACCTCCCTTGATCTGCTGGTCATACTAGTCTGAAAGCACCCCAGGAGACCATTGGCCTTCTTGGCCACAAGGGCACATTGCTGGCTCATGGTGACCTTGTCCCCCACCAGCACTCCCAGCTCCTTCTCCACAGAGCTGCTTTCCAGCAGGTGAACCCCTAACCTATCCTGGTCCATGAGGTTGTTCCTCCCCAGGTGCAGGACCTTACACTTGCCCTGGTTGAATTTCAGAAGGTTTGAGTTTCAGAAATACTAATACTCTGCAAGATGAGTTTTCAGTAATGCCTGAACAATGCTGGATCACAAGTCCCCTGGAAGTCAGAAGGATTTGCATTCCTATATTGGTTCCAGGTTTTTGATAAGCCTGTGGGGTTGCAGTACAAAGCAGAAAGATGCAGCTGGTGAGCCTTTTCATCTGAGTTTGTGACTGCAAGGGGGAAATCCTCTCCCCATTAGGTGCTGCAGTTGGCTGCCTGTGGAAAAAAAAAGTGTGGCCCATTTGGGACTAAAATTCTACATGCAGAAACCTAATGACAGACAAAAATGTTTCTCCATCCTACAGCCAGAATAAGCTTTAAAACATTGTTGCTGGAAACATACCTTAAGTCCACCAGACAGTGAAAGTTGGAACCTAACTTGTTTGCTTAACTCAGTGCTAGCACAATAAATGACTTGCATAAGGCAATTGGTTTACCATTGTTCAAAGAGCTAGGATTAGACAAATGCTCTATTGTGTGTGCTGTGTTCTGTTGGTTTAACTTTCTTGGATCAAGAGGGACTTAATGAAAGACCACAACTCAAGTCCTGCTTGTAATTGGATGGGGAAACTACAAGGCTGCATTGTCAAAGAGGCAGTTTGTTGCCTCTTTTCTTTCCAGCTTCATTAACCTGAGTAAATAAGGCCACAACATTATTATTTTTATTATTGTTATCATTATTAGTATTGTTTCATCCTTCCTCTTGGTCAGGTTGGCAGGTTTGTTGTCCAAAAGACATTTTCCTCCAGCCCAGCATGCAGGGCCCAGTGGGAGGCTGTTGTCCTCCTCTGTTGCACAAAGAAACTGGGATTTTTAGTCTAACACCTGCAACTGTGGGGAGCACTAGCAAACCTTTTGGTCTCTCCTTCCCCAAGACTCTGCTCCATCAGTGTCTGCTAGGAGCTGAAGATCATAGAATCATTTAGGTTGGAAAAGACCCCTAAGATCAGTGAGTCCAACTGTTAACCTAACCTTGCCAAGTCACCATGAAACCATGTCCCTCAGCACCACATCTACATGGGTTTTGAATGTTTCCAGAGATGGTGACTCCACCACTGCCCTGGGCAGCCTGGGCCAAGGCTTCACAACCCTTTTGGGGAAAAAATTGTTCCTCATGTCCAACCTAAACCTCCCCTGGTGCAACTTGAGGCTTTTCCCCCTTGTCTTATCTCTTGATCCTTGGAAGAAAAGACCAAATCCCACCTTGCTCCAACCTCCTGTCAGGGAGTTTAAGAGAGCAAGAAGGTCTCCCCTCAGCCTCCTCTGTGGATATCAGATGTAGTTTATCCATTACTACAGCAACCTCCAAGTTATTTACCACCTTCTGTTTTCTGCTCACAGGTACCCTCTCACACGAGGCAGTTCTTTCACCTTTCTGACTCCAGCACCACACTGGGACTTCACCCTGGTGAGTAAAACAATCAGTGGGTGCATCTTGCAAAAGCATGCAAAGAACAACAGGAATAGAGAGATTAAGGTCCCTCTGCCTGGAGGAGAAAGAAAAACTTCTGAGGCAAGGCTGAGGGAGCTGGGCTTGGGTAGCTTGGAGAAGAGGAGGCTGAGAGAGGACCTTCTCAATGTATACAAGTATCTGAAGGGAGGGTGTCAAGAGGATGGAGCCAGGCTATTCTCAATGGTGCTAAGCAAATAGGACATAAGGCAACAGGCACAAACTGGAACACAGGAAGTTCCACCTAAAGATGAGGAAGAACTTCTCTGCTGCAAGGGTCCCACAGCCCTGGCCCAGGCTGCCCAGAGAGGTTATGGAGTCTCCTTCTCTGGAGAGATTCAAAAACCCACCTGGAGGTGATCCTGGGCAAGCTGCTTTAGATGACCCTGCTTTAGCAGGGAGGTTGGACTAGGTGATCTCCAAAAGTGCCTTCCAACCTCAACCATTCTGTGATTCTTACTTTCTGATGTGTTTTAGCAGTCCTGCTAACTTAGCTGGCAATGCAATAGGCAAGATGTTAAAGATGGTGTGGAAGTCAACCTTTTTATTCTTTATTTCCCTAAATACATAACTCTATATTTAGCTTCTTAGAGCAAGTGCATGGTCTAAGTGCTGTAAGCTTTGTACTTTCTTCTCTCCATTCTTTAACATACATCCCTTACCAAGGAAGTGGTTCTTATCCTCTAGAGCTGGTAGAGAAGGATGAACCCCTCTGGAGAGCAGTTCAGAGGACCTCCTCTGGGTCTGTGTTCTAAACTTGCTGCTTCATGAATCTCTCCTGCTTCGTGCCCTGGGGATTGCAATCAATTAGCTGAAGTAGATGCCTAGTGCCTGGTGTTGTGTATAGAAAGCTTGTCCTATCTTAAAGCTCATTTTGATGAGCTGCCTAAGCTGATTTGTCCCACACTGCCCCTGGAAGTGGTGATCCTCTCTTCAACAAACTGATCTGGCTGAAAAACTTGCTTACCAAAAAGAAAACAGAGTTTTGGATGAGCTGATCCAGCAGAAGCTGTGTGAATGCCTGTGTCGGCATGAGGAAGGGCGTGAGAACATGTCTGGAGGTGGGGAAAAGGACAGGACTACCCTTTATGGAGGAAATCCCATCCAAAATCAACTGCAGCTTCTTGTATGTAGATAAGGATTTTTCTGGCTGTGCCTTGAAGGGCAACTACGAAGAAACTTTTTCCACTGAGGGTGGTGAGATCCTGGCCCAGGTTGTCCAGAGAGGTAGGAGATGTCCCATCCCTGAAACCATTCCAGGTCAGGTTGGTTGGGTCTCTGAGCAACCTGCTCTAGTTGCAGATGTCCCTGCTAACTTCAGGGAGGTTGGACTAGATGACCTTACAAGGTGCCTTCCAACCCAAACCATTCTGTGCTTCTATTTGTAATTTTGAGGCTGCACAAACACCAGTCCAGTGTGGGAGTGGATTAAACAAAACCATACTCTCGTAGATTTTTCTTTTGCTTCATTTTAGAAGCTTTCATCTGGTGGCTATACAGCTATATTAAACATGTGCTTTGGAATATTACAAAGCCCTGGAAATTGTATTCTTTTAAAGTTGAACCTATTGTGCTCTAACATCACAAATCAGAAGCATTTTGATTTGAGTTTCAAGTTATTCCTGTTCCCTGCATGTTTTATAACCTGCTTTTATTTGGCTGTACACATATTCAGTTCAACTCTCACAGTTAGAACATATTGTATGTCATGCCAGACTGCAAAACCCAAAGAAACTGATTTTGAAGGATTTAATTGCTTATCTGCATTTCTCCATCATGTCCCTCAGCAACCTGGTCCATGCCTCTTCTCCCTTCAAGCCCAAATGTCTTCATTTACAGGAGGGTACCCCGACCTTAGGCCCTTCTCTGGAGATCTTAGCTTTCCTGTGACTAGCTAGAGGTTAGCCTTGGACTGATACACCTAACACTGGAAGAGAAGCAAATTCAGGAAGGGAATAATACTGAAGGAGAGCACATAACTGCCCAGCAAACATACCTTTACGTCATGGCCAGGGACCAGCTCTTCACTCAGAGGCTTTGCCAAGACATCAATTGACCAGAGCACAGTGTTTTGGTGGCAGCAGCCTGTTGTAGGCAAGCAAGAGCTTGACTGTTCTTGGTAGCATCTCTTCATATCATAGTTTGTGCAGCTGTTTGGCCAAAAGTCTGTAGAATTTACCTGGCCTCAACTTCAAGGGAAGTGGCTAAGTAAGCCAAGTGCCCTTTTCATGCCTGCAGAGGTAAGATGGGTTTAAAGAGCTCCTCACTCCAAGAAGGACATTGAGGTGCTGGAGTGTGTCCAGAGAAGGGCAAGGAAGGTGCTGAAGGGTCTAGAGCACAAGTGATGTGAGGAGCAGCTGAGGGAATTGGGGTTGGCTAGCCTGGAGGCTCAGGGGAGACCTTCTGGCTCTCTGCAACTCCCTGACAGGAGGTTGGAGCCAGGTATGGGTTGGTCTCTTCTCCCAAGGAACAAGTGATAGGATGAGAGGAAACAGCCCCAAGTTGCACCAGGGGAGGTTTAGGTTGGACGTTAGGAACAATTTCTTTCCCAAAACGATTGTCGAGGCCTGGCCCAGGCTGCCCAGGGCAGTGGTGGAGTCACCATCCCTAGAGGGATTTAAAACACATGGAGATGTGGTGCTGAGGGACATGGTTTAGTGACCTGGCACTGCTGAGTTAACAGTTGGACTCAATGATCTTAAGGATCTCTTCCAACCCAAACAATTCTATGATTCTATGAAAGAGAAGGTCTAATGCATGTTCTGCAGAACTCTAAGAAAAGACTAATGCAATTTAGATCAAAACATCCTCTGACTGGAAGCAAGGTTAGTCATGGTCTGTTTTCCTTTTGTCCTTTTCATTAAGGAGGATCCATTTCTGAGAAGCAGGCGCTTGATCTTTGTTGACTTAACAGTCCTGATGCATATTCCTCACCTGCTGCCTTATTGGTGTTTTATGACTTCAGGTGAGCAATAAGCAGCAAAAAGCAGGCTGATCCCTAAAGAACAAAATATCCTGCTTTTAGGCAAAAGCCTTTAGTGGGAGAGAAGCAAACTAGATGACTGGAATTGTTTTCAAACTGAAAACCAGCACTGTCTTAAAAACACATTCCTGGAGCTTTAATTGGAATCCTTGCAATGTAATTAACATTCATGCTCATGGCATTGTTTAGGTCTTCAATAAAGTCAGGAAATATTTAGATTTCTCCACCCCATTAGCATTTTTCTTTCTGCTTCTCTTCTACAAACTCCTCTCTGAGGAGCCTGAACCAGCTTTCACAGTTTTTACAGCTTAATAACTTTGGTCAAAGTAACTTTTTCCATATGACTTGACTTTTGGTGAGAAGGTTAACCTCTCAGCTCTCCTGATCATGACATGCTCCAAGATGGGAGAAAACTATCCTGGAGCTGTTGCTTTTCAATGGTGTGGCTTTAAACACCCCAAATTTGAGCAGTCTGAAAAGACCATTTGCTTGGAAGCTGTTTCTCTTCTGACACCACACAGGAGAGCTACAACTGCCTCTGGTATGAAACTATATTGGGCAAAGGAAATGGGCTCCAGCCAGTGCAATCCTTCTTGCCTAAGTCTAGCCAGTTTCAAAACAAAACTTTGGCTTTCCTTTCGTGTCTGGGCTTTGGTCTGGGAGCTGTGTCTTAAAGATGTTAATATACTCAGCAACATAAGGAACTAATAATAATATTCTGACCCAAAAGGCGTGGTGTCTTTGTCTTGCCTGCAAGTTTTTATGCTAATATCCTTGAATTCCAGATGGGAAAAATAATCTGCAGACCAAAAAGGTGTGGTTAGAGCAGGCTTTGAATACTTGACTAATATTTTACTAGCCTTGAAACAAAACCAAAAAATACCCAACAACCAACTGTCTGCATTTGCATGTGTTCCCAAGACTGCCAAAGGTCTGTTCCAAAAGTCTGGAGTGTGCTGAGCCATTAATTCAGTGTTAATGCTATAAATATGGGGAGAGATCAGGTCTAGCATGAGAATTTGTTCCCTCTGCAGTTAACAAGTCAGGGAAGGGACTCACATGACAGAGTCACTGTCTTGTCTTTGCAAATACAGAAAACCAGAAAAAAACTGAACTTTGTACTTGAATCCACATCTGTAGCTGGTTTGAATAGCTGAGAAAAAAAAAAGCACACCACCAAAACCCAAAATATAAGACACTAGTAAGGGCAATTCTGTGATATCTCACCATTACATGTGTCTGTTTAGTAGTTAAATGGTAGCATCAGCATGGTGTGGACAGGTGAGAAGACACATTGGAGCCTAAAAACATATCATAAGAAAGGATTAGCAAGCAAGAGAACAGGTTTCCAAGAAGCCTTTAGGGAAGCTGGACATTCCCTCAGCAGCATCAGATTTTCAATGGAAACCAAGCTGGTCAGCATTTAAAAATCATTTCAGTAAATACTTGTGGGTTTCCTACAAATATACTTGTATTTTAAGACTTTAAAATACAAATACTTGTGTCTTAAATACACTTACAGTGATGACCAACCTCTTATTAAAGCTGGAAAATTTATGTTATTTGAATTTATTATTAAATAAAACAGGAATTATCTATTTGTTCCTGACAGAAGGTCAAGGTCTTGAACTGCCAGTGGTCTTCTGGGTTATGGCCAACAGGTTGAAAATCAACTTCTTGTTTCATGGGTGACCAAACAATTTATGCTGATGACCCCTGTTTTTTCCAGCCCAGGTGATCTGCAGGCTGGCACAGTCTAACAGGATGAGTTCACAATTGCTTTTCCATTATCTGGGGAATGAAAAACCAGTGTAGAAGCCTAGATAGTAGAGAAATAGTGGGAGGTATAAGGAAGCTCAGTGCAGATGTCTTTGATCATTGTTCCACTGGCTTGTGCTTTTCTTTGGAAAGGAAAATAGCTGAGTACTCCCTGGCTAAAAGCTTTATCTTTCTTCCACAAAAATGCTTGTTCTTCTAGCCTGTTGCATTCCTAACAGGAATACTTCAGCTACAGCTCTTGACTGCCCATGTCCAAAGTATTGAATTAAATGGATGATAAAAATGTTACAGAATCCCAGCATGGCAGAGGTCAGAAGGGAGCCCTGGGGATCACCTAGTCCAACCCTTCTTCTAAAGCAGGCTCACCCCCAGCAGCTTGCCCAGCATCACCTCCAGCTGCCCTTGGAATCTCTCCACACAAGGAGACTTCACAAGCTCTCTGGGCAGCCTGGGCCAGGGCTCTGGCACCTTCACAGGAAAGAAGTTTCTCCTCCTGTTCAGATGGAAGCTCCTGGGTTCCAGTTTGTGCCCATTGCCCCTTGCCCTGTCACTGTGCACCACTGAGCAGAGTGTGGCCCCAGCCTCTTGCCCCCTGCACCCTTGAGCTCTTGCTGAGCATGGAGCAGCTTCCCTCTGGCTCTGCTCTTCTCCAGGCTCAGCAGCCCCAGGGCTCTCAGCCTTTCCTCCTGCCACAGATGTTCCAGTGCCCTCAGCATTATCTTGGGAGCTTGTGCTGGACTTTCTGCAGTAGTTCCTTGTCTCTTTTGACCAGGGCCACCCTCTTCTTCATGCACCTTAGCACACCCTTGGCCTTCTTGGCCATGAGGGCACATTGTTGGCTCCTGGTTACCTTGTCCCCCACCAGCATTTCCAGCTCCTTCTCCACAGAGCTACTTTCCAGCAGGTCAACTCCTGACCTGTCCCAGTTACATTAATCCTGGACTGGACAGCATCCTGGTGAACCTTCTCCAGATAGGGGGTTTGGACTAGATGATCTCCAGAGGTCTCTTCCACCTCCTAACATGCTGTGATTGTGTGTTTCTGTACAGCTCTAACTCAGTTTCTTCTCTTCCAGAAAAGGAAGCGCCGGGAGAAGGATGATGACATCGTCAGTGTTTGCAGCCTTGACTTTAAGGTAAGCCAAACACATTGCTCTGGAGAGTTGTGCAATCACCTCTAGTGCCTTCTACCAGAGAATGCCACACTTGCTGTGTTTGCATTTCCCCATCCCCACTTCAGAGATGTGTACAGCTGTGTTTGCTCTCACATACACCTCTGGGGTGGCCTGAGTCCTCCTAGTGATCTCCAGAACAGTTGGGGATGGCCTGTTTTAATCACTGGAATCTTAAACCTGCCACAGTCCTAATGGGGTGTGAAATGAATGTATGTGACCCCTACTCAGCCAGAACATAAGGAGTTTCAAGTGCTAGGAAGCAAAACTGTGCAAAGCCTCTTCAAATGTTGCTTTTGTTTGACTTTAGGTAGTGCACCTCCTTGTTATATGCAGCCAAGCTGGGCTGGCTGGGTGGTAAATGGTTCTTAAAGCTATGGATTAAACTGATTTAGCAAAACTGAGGGGGAGGAGGTGCAGAGTTGGGTCTTTTTTTCCAAGGATTTTCCAAGCTTGATTGTCTGCAAGAGAAACTGCTTCCCCCTGGCCATCTGCCCTGAAGATCTCACTGGCAGACACTTCTCAGGAGAGGGGAAGGAAGAGAAATAGGGGGTTTTCCTAGGAAGGTAGCTATTGATTTGAGAGTTAACTAAGTGGGGTTTAGGGTCTATTAGACTGAGATTAAAAATCATTTGTTAGTGGGGAATTTCCTGTTTGACCTAATGACCAGTTACATCCTCTGTTGTTGTCACTTTACTTTGCATTTGTGCATTATTTACTAGCCTCACTTAACTTGGCTGCTGGATGCTTTCTGTGAACAATTGTCCTATCCAAGGGCAAACTTTGGGTTTTTTGACCTCTTGAGACTAGATCTCCTGCTCCAGATAAGATCACCCTGTAATTTCCTTGTAGGGGAGGGAAAAGAAAAAAAAAGGATTATCTGCAGAGGGCTGTGACACAACAGTGCTGATGCCTCTGAGCTGACTGGGTTTGGGGCTTGGTTTGTATCTGAAGGCTTTCTGGTTTTCTGATGCAGATATGGGAGTGTTCTGGGGAGGAAATCTGCCCTCAGGGCAGAGGATTTTCTTTGTCTTTTCTTTTTTGTTGTTGTTCTGTTTAATTGAACTACCTTTTCATGTGTTGGACAAAATTGCATGCATTAGGGTTTCTCCCACAAAGCAATCCCTTCAAGGTGAAACTAAAATATCAACAGTCATTTGTGTACATGTCTTTTAATAGTTTTAACAGAAATCTTCCAAGGGGAAAGGGAAATCCCTAGGCTAATACAGTCAGTCTTTCAGACTGCAGCTTTTGTTTAACTCAATTTTAACTTGCTCTTTTGAAAGGGTCGAGCTTTCCTGGATATTTGAGTCCAAGGAGAATTCACTCCAGGTCTGTTAAGCTTCTAAGTTGACATACAGCCTAAAATCCTCCAAATGCACTCCAGTGTTCTTGTAAAAATACATTAACAATACTGACTGGATTGTAATTTTCAGGCTTTTTTGATAGCAACTCTCAAGGTAATTACAAGTTTCAAAAGCCTCAGGCAACTATTTGTAGTCAGACTTTTCAAAAGACATCACCAGGGCTCCCAAGATAATGCTGAGGGCACTGGAGCATCTGTGGCAGGAGGAAAGGCTGAGAGCTTGGGGCTGTTTAGCCTGGAGAAGAGCAGAGCCAGAGGGGAGCTGCTCAATGCTCAGCAACAGCTCAAGGCTGCAGGGAGCAAGAGGCTGGGGCCACACTCTGATCAGTGGTGCCCAAGGTCAGGCCAAGGGGACATGGGCACAAACTGGAACCCAGGAGGTTCCACATGAGCAGGAGGAGAAACTTGTTTGGTGTGAGGGTGCAGAGCCCTGGCCCAGGCTGCCCAGAGAGCTTGTGAAGTCTCCTTGTGTAGAGAGATTCCAAGCCAGCTGGAGGTGATGCTGGGCAAGCTGCTGTGGGTGACCCTGCTTTAGCAAAAAAAGTTGGACTGGATGATCCCTTCCAATCCCACTATGCTGGCTTTGTGTGACCAGGATTTCTGAGTCTCATTGAGCACTTACACTGTAATGCAGATTATACTTTGCTCTGTGATTTGATGAGGATGAAACAATAGCCTAAAATTTGGCACCATCAGACATGTATTTCACCTATTTCATTGATGCAGTAAGTTCACAGGAGAAGATGAAGTTAATTGAAAAATGTTATGGTCAGACTATATATAGTTTATCCTCATCTTACAGATGTGAGCTGATTTTTGAGAGCTTGTCTCCATAAAGTGTCTAACTCCACAGCACAACTGTCCTTTCAGCTCCACTACCTCCCCCAGCAAATAAGCTCTTGTTGTGTCACCATACTTGTAATAACAGAGGAGTTTGACACACTCCTACTAGACATAACTGTGCTGACAACACTGCCAGGTAATGGTGATCCCATGAAGGACTGCCTGGGAGCAGGGAGCTGCACCTAGTATTCCAGACTTGGCACCCTACCCAATGTTTATAATGAAAGAAGGGTAAAGGGATTATTTCATTTGGATGTGTACCTGACTCTGAAAACGTTGAGCAGCCCTTTAATGATGTTTAAACCTCACATATTTGAGATCATTGTTCCTCATACCAGGAAGATGGTATGCAAATGGTAGGGGAGATCACAGCCAGCCCAGAGCCATGGTTAGTCTTGTTTATTTTTGCTTTTTAACCACCTCCTTGCTGCTCAGAATCCTACTCAAAATCCAAACAGGTCTGCTAAGCTTCTGATTGGACATACAGCATAAATCCCCTCCAAATATTACCAAAATATGGGTGGGAAACAGAATCATGAAGGTTGGATAAGACCTCTAAGTCCATTGAGTTAAATCATTAACCTAACACTGCCAGGTCACCACTAAACCATGTCCCTCAACATCACATCTCCATGGCTTTTAAATCCCTCTAGGGATAGTGACTCCACCACTGCCCTGGGCAGCCTGGGACAAGGCTTAACCATTCTTTTAGGGAAGAAATTGTTCCTAATGTCCAACCTGAACCTCCCTTGGTGCAATTGAATGCTATTTCCTCTCATCCTATCACTTGTTGCTTGGGAGAAGAGACCAATCCCCAGCTCACTCCAACCTCATTTCAGGGAGTTGGAGAGTGTGAGGTCTCTCCTGAGCCTCCTCTTCTCCAGACTAACCATCCCCAGTTCCCTCAGCTGCTCCTCACAACACTTGTGCTCTAGACCCTTCAGCAGCTTTATTGTCCTTCTTTGGACATGCTGCAGCAACTCAATGTCTTTCTCTTAGTAGAGGGCGCAAAATTCACCCCAGGAGTTGTTACAACCTGAGACCATAATTACAGCATCCACTTCCTTCAGCAGTGAGCCATCCTTTCTCTGGTGCCATCACACCCTTTCTTTGGGAGAAAGAAGGTATTTTTTCTCCCCAGTTCATGTCTGGAGGTAATTGCCTGGTTAGGACAGAAGGGAGAGTGAATTAGGACAGGAATGGAGGACAAGATTTTATGAAGCAGATTTTCAGGCTTTAAAAGTGAGAGTTATTTTTGCATTGCAGGTAAGTTTATGACCAACATTTCATGGAGTGATCCCCTATGAAAGGGTTCCCTGTTCAACCCCTCACTTATGTAAGGGGTTGGGTGACTCATGGGAGGAAGCAGTGCTCTGTGTGTTTTGAAGGTGTGAGTATCTAGATGTTTGTTAGCAACTAGATAAATACTTCCCAGTCTCTGAGAGCCAGCAGAGGGATCTGCTGGTGTATTTGACCAGAAGCAAAAAAAAAGCCAGGCTGAGTAATGTGCAAGACTCACCTCTGGATGTTTTTTTCCTAAAGCCTTTGTAAGGCTTTAGGAAAAGGGATTTCAGAGAGGAAGTGAACTTGTGGGGAGGCCCTTTTTTGTGAGCCTCTATGCTGCATACTCTCAAAGCCTTACTCATCTTTTTGGATCAATTCTGTGACTATTACTCAGCCCTGACAAGCCCTAGAGTTGTACTAGTGTTGGCAGAAGAGAGAGGCTGTCATAATAAAGCTGAGAGTGACCATCTCTCCAGGGAAAGCAGATAAACACTGATTTATTCTTTTTAATATTAAAAAAAAATTACTTGGGAAAAAAAAAAAGAGAGAAAACCTTTTGTGTCTGCATTCCTGCTGGTCCAGAGCAGTGTCTTTCTATGGTCAGAGCCCTCACAAGCAACATGGCTTCAGGAAAAAAGCTAAGGCAGCCTAAAGATGATCACTAAATAATGCACGAAACTGCAGCAGTAACTCCTTCCTTTTAGAATATATACCCACAAGCTTTAAAGGAACAACAAAACCAGGCCTTCCCTCTTCCCTTCCCCCTCCCAAAGATACAAAGGCTCTAGAGGACTTTACTGGGGATTTTATTGGGCTGTCTGACTCAAGCAGGAACGTGCCCATGCATAAGTTAACAAATTTGTGTTTGTAAGTAGACTTTGATCCAAATGATCATCTCTGGCACTGGTTATACCACACAGCTCTGAAAAACAAGAGTTGGCATGTGAGCAGGCTGGGAGCTGAAGTCAACTGGAGCTTTTCACTCCATTACTGTGTTGTTAGACTAGATGTTGTGTTTAATAATATCACGAGGCTCAATGGTCCATGGTGGCTGCTCTGGCATTCATATTCATGAGATGGAAATTGCTTTCCTGGCCTGAGTGCAAAAATGGTTACTTCAGAGATGGTTGAGGGAACCTGTTTTCTACAGAGATCTGCAGAATGTCACAGAATCCCAGCATGCTGGGGGCTGGAAGGGTCCTTTGGAAATCATATAGTTCAACCCCTCTGCTCCAGCAGGGTCACCCACAGCAGCTTGCCCAGTATCACCTCCAGATGAGGTTGGAATCTCTCCACACAAGCAGACTCCACAAGCTCTCTGGGCAGCCTGGGCCAGGGCTCTGGCACCTTCACAGGAAAGAAGTTTCTCCTCCTGTTCAGATGGAACCCCCTGGGTTCCAGTTTGTGCCCATGTCCCCTTGGCCTGTCCCTGGGCACCACTGAGCAGAGTCTGGCCCCAGCCTCTTGCCCCTTGCACCCTTGAGCTCTTGCTGAGCATTGAGCAGCTCCCCTGTGGCTCTGCTCTTCTCCAGGCTCAGCAGCCCCAGGGCTCTCAGCCTTTCCTCCTGCCACAGATGCTCCAGTGCCCTCAGCATTATCTTGGGAGCCTCTGCTGGACTCTGCAGTAGTTCCTTGTCTCTCTGGAACTGGTGAGCCCAGAACTGGAGCCAGGACTCCAGATGTGGCCTCCCTAAGGCAGAGTAGAGGAGGAGGAGAACCTCCCTTGCCCTGCTGCTCACACTCTTCTTCCTGCACCCCAGGAGACTATTGACCTTCTTGGCCATGAGGGCACATTGCTGGTTCATGGTGACCTTGTTGTCCACCAGCACTCCCAGCTCCTTCTCCACAGAGCTGCTTTCCAGTAGGTCAACCCCTAACCTGTCCTGGTCCATGGGGTTATTCTTCTCCAGGTGCAGGACCCTACCCTTGCCTGTCCAGCTCTCACTGAATGGCAGCACAGCCTGATGGAGTGTTAGCCACTCCTCCCAGTTTTTTATCATCATCAGACTGGTTGAGGGTACACTGCTTCCCTGTCATTGGTTGTATTTCAGTGCAAATGCATCTGCACTGTGGGTTTGTTGGCTTTTTTTGATTTGCATCTATACTGGAGTTGAATGCATCTAATTTTGGTGACCTTCCCCCCCATCTAAAATAAATGCTGGATTCCAGACTGGCTCATAAACTTTTCAGATGACCCAATAGTCTCTTGATGGGTCATCATCTCCTTTTGCTCATTTTCCAGAATACTGCTCTCAATTTGGCTCTGAATATAAATATCTGGGAGTGGAATGTTAAACACAGCTCACGGGCAGTAAACAACCTTGTGTATGGCAGAGAGGAACTGCCTGAACATGGGCAGGAGAAGATGATTCCCTGTGGAGACCTCACTTATTCCAGTCTTTGAGTGTTCTGTATGTTACTCTCTATATATAGCACATTAGGAATAGCTGTGAAGTGAGTTTTGAAATGGATTTTAGTTCCTAGTAAATAGGGGTTTAAAACACACACAGAGAGCCATGAAACTGCATCTGCTGGGGGGGTGATGGCTGCTTGTGTTCTCCTCGAGACTTCAAGCCGCCAAAGGGATTAGAATGTCACAGGTTTGTTCTTTGAAGAAATCAAATCCAGATGTCAGGCACATTAGAGGCATCCAGGATCTGGGAAAACTGGGAAAACTGCCCACTGAGGAATAGCCTCCTGCCTCTGGGCTCTGCTAATGCACCAGCTCAAGCCTTCTCCTTTCCAGCCAGTGGTAGAACCAAGACCTTTTGTGTTTGGCTCTTGTTAGCTGCAGCAAACATCCTTCTTGCAGGGTTAGGTGTAATATAAAGCAATCNTGATCCTGCTCTGGCAGAGGGGTTGCAGTAGATTATCTTTCTAGGTCCCTTCCAACCCCTAATATTCTGTGATTCTGTGATGGTTGCAGCTGACATGCCTGAGGGATGGAAGGCATCCAGAGGGACCTAGACTAGGCTGAGAAAGGGGCCTGTGTGAACTTCATGAGGTTCAACAAGACTAAGTGCAAGGTCCTGCACCCGAGTCAGGGCAATCCCTGCTATCAGTCCAGGCTGGGGATGAAGGGGTTGGGTATACTGGTGGGTGAAAAGCTGGACATGTCCCAGCAAAGTGTGCTCACAGCCCAGAAGCCAACCATGTCCTGGGCTGGGTGACCAACCCAGGGGATTTTGCCCTTCTGCTCTGCTGTGCTCTGGGGAGACCTCAGCTGCAGTGCTGGGGCCAGCTCTGGAGTCCTCAGCACAGCAGAGACATGGACCTGGTGCAGCAGGACCAGAGGAGGATACAACAATAATGTGAGGGCTGGAAGCTCTGTGCTGTGAGGACAGGCTGAGAGAGTTGGGGTTGTTCACCCTGGAGAAGAGAAGGCTTCAGGGAGACCTTTCTGCAGCCTTCCAGTAATTAAAGGGGCCAAGAATAGAGCTGGGGAGAGACTTTTTAGCAGGACCTGTTGTGACAGGACAAGGGCTGATGGTTTTAAACTAGAAGAGGGTGATTTAGATTAGACAAAAGGAAGGTGTATTAACTGTGTCTCCCATTCTCACACATAATTTGCTTGAGCACTGCTAAGAGAAGAGACAGGATTGAATTGTCAACATTGGCCACCCTGGCCACAGGTGCTGGGGTTGATATTCAGCTGTTGGGTGAGCATTCCTGCCTGCCACACTTGGCACCTCCTGGCACTAGGCAGATGCCATGTGTCACTTAAACAACTGAGTATTTTTAACTATGAAAACTGACATCAGTCTGGAATTGCACACTGGAATTTGGATGCATGATTTTCTTAGGAATTTGTTAATCTGAAATTTATTTGATGATGCTTTGGGGCTGAAATAACAAACTGGCATGTCAGTATCTCCCCTGTCCCCCCAGAGCATTTTTATTTAGTAGCAATCCTACTCTGAATAACTTGCAGGAGCAAGGAATGTCGCAGGTATGAGGAGTTCAGGCAAACAGCTCTAGGGAACAGCAGTCCCTTCCTTCTCCAGGGAAATGAAAACCCAAGCTAAAAATAAGAGTAAAAAAACAATGAAGGCTGGGTGACTTCTCTATCACTTGAACTCATCCCAGCTCCCTAATTTGATAGTAGGATAGGAGTCACCAAGGTCTTTTGCTCCTAGAAGTGAAAATCCATATTTAAGTACAAGGGAGGAATGATATTATACTTGCTGGCAGCAGAGCAGGAAGAACTGGTCTGTTCTCCATCACAAAGAGCAGCAGAGCTACATTCTCCTGGCTTCAGAGCCTCCACAGCATGGGCTGATCCCTGCCCAGTGGGCTGGAGGAGCAGGAGAAAGCCCCTGGTTGGGAGCAGGGCAGAAGGAGGTGTGAGATGTGAGGCCACACCTCCAATTCTGGGGTCACTTTTGGGCTCCTCACTCCAAGAAGGACATTGAGGTGCTGGAGTGTGTCCAGAGAAGGGCAAGGAAGATGGGGAAAGGTCTAGAGCACAAGTGTTGTGAGGAGCAGCTGAGGGAACTGGGGTTGGTTAGCCTGGAGAAAAGGAGGCTCAGGGCAGACTTTCTGGCTCTCTGCAACTCCCAGAAAGGAGGCTGGAGTGAGGTGGGAGTTGGTAATTTCTCTCAAGGAACAAGCAATAGGCTGAGAGGAAACAGCCTCAAGTTGTGCCAGGACAGGTTTAGGTTGGACATTAGGAACAATTTCTTCCCCAAAAAGGTTGTCAATGCCTGGCCCAGGCTGCCTAGGGCAGTGGTGGAATCACTGTTAGCATTAGATTAATGGTTGGACTTAATGATCTTAGAGGTCTTTTCCAACCTATCATCCTATCAAAAGTTTGTTAAACTTGGTCTAAAGATTTAGGAAGTCTTCTTGACTCCAACAGCACATCTCCCTTCACTGCCAGGTAGACAGGCCAAGCAGAATCAACTAAAAATAGGGGATGAACCACCAGGAGCTGAGAGGTAAGGCATGAAGCAAAGTCACACACACCAAGGTGTCACTTAACTGCTGCTTGTTAGGAGTAAACCATGTTGTCCTGAGTCCTGAAGCACTTCATGCCATGTGAAGTGTTTTCTGTGACGTAAGCATGAAATAGTCCTTCTCCTTCCCAAGCCCTGAGGGAAGCTGATGATTCACCCACCAGGAGATCCCTGGCTTTCTGTGGGACACCTTGTGAGGCTAACTAATTTGTGATGATGCAAGCCCTGGCTGATGCAGCCTGCTGAGCTCATGCTGTGGAAACACAAAGCTCTGGGCTGATGCAAGAGAGCTCCCTGTCTGCCTCCTGGCATGGCACGTGCCAAGGGCTACATGCCCTGGATACCTTGTTCAAAGGCCTTAAGCAACTACT
The DNA here is from genome assembly GCA_013396975.1 of Bucco capensis. Taxonomy (NCBI): domain Eukaryota; kingdom Metazoa; phylum Chordata; class Aves; order Piciformes; family Bucconidae; genus Bucco; species Bucco capensis. The sequence continues at coordinate 206,981 of VWZO01000706.1, read as the reverse complement.
AAGAAAAGTGGTTCTCAACTGCCCCTGTAGCAGATGGGATGAGTTTTGTGTTCCTGCTATCCTCATCCCATTGGCCTCAGCCCATCAATTCAGCCTGGCCAGATCTCTCCATAGAGCATCCTACCCTCCAGCAGATCAACACTTCTGCCCAACTTGGTGTCATCAGTAGACTTACTGAGGGTTTCCTCCATCCCTTTGTCCAGATCACTGATGAAGATAGCAAAGAGAACTGACCCCAACACTGAGCCCTGAGGAACACCACTCATGCCTGGTTGCTGACTGGATTTAACCCTGTTCACCACAGAGTCACAGCCTGTCCTTTCAACAAGGGTACAAAAACTCACTGTATCTCAAGTTTCTTAGAATCCAGCAGTGGACAATCCAGAATGTCCTGATCTCCATTAGCCAAGGTTAAACAGGAACAGATTAGCTGAGAGCAGCTCTCCATGGGAGAGAAACAAACAAAGCTAAGGGGAAATAAAGAAGCTCTGGGAGTGGACAAGCAGGACTTTCCTCCTGCCCATTACTCCAAAAAAACATCCTTGCAAACCTTCTGCCCATCCCACAGTGGCCACACAGGAGCTGTGGAGCAGCTTGGCAGGGACCCTGCAATACCCCAGGCCACCCCAAATTAATCCCCCCCAAGAAGGAGGTTGGTTGGGGCAGGTAGGCAGGAAGGCAGCTGCTCTCCTATCACCAAATACACTCAGTTTATTTTTACCAGCACAAGAGACCTTTTATTTTGGAGATTTGTAGCTGTTCCAGGAATAATATGACTTGAACAAACAAACAAAAACTACAAGCCCTTTGCATCTACAGCCAGGCCTGCCGGGACAGGCTGCCCTCTTAGAAGAGGAGAGGCTCAGCCCAGCCCCTGGCTAACAGAGCTCTGCCAGCACCACCTTTAAAGCCAAGAGCAGACTTAAAAGCACAGGTCTAGACAAGAATTCTCCTTTTTTTTTTTCTCTTGAGCAGGGAGAGCTGAGTCTGGTAAAAAAAAAAACCAACTCACAGGAGCAAATTGTTGAATTATACAATCATTTTGGTTGGAAAAGACCTCTAAGATCATTGAGTCCAACTGTTAACCTAACACTGCCAAGTCACCACTAAACCATGTCCCTAAGTGCCACATCTACACTTTTTTTTTAACATTTCTAGGGATGGTGACTCCAGCACTGCCCTGGGCAGCCTGGTCCAGTGCTTAACCACTCTTTCAGGGAAGAATTGTTCCTCATGTCCAACCTAAACCTCCCCTGGCACAACTTGAGGCTGTTTTCTCTCAATCTGTCGCTTGTTCCTTGGGAGAAGAGACCAACCCCCACCTGGCTCCAGCCTCCTTTCAGGGAGTTATAGAAGGTCTCCCCTGAGCCTCCTCTTCTCCAGGCTAACCAACCCCAGTTCCCTCAGCTCCTCCTCACAACACTTGTGCTCTAGACCCTTCCCCACCTTCCTTGCCCTTCTCTGGACACACTCCAGCACCTCACCTATGCCCAGTGCAGGAGGCCAATCCCTGCCCTAGCCCTGCTGGCCCACACTAGTGCTGATCCAAGCCTGAATGCTGTTGGCTTCTTGGCCATCTGGGCACACTGCTGCCTCATCTTCAACCAACCAACCACCCCCCAGGTCCTTTTCCACCAGGCAACTTTCTAGACACTCTTCCCCAAAATTCTTTGTGCTCCAGCAGCAGCAACAAAAGCGGCTGTCAGGAGGAGCATGTCCCACCACCACACCTGCAAGACAGCTGTAGGCAGCGGCAGGTCCCAGCGCGGCAAGTGCTAGCAAAGGAAAAGAGGTGAAAAAAAGAACCCCAAAATCAAAATAGACATTTGGCTTTGTGCCATCACCACCTGCAAGCTGTATGCTTTCCAGCCCCTCCATTACAACCTGGATGTACACACAAACAGGAGAATGAGAGGCTGGAGAACAGCCCCACAGAGAGGGACCTGGTCAATAGCAAGTTGATATGAGTCAATAGTGTATCTTGGCAGCCAAAAATGCCAACCATGTCCTGGGGTGCATCAAGTACTACATTACTAGCTAGTCAAGGGAGGTGATAGTTTCACTCTGGGATTCTATGATTCTGTGTATCTTTCCAGCACAAACAGTGAAAGCACTGCGCTTCCCAAGCTGTTTTCTATCATGAGTTATGAAGGATCAGTCTCCACAACCATCGGTGGCTGCCTCTGTTTCTCTGCATAAGAACAGTGGAATCATTAGGGTTGGAAAAGACCTCCAAGATCATCAAGTCCAACTGTCAACCCAACACCACCATGCCACTAAACCAGGTTGTGAAGTGTGATGTCTACATGTCCCTAAGTGCCACATCTACGCTTTTTTAGGACACTGCCAGGGGTGGTAATTCCACCACTTTGCTGGGCAGCCTGGGCCAAGGCTTGACAACCCTTTCGGGGAAGTAATTGTTCCTCATGTCCAACCTAAACCTCCCGTGGAACAATTTGAGGCCATTTCCTCTCATTCCATCACGTGTTCCATGGCCAAGAAAGAAACCCAGTAGATGCATCACTCGGAAGGTCTATCGCCGTGCCTCCGGGGCAGGGGGCGTGGCTTGTCACTGGGGTGGGTGTGCTCGTGCGGTGGCCATCGGCCAATAGGCGTGGCTTGTCGCAGGGGTGGGCGTGTTCTTGCAGTGGCTTGCAGCCAATGGGCGTGTTTTGTCGCCTGGCTGGGGCGCGCCCATACCTTGGCCCCGCCCCCGGCGGTCAGGTCGGGGCGCGGCGCTGCAGCAGGCGCAGAGCGGCGATGAGCCCGGGTTGAGGTTGCACAGTCGGAGGGTCGCATAGGGGCGGGTTGGGGAGGGGGTGGACGCCTCCGAAGGCGACCATGGTGGCTCACGACGAGCTCGGGGGGCTGCTGCCCATCAAAAGGACTATCCGGGTGATCGACGCGCAGAACCAGAACTTCAGGGAGCAGGAGGTGAGAAGGGGAAAAGGGAGGGTTGGGTTCTTTGAGGGGGGAAAGCGGTGAGATTTTGGAAGCTCTTTGCTTTGTGGCTGAGGGGAGCTGAGGAGCCGAGAGCCAGCCCCAAGTGAGGTGCTGGCAGCGAGTTAAAGAAGAAATATATGTTTATTTTACATAGTATAGCTCGTGGAGCTGGAGCGAGCTGAGCTCTGAGCCTCACCTGTCCCCGCTCCTCTCAGCAGGGTTTCCATTAAAAACAGCCTGTTGCTCTCTGCCCTCTTTCCACTGACACGATTTTTCCTAAATCGGGTTTTTGGTTGCTGCATAAACTCTCTTTCCCCTTCCCCCTCCCCACCAAAAGAAACAATGTTGAGGTTGGTTGGGATTTTGAGTTTTTTTCATTGTGAAGCGTTGTTGTTGTTGTTATCATCTATTGTTATGTTGATGTAATAATTGCACTCGTGGAGTGACAGAATGCTTTAGGTTGGAAGGAACCTTTCAAGGGCATCTAGTCCAACCCCTCTGCAGTCAGCAGGGATATCTTCGACTAGATCAGGTTGTTCATAGCCCCAAACAACCTGACCTGCAATGATTCCAGGAATGGGGCATCTACCACCTCTCTGGGCAACCTAGGACAGTGTCTCACCACCCTCCGTGTGAGGGTAGATAGATGCTTTAACGCTTCCCGCTGTGACGCAAGGCAAACGTTCAGCACGCAGGTAGGGTCTGGCTGCCCTGGGCAGGGTTTTATGGCTGAGATTAGCGGTGAGACGAGGTGGAAAAGAAAAAAAAGGTGGTTCCAGCAGACAGCTCTGGGGCTTGAGAGCTCTGACTCTGAGTCGTTATGCCTCTTGAAATCCTGGTTTTAAAACAGCCAAACTTGGGCAATCTCATTGTGCAGAAGGGAAACCAGATGTTGGGAGAGAAATAATATAAACCAGATCTCTTAAAGGACAATAAATAGTCTGTATTTTTTTCAAATGTGTATTTTCTGTAGGGTATAAGCAGCATGCTGGTTATCATAAAATGCTTTGGGTTGGAAGGGACTTTCCAAGGTCAGCTAGTCCAACTCCCCTGCAGTCGGCAGGGACAGCTTCAACTGGATCAGGTTACTCAGAGCCCCAAACAACCTGGCCTGGAATGGTTCCAGGGATGGGGCAGCTACCCTCTCTCTGGGCAACATGGGCCAGTGTCTCACCACCCTCAGTATAAAGTTAAACTTCAAATCCGGGCTTGAGTAATGACTTTTCAGCCAACACTCCTTTCAGTGCCAGGTACTGAGTTGCTATCAAGAGCCACTACAGTTATCAGCAGAGTGTGAGGCCAAATTTCCCTCTTGGTCACCAACATCCTGTTGAATTTGAGAAAGGTGAGGGTTGTATCTCCATACTGATGTGTCAATCCAGAGTCTGGTGGTTTGCTTTGAGTGCAGCCAGCCATTTTCAGAAGGGCTTGAGATTCAGCAAGCTCCTTGCACGTGCATCTTGACATAAGACAGTCAGGTGGCAATTTCTGGCAGGAATTTTTGTAGCTGGTGACTAAAATTCCTTATTGCTTCTTTGGCTTAATAGGGAAAGTTTTGCTGTGCATAGTTTGTAGCTTGCTCACCTTGTTTGTACTCATTGGCATGGGACTGGCACCCAGGACATTGCTCTCTAGTAAGTGATCCTTGTAAAAACCACTAATTATTACCTAGAAGAGGGGGAAAGGTTGTGGGTGTGCGTGCTGCTAGAGGTCAATCTTTGTTGCTCAAAAGCAGAGCTTGGTTGTCTTTGGAGCAGCAAGGTGCAATCTTCTCACAGTGTGAGGAGTTAACCTGCGCTTCGAAGCTCTTGGAAGGCATTCCACTAGTGTGAAGCTTTGTTTGCCCAGCTGAGGCACTGAGGCCCAAATATAGCTTTTGCATGGATGGTTATGATCTATTTATAGTCACTATTAATAAAGAGTTCCCTGGAAAAGAAAAATATTGAGTGGAAATGCTGTTGAACTCATTGAGGTTTGAATTGTCTATCAGTGCTGTAGTGCTTAAGCCTGCTCCAGAAAGTCTGCAGACTTCATTCTAATCCAGGCTCCTGTAAGCAATGCAGCGTGGAGACAGGCTAATCATTGTTTGCAAAGTGCAGAACTAAAAAAAACCCAAAGCTCTGAGCCAGAGTTATCCCTAGTATGAACTGCTCTAAGTCTCAGCTTACACCCAGCCTGGGTTTGACTGTAAGTGGAGTACATGACCCCAAGCTGAAATGCAGATCTCAGAGAAGGTGAGGTTTCTAAGGAAAGGGACTTTTTGTTTTTCCCTCCCACTTCCCTACCTTGGATCAAAAGATACCTCTGGAAGGAGAAGAAGAAACAGATGCTTTCTTCTTGGCAGTGGAGACCTTCATGTCTGAGAGCACTCAGAGAACAGAGAGTGGGATTTGTTTCTCCTAAAGAGAGGGGAAGTGGCCTTTTGCTAAGCTGAATTTACAGCACACATAAGTTTTTCTGTTGGCCCAACACCTCAGGGGAGCATATTGTATGGACAGAGAACACACTGGGCATGCTGATCCATGCGGAATTCCTCCCTCCTCGGAGCAGAGGAGAGCTCCTTAGGAGCTGTGCTTCCTCTGGAACAAGAGAGCAGAGCTTTTGCACTCCAGATCTCTCTTTGCACATCTCAGGATCTATCACCTGCCCAGAAAAGCAGTGATTTCTAAATCCCAAGCAGCTCCTTTGTACCTCCTGTCCTGAATGGAGAGGCAGGAATGCCTTCTGCCAGTCCTTGTCCATATGCATGTGTCGCTTCAGCCCCTCACAGATGTGCTGGGAAGGCATTCCCACATGTCCCTCTGCATGGACAGCCTGTCATCCTATCTCTGGTCTGGAAAGGCCACAGAGCTGATCCTTTAAGAGTGAGCTTGTGCCAGAGTCCTAAAGCACTGAGGTTTCTTGCTCTTCATTCTCTCTGTCACATTTCTCTTTTCCCTGCTATTTTTGTCACTGGCCTTGACAGAGCTCATGTGTGTGACTCAGGGCTCTGTATTTGCTGTATATTTTACATTCCTGCAGTTTCTTAAGCTTCTCTTGGCTTGTGTCCCTTTGTTCTGGTGCACTGGTCTATGGTTTTCTAGAAGCAAATTACCTATCCTTTTCCTTCCCTCAGAAACATCTGTAATTCATCCAAGTTTCCTTCTCTAATTTTGAGCCCAGCCTAATTTTCCAGCCTTCTGCATAACTCCTTTTCCTGACAGGCTCTCTCTTGGGTTGGCAAAGGAAAGAAGTGACTGCAGTGTTCCTGATGCTGTACCTAAACCCAGCTGAGGGTCAGGGTCCCAGGATTGAGGACACTTTCTTATAGATTTGTGTTGGAAAGGACCTTTAGAAGTCATCTAGTCCAACCCCCCTGCTGCAAGTAGGGGCAACAATAACTAGACCAGGTTGCTCAGAGCCCTGTCCAACCTCATGTTCAGTGTTTCCAGGGCATCCACTACCTCTCTGAGCAACCTGTGCCAGTGCCTCACCATCTGCACTGTGAAAAATCCCTTCCTTTTATGATTTCCTTAGAGCTTTTCCCTATTTCTGTACTACCCTCATAATTCTGAGCTTACCCAAACATTTCAAGCACATCTTGGAACACTCTTTGTGCTGTGCCAAGAGCTCTTTCTGTTCTGCATCACTCCTAAATTGTTTCTTTTCATGTTTCCCCCCCACCCCTGCAACTCTGAAAGCTTAATTCAGTGTGAGCTAACCTCTTGTTGCTCAAGGCTGCGTGTAGGCAGGCAGACAGGCCCCTCCTTGGGTCATGTTGCTGAAATTGGATCTTACATACGTTAGCTTTTGTGCTTCCTCAGGCTCATGACTGGAATCCAGCTCTGTGTTACCCCTTTTGTTGTTGTCAGCATTTGTCACTTCTGTTGCCACACAGAAGCAAAGTGTTTGGACATCTCCTCTTGCAATCTCAGGCTGGAGCTAGAAACAGCGGAGAACATGTCCTAAGCAAATCTTCACCTTTTAACCTTTGGAAACCTAAAAGAGGAACTTAACTGCAATCAACCAAAACTACCTGATGAAGCTTTGGTAAAAATTTGACTGAGATGAACTCAAAACAGAGGCTGCTTCATCTGAGCTTCATGCTAAGGAACTTTTCTTGTGATGATGAGTCACATCTAACCCTCTGCCAGATGTTTGAGAGCACCAGGGCACCTCATTTAGCCTGGCTCTGACAGCCTTAAGCTCCAAGGCCCTCTCTTCCTGGCACCCCTTTCCCATCCAGTCCTTACAACCACACTGGTTTTGATGTGCCATAGGTAAGGTTGCCAGCATGATGCTGCAAACTGATCTGAGCTCAAGTAGCAGGAGGTTTCCATGGGACATTTCCTCTTTGTTGGCAGCTTGTAGGTCAGGACAGAACTGCAAATGCTCTGGGGTCCCAACAGGGATTAGTGGTAGAGAAAAGCAGAAGCTCTGTCTTTCAAATCCAAACAATGTGGAAGAAAAATTATGATGGCTTGTGGAGGCTAGAGGGGGAGCAGAAGGGGGGAAGAAGCTTTGCAAAGGGAAGGTTTTCAGCTTTCTGCACTTGGTGTGCGCGTGTCCCTCACAGGAATGTTCAGCATGTGGTCATTTGCTGTTTGTTAGAATAGCTGCTGAGGCTGTCCTGGCCTCTGGCTGCTACTTTTCTCTCCAAAATAAAGTTAAAATGGAAAAACACATTCTTGCTGCAAAGGAAAATATGATAAAATAGAGAAGGAGCTCACAGCTTCATCTTTAGATGGCAGTTTCTTGCCTTGCAGAGGAGAAGGCTTCAGGCTATTTATGTTCAAAGCCCTAACAGTCCCTGTTTGAGCCCTGGTTTGAATCCTGACTGCTGTGGATGTTATATTGCTTTTTTCACACTGGGCAAAGGCTCCACACTTTAATTGCAACCTTAAAGTTCAGACAAACACTTCCAGCCTCTGTTTTCCATGGAGGATGAATGGCTTCTTCCAAACACTCTCTCTCTCTCTCTGCTGCATTTCCCCACTCTTGTAGTGGCTTCATGCCTTTATTTTTAAACCTGCCTGAGCAGCTTGAGAAATGAAGTGGGAATCAGAGGCAGGACAATTTGTTCTCTGCTTTGTTTGCAGGAGCCAAGCAATAAGAGGGTTAGGCCTCTGTCACGGGTGACATCCCTGGCAAACCTGATCTCTCCTGTCAGAAATGGGGCAGTTCGGCGCTTTGGGCAGACCATCCAGGTAAAAACAACAGCAGAGCCTTCTAGACCTCAAAAGTCTCGAGATTTAGGGAAGGTGCTGGGGTTTCAAAGCATCTCTGGAAGATCCACTGTATGATTGGTGCAAGGACAGACGGCTCCCCTAGGATTTGGGGATGGAGATGTCAGGAGTTGAGAGGTGGCTTGCTAGATAAAGAGGTTAATGAGAGTTGAAGCAGTCAGGTGATAACTGATCAATAAACTGATTCAGATAGGGAGAATTAGTTGATAAAGCTGTCCCAGGACTTGAGATACACCTGTTGGAGCATGTGCTTCAACGTGACCTTGCTGTTCAGTCATGTTAGAGAAGTGTTGTCTAGGGAACACTCTACCCCGAACGTGCAGATAACACGTACCCAGTGTCTGCCTTTTAGTAATGCTGCAAATCACCAGAGCAAAGTTCAAGTGGCTCCTGATTAGCCCTGTTCTAGGTAGAATTATGACCCTAAATTTATTTACTTCCTCATATCTTGGAAACAGACCCATTGGATCCCTGCAGGGAGAGGCACATGGCCAAGCCTGCCAATCCCTGGGCTCTCTCCACAGCTTGATTAAAGTGTTCCTTTAGCTGAGGAAAAGTGTCTGGGTGTGTTTTCCCGCCTGGCACAACAGAGGAGGATGAAGGATTGGGAGGGGTATGGTTAATACTAAACTACTCCTGAAATGTTGGCTTTACATATGTACTCTCTTTCATATGTCTCTCTCTTTTTTATCCCTGTAGTCATTTACCCTTCGCAGTGACAGCAAATCTCCTGGCTGTACCCAGAAGTCATGCAGCAGATCTGCTGCTCCTACTCCTCCTAAAAGAAGGAACAGTGTGCTTTGGTCTGAGACCTTAGATGTCAACATGAAAGAGTCCCTGAGCACCAAAGAAATCAAGCGCCAGGAGGTAGGGAAAGAGCTGCAGCAGGGCTGGGAAAGGCAACCAAAGCCTTGGCTCATGCCTTTTCCTTGGAAGGGAAGAGGGGAGTAATGAACTTCTTTGGGTGACTTGATCTTCCTGTGCAGCTTCACTGCTAAAGCACTAGATTTATTTCTGCATTAGGCATGGGAAGAGGTAGGCTTCTCTCTCTGGAGTCACTAGGGAGTTTGTCTGACCCTTCAGAGATGCCAAACTCTTTGCCTGGGGATGCTCAGCATTGCTGAAATCCAAGCCCCAGCCACACTGGTTGCTTTGCAGCAGACCCAAAGTCAGGTTCCCTGTAAGCCAACTGTCTTTCTCTTAGAGCTCTTGACAGTTGGTTGAAAGCCAAATAGCAAGGCCTTGGCTTGCCTTTTACTTGTAGTTCTTAGACAAATCTTCTAGTGACAACACAGAAGCTGACTAAAGACTCCTGGGATTTGACCTCTGTGGTTTGATGGGTTTGGGTTTGGGGTTTTATTGTGCTGGCCTGTGTAAAAGCAGTGATTTAAAAGGCACTAATATTTAATTTGGCTTGTGCACTAGTGTCAGGGCTTTCACACAGATGTAAGTGATGTTGCTTGCTCAGAGCTGGGAAAGCCTTGCTCGAAGTTGTCTTGCCCAGGTGCCATGATTCAGATTGCTAAAAGTGTCTATTCAAGCTGTGGAGACAGGATGTACATTATGGGAGCTAAAAAGGCTCTTTTTAGAGAGGAAGGCTGGGATTAAAAATGACTCTCAATGCTCTATCCCCTTCCTCACAGGCAATCTATGAGATGTCCAGGGGAGAGCAGGACCTAATCGAAGACCTGAAGCTTGCCAGAAAGGTGAGTGATGCTTTTTTATCCTTCACTCAATAAGCATATTAGGGATAATAATGAAGTTTCTTTGCACCTGCAAACATGTCACAGCAGCTTTCTCAGCTGGAAAGCTGGCCTGGAAAGTTGACATGAGCAGCTTTGTGGTACTGGTTTGATGGCAACAAACCCAGCCAAGAAAGGATTGTGCTTTGCAGTCCTGCAGGGCTAGCTGGGGAATCCCTTTCCCAGGTGAGGAGAACAGCTCAGACAGGAAAGTCCTTTTCATTTGAAGGCCTTGATACCTTCATAAACCAGTGACTCTTGTAGTGACCAAAGTCAATGTTACTGTTTAACAGGGTCATTAAGGTTGGAAATGACCTCTAAGATCATCAAGTCCAACCATCTATCTATCATTACCATGCCACTAAACCATGTCCCCATGTACCACATCTAGATGTTTCTTAAACATCTGTTGGCTTCACTTCATATCTGCCTGCATGTGATACATTACCTCATATTTAAACTGTCAGCTTTTTTACTTTGAATATATTTTAATACTGACATTCTTTGACAGGCCTATCATGATCCCATGCTGAAACTCTCCATTATGTCTGAGGAGGAACTCACCCATATCTTTGGGGACTTGGATTCTTATATTCCTCTGCATGAAGGTAAGAGCAGGATTATTTTCACTTATTGTACTAACTGAGAGTTTCTGCCTTCTGGGGCTAGGGCAGCCTTCTGGGGCACTGCTGCCATTTCTGTTTTTGTGTTTCAATTCCAGACTTGTTGGCAAGTTTAGGAGAAGCAACGAAACCAGATGGAACAGTGGAGCAGATTGGGCCCATTCTTGTGAAGTGGGTGAGTACATAACTTGGGAGACAGTTTGAAAAGGGGCTTAAAGAACATTTAAAGCTAGAAGCCAAAAATCTGTGAGCTTTTGTGGCCTTGAGTGAAAGGATTGAAACGGAAATCCTGGCTACTCTGCAAACAATGGGACTCTGTCAGCCATCACTGGGCCAGGATTTCACCCTGGAGACTTAGGCTGGGGCCACTACAATCATTTTGCTGATTTATGTTTGAAATGTCTGTATCTTCTAAACTGTTTGTCACTAATGTGATTTCAGTAGTGTTTATGGCTGCTAATCTCCAAACAGCTGAACTTCAAAGGCACTGCCCTTGTTCTCCTCACAAAAGACTAGCTCCATACACAAGATAGTCTGTCAGGGGCTTTTTGTTTTTTCTTGGGCAAAGTATCACAGTAAGGGAAGTAAAACTCCCTCGAGTCTGAGATGTTCATGTGATTTGCTTTTTCTACCTGGAATCATTTAGGTCAGTGTGTTTTCTGTGGTACCTAGTGACAGGACTAGAGGTGATGGGGACAAAACTAGCACACAGGAAGCTCCACCTTAACATGAGGAGGAACTCTTTTACTTTGAGGGTGGCCCAGGCTGCCCAGGGAGGTAGTTGAATCTCCATCTCTGGAGATACTCAAAACCCAACTACAGCCCATCCTGTGCAAACTGCTCTAGGTTCTCCTGCTCTGGTAAGGGGGTTGGACTAGATGATCTCCAGAGGTCCCTTCCAAGCCCTAGCATTCTGTAAATCCTGAGTATTGTTTTCTCCTCCTGCAGTTACCACGGCTCCATGCTTACAAAGGTTACTGCAGCAATCAGCTGGCAGCCAAAGCCCTTCTGGATCAGAAGAAGCAGGACAGGAGAGTGCAGGACTTCCTTCAGCGCTGCCTGGAGTCTCCTTTCAGCCGCAAGCTAGACCTTTGGAGCTTCTTGGATATTCCTCGGAGTCGACTCGTCAAATACCCTCTGCTCCTGAAAGAGATCCTGAGGCACACTCCCAAAGATCATCCTGACATCCAGATTCTGGAAGAAGCCGTAAGTAACAGTGGTTTTAGGACATAGATGTTGCTCTGGAGCTCATGTAAGCGTTCTTCAACCCTCAGTGGTTTTGTGGGGTGGTTTTTTTGGTGGGCACAAACCTAGGACTGTAATAACCCTTTGTGAAAGCAAGGGAGAGATCAGTCCACATGGATCACTCCATCATCTGGAGTTCTTAAATAGCCCTTAAAGCTAACAGATACAGAAGCAGAGGTCACTGTTTAATGGTTTGTAAATGTTTTGGTTCACAGATATCTATAATCCAAGGAGTCCTCTCTGACATCAACCTGAAGAAGGGTGAGTCAGAGTGCCAATATTACATTGACAAGCTGGAGTACCTGGATGAGAAGCAGAAGGACCCCAGGATTGAAGGCAGCAAAGCTTTACTGTGCCATGGGGAGCTGAAGAATAAAAATGGACATGTAAGTCCCTCAGGTTTAGGGTAATTAATGCTCAAGTTTGAAGACCTTCCCTCTGAGGCAGTTAAAACTGTTAGAGCAGAGCCAGGAGCTCTTCCATCTTTAGGATTAGTTTAGACAATTAGCTAAATATAAAAAGCAGAAGAGAAAGCACCTGATAGCAGTTCTGCCTGTCAGGGTGTAAGGGAAAGTTTCCCACTGACAGCTTTTACAATCAGCTTTCAGAAGCTGGAAAATAATTAGCCCTAAATTACCATAGAAAGTGTGCTCTGTGCCCAAGCACTCCATCAAAAGGGATTTCCTGCAGGCTGTTGACTTTCAGGTGCTCTGACATTGCCCATTGTGAGTACTGGCTGCACAGCTCTTCTAAACAAAAGTCTTCCTGCAAAAGCCTTTTGCTCTTTGAGCTGCACTGCCAGAAGTTTATCTCCCACTGAAGCAGCCTTGAAAGACCCTCGTGTACCCCAGGATTTGCTGCCTTTTGTTCAGGCTTGCAGGAGTTTGAAACATGAAATCTTTCTCTGTTTTCTTCATTATTTTTTGAGTTGGTTGGGTTTGGGTTTGTTTGTTTAATTCAGCCATTACACTGCTGTGCACGTGAAGCATTTTGTGTGCTCAGAAGAGATAATGCTTCTAATCATCCTACTCTTGGCATCTGTAAATGATAACTCATTTTTGAAGGGTCATTAAACCAATAAACCTGTTGGTTCAAGTCTGAGGCAGTGCCACTGCTGCCAGGGACCTAGGTTGCTGTAATAGGACACTGCCATAACGTTAATGTGGGTGAAACTGGAGATAACGTGGCCTTGAATCCCAGAGGGCATGCAACTACTTGGAATACAGCGTACAACACTTCACTTATGTCCAAATGTGCTTTCCCTTCCAGAAACTCTATGTCTTCCTCTTCCAAGAAATCCTGGTTTTGAGCCGGCCGGTGACTCGCAACGAGCGTCAGGCCTACCAAGTGTACAGGCAGCCCATCCCTGTCCAGGAGCTGCTCCTTGAAGACCTCCAAGATGGAGATGTGAAAATGGGAGGATCCTTCCGAGGAGCTTTTGGCAATTCTGATAAAGGTATGGCCCAAACCAGTTCATCTGCATGGGGGAATTCCTTGGTGAGGAGACATTAGCCAGGTTGGACAGGACTTTGAGCAACCTGGGCTAGTGGAAGGTGGTCATGCCCCTGGCAGGGGAGTTAGAAGTAGATGATCTTCAAAGTCCCTTCCAACCCAAATCACTCTGTGATTTTATAATTATACTTTGGCATAGATCCCATGGACTGAGGTTCCTTTGGGAGAGCTTGTATCAGGAATAGTGTGGTCAGTAGGCCTAGGGCAGGGATTGCCCTCCTGGACTGGGCGCTGGGGAGGACACACCTCAAATCCTGAGTTCAGTTTTGGGCTCCTCACTCCAAGAAGGACATTGAGGTGCTGGAGTGTGTCCAGAGAAGGGCAAGGAAGGTGCTGAAGGGTCTAGAGCACAAGTGTGGTGAGGAGCAGCTGAGGGAACTGGGGTTGTTTACTCTGGAGAAGAGGAGGCTCAGGGGAGACTTTCTGGCTCTTTCCAACTCCCTGAAAGGAGGTTGGAGCCAGCTGGGGTTTGGTCTCTTTTCCTAGGGAACAAGTGATAGGACAAAAGGAAACAGCCTCAAGTTGTGCCAGGGAAGGCTTAGGTTGCAAATTGGGAAACATTCCTTCCTTGAAAGGGTTGTCAAGCTCTGGCCCAGGCTGCCCAGGGTAGTGGTGGAGTCACCATCCCTGAAAGGACTTAAAAGCCATCTGAATGTGGTTCTGAGGGACGTGGTTTAGTAGTGGCTTGACAGTATTGGGTTAACAGTTGCTCTCCATGATCTTAAAGGTCTTTTCCAACCTAAATGATTCTATAAATCTGTGATGTTAAGATCCACCTTTAGCCTGGCACTGAGAGGCTTGGCAGTTTTATATTTGGTGGCCATGAACTTCTATGTGGCACTTGACAGCTGTTGCTCAGATTAGAAAACATCTCCTCCAACATATCCCTGTTGAGTTGGGGAGCTTGAGTTCTTTTTTTGGTGAGGGTTTGAACATCTTTCCCTGAAACAGAGCAGGGACAAGCCAGCAATGGAATCTCTAAATACTGAGCTAGGAACTGATCTGCTTTTTTTCCCCTATGTTTACCTCCAGCTAAAAATATCTTCCGAGTTCGTTTCCAAGATCCCTCCCTGGGCCAGTCCCACACCCTGCAGGCCAACGATGTCTTCCACAAGCAGCAGTGGGTGAACTGCATCCGAACAGCTATCGCTCCCTTCCAGCGCACCGCTGCTGCCCCAGAGCTGAAGGAGCTGCCGGAGCTGAGCGAAGAGTCTGAGGAGAACAACCCCTCAGCCTCCAACATCAGAGCCCAGAAGAGGCAATCCACCATGGCTGGCATCACTGAGATGGAGCTCGATGAGAACACAGCTGAGTGCAGCTCCATCGTGGACTCAGAGGAAACCAAGGGTGCCAAAACTCACAGAACCTCATCCGGGCACAGGAAAAGCAGGGAGAAGCAGCTCAGTGGAAAGAGGAAAGAAACCTTGGTGTAAAGAGCCTGGCAGCAGCCTGGCCACAGACTCTGTATTTATAAATAATGTGTACATTTTGCCTTCCAACGTGGTTGGAGTCACTGTGCTGAACAGCATCTGGGTTTGGGGTTTTTATGTTGTAATGGCAGCTACTGGTATGCAGTTAACTGTTGAACCTGAGTCTGTTTGGACAAACATCACCATGCTGAAGCTGGGATTAGTGCTGGGAGTGAGCTGGAAGCCCTCCTGCTTTTGGGTTAGTGCCATAAGTGAGCCAGAAGCCCTTGTGCTCTTGGCTGCTCACAACAGGATGGAGGGAGGAGCACACTTTTTGGGTTTGGGAAAGATGTCCCCACGTGAGGTTTGAGGCTGGGAAAGTGGGAGTTGGGGCTGTCAGGGCAAGCCTGATGGCACCTCCTTTGGCAGGAGGGCTTGGGTCCAGCACTGCCAGAGTCCTTCTGAAGTGGCCTCAAAACTTGAATTCACCTTTTCTTCTTGTTTTGCAGTGGGTGATTATAATCCATGAGACTTGCCATGTTAAAAGAGAAACAAAACAGACCTCAGGTTCAACAGGTTCTCAATTTACCTACTGGAATCTTTCCTCTTAGCCTGTCCTTTGTACATTCCTCATTTTCACTCTTGTAACCTGCCAGATATTTAAGGTTTGGGGTTTTTTTTTTTATCAGTTGTGTTGTTTCAAGTTTGTTTGGGTTTATTTTTGTTGTTGTTTTCTTTGTTCTTTTGGGGGGGGTTTTGTTTCCTTTTTTTTTTTTTACTTTTGTATTTTGTTGTTGTTGTTGTTCAGACTTGGCATTTCCTTTCAAAGTACTTGATCCTTCTCACTCAGAGGGGTGCATGTTCCACACATCACTCCAGAGTTCTGAGGAGCATGGGAGCATCACGAGCTGGTGGGTGGCTCCCAGGAGATGCTCACTGTACCCCAGTGATGATGAGTGCTAGAAATGACTTGTGCATGCTCTCAGGACTACTGAAAGAGAACTGCATTGCTAAGGGGGTGTAGGAAGGTCTTAGGCACGTGGTCAAAAAGGGTTTGGGGAGGGAAGAGGAGCAGCAGCTAGAGGGGAGTAGCAGGGAGTGAAGGTAGATTTATCACTTTTATTGTTGTTGCCTTTTGGAAATGAAATGCCATGGAGAGGCAAGACTTGGAGGCAACCAAGGGGTTATTGCATGTGGTAGAATGGTAGAGAAGAGAAAGCCTTGATGAGGTGTGAGGACAGAGGAGGTAGAGGTTGTATATAGTCGTAGCAGCGACACTGCCATGTTCTAGTGGTCCAAAGATTGGTCTGAGAGGTGCCAGACTGGTCACAAAGAAAGAAGGTGACAGCTTGCAGCACAGCCAACAAGAGGTGGTTTGCTGTCCTTCAGCTGGTGATGCTGGGGAAGTGAGGATCAGTGAGCCCACGATGCTCTGTAGCTGAAATCTATGCTTGAGGAGCCTTCGCTGCCGTGTCAGGGGTTGTTGCCTGTCACCTGTTGGGCCAAGCAATGCTGGGAAGGGGAAAGAGGAGGGTGTACATAGAGGTGAACGTGTGGTTCTCTGTAAATGTGCTGTACAGCTTCCAGTGCCAAGTACCATTAAATTTCTGACAGCCTCTTGCTTGCCTTGTCTTGACTGGGGCGGGGGGAACCTGTTCATGCCACAGCCACGTGGCAGGTAAGTGCGTCCCTGTGCTTCTCCAAGCCCATGCAGCTCGCCTAGCACCCCACCTTCCTGCAGGTAGGGCTGGAGTTCACTGGAGGAAGCCATGGCTTGCCTCAAAGATGGTGTTTCTGTCCTCAGTTCCTCTTTGTGCCACTGCAGCCAGGCAGGACACGAGGCAGAGGTTAGAGCTCCGTGTGCGGCGTGAGGCCCTGGCAGCTACCGCCCTTGGTGTGGGACAGGGCACAGCTGCATGACTCAGGCCAGAGCTTGCATCACCCTCCTCTCTTTCTGGGGGAAAAGGGAGCGGTGGTAGCAATCCCTCCTCTCCTGGGGCACCAAAACCTCCTTCTTACAGAAGAGAAGCCACCCCTCCCAGAACTGAGAAGCTCCCCATTCTACTTAGAAGTCCTCTCTGAGATGAAACTTGAGAAGCAGAGGAAGGAGGACCTTGCTGGGCAGACTCCCTTCTGCCAGGGCAGCTTCTCTTGGGGTGGTGAGGAGCACCCAGTGATGAAACCATCAGGTCTCTGCAGCTCTCCTGGAAAAGCTGCAGCCTGACCATGTAGGGGGTGTCTGGGCATGGCTGCAGCTCTCAGGGAGAACAGCCCCAGCTCCACACCACCTCCTTGGGGCCCTGCTTGGGAGGGAAGGCACAGCTCAGTGTGCAGGGACAGGGTTTGCAGCTGAGCTTTGACCTGGGAAGCTGATTTTGGATCTGGAGGAGGCACAACCCTTCCCAAGCAGGGAGAAGCTGGAAAAAAGCTCCTTTTGCCATAATGAAAAAAAGGCATTAACGAAGTGCCAGCGTACACGGCTCGTCCTGAACCAAGAGGAAACCCTGCAGAAAGCCTCTGGCAAGTCAGGCTGAGGCTGAACCTCTGTCTGGCTGTCCTGTAGCCAACAGCAAATTAGCCAAGAACTTCATTTCCCTTTAAAAGCAAATCCTCCTCCGACTCCTGGTGATTCCTATCCCCTCTCTGTCCCTCCGGGAGGAATGTGCAGACCACAGCCCTCTGCAGCCCTCCCTTTTGCTAGACTAAACAAGCCCAAGCTTTCCTGGTTTCCTCCTGAGCTGCTCCAGCTCCTGGCTAGTCGTCTTCTTGCCTGTGCTGCTGAGCCAAGACCCCCCAAGCCGTATTTGGGAGGACCTTGGGATGCAGTGGGGGGAAAAGCCAAGGGGAGAGAAGGGACCTAGGCCAGCATAGTGTCCCTGAGCCTCTACATCCTCAGAGGCACATCCTAACTGTGGCCAGGGAAGGGGAAGGTGTCTGTGCCTCATGCACATGTGGGCATCTCCACCTTTGGTAAGCAGCTCCCTGGCCCTATATTGACCTTCAGGGATCCACCCGCTCTGCTGCTACGTGTGGAGAGGAGCCAACACCACCCTGGTTTACAGCTGACACCTTCCCAGAGTTGGGGTCAGAGCAGGTCACATCCCTGTCCTGAGCATCTCCCCAGCACCCTAATCCTAGCCTCTCTCCTTCACTGTGGTGACATCTGCCAAGCCTAACAGTGGCACCACCATCCCATCCCCGGGGCTACAGAGCCCACAGCTCCCCCTCACCTTTGGAAACCTCCAGTCAAATAATGCCTAAAATCAAGCACAAGCCACAAAAGCCCAAACCTTAGACCCCCTGGAGACCCCCACAGCCATTCCAGAATCGTGCCCAAGCTCAACCTTTCCAAAATCCTGGTTTCCACATTAAACTGATGCAATTCCTGCTGGGCTTTGGGGAGATTCCTCCCCATCCCCATGGATACTCCCAGGAGCAGCTAGCCTCCATGTGTCTGGCTCAGGCTGGGGCCCCACAGAGGTTTCCCTGTCGGAACAGTTTCCCTCTCCACCTCTAACCTTCTCTTTTTCCATGAATTCATCACTCTCCCCCACCTCCTCCCACCTCGTCTGCAGATGCAAACCCAGACGTGGCTGCACACATCTGTGCACATCTGGGCTGGCGTTAGGAGCTGCACAGGCTCAAGAGACTCCGAGTGCTTTTCACAGAATCAACGTTAGCAGTTGGAAGGGACCTTTGGACATCAGCTAGTCCAACCCCACTGCCAGAGCAGTTGAAGCTAGAGCAAGTTGCCAGGATGGGGTCCAGTCAGGTCTGGCATATGAGCCCCACTGACCTCTCTTCCACCTTATCTCCCTCCCCTGCCCCCCCCTTTCCCAGCTCATTTTCTCACTCTTTTCCCCCAAACCACAGAGCACCTGGGCTCAGTTGCAGACCCCTCCCCTCCCCAGGTGTGGCTCTTTGCCCTCCACCCACTGCCCTATATCTCCCCGAGGAAGGGAAGCAACTCCAGCTGTGCCCAGCCGGGCTGAGGGAGGCAGGAGACTTCTCTTGGCATCACCGGTGAGTTCCCCATGGGTGCACCCTGCTTGGAAGGGGGGGGAGAAAGGCTGGGGGGCCTGGTGGCCCCCCAGCCAGGCAGGCAGAAGGAAGGTTGGTAGCCACTTCAACATCACCCATGAGTGCTAGCTGTGTGTCCTCAATGAGGATGAGCACTTCTGCATGCCACCTGGGCTGGGTGAGGGTCTCACTTGAGGTTCTGGGATGGTTTAAGGGTAGTAGTGTTGTTGCTGGTGGGGCAGGAGCTGCCTGGGGATGTGCTGATGGTATCTGCTCTCTTGGCCAAGCACAGAGGTTTGCTTTTGGAAGGCTGGCTAGAGAAAGGCCAGATGTTTGAGCTGCAAAATGCACACTGCTGTTGTAAGCTGCTTGTGGAGGTGAGAGAGGCAGGGCTTGGCCCCTCGTGAGCAAGCCACAAAGCCTGAATTACCTCCCTCAAATCTCCTTTGGGAATGCTCTTTGTTTTTAACCACTAGGTCTGGGGTTCTGTCAGCTGTTACCTGGATCAGAGCCCTCAAAGCCAGACCTTGAGGTTGAGGCCAGTTCTCTTTCATAGGTGATCTGGATGAGGGGATAGAAGGAATCCTCAGTCAGTTTGTAGATGACACCAAACTGGGTGGAAGCGTTGATCTGCTGCAGGGTAGGAGACTCTACAGAGGGATCTGGCCAAGCTGGATCCATGGACTGAGGCCAATGGGATGAGGCTTAACAAGGCCAAGTGCTGGGTCCTGACCTTGGCTCACAACAACCCCAGGAATGCTCCAGGCTTGGGGCAGAGTGGCTGGAAACCTGCCCAGCAGAAAAGGACCTGGGGGGGGTTGTTGACAGTAGCTGAAGCTGAGGCAGCAGAGTGCCCAGGTGGGCAAGAAGGCCACCAGCATCCTGCCTTGGATCAGCACTAGTGTGGCAGCAGGACTAGGGCAGGGATTGGCCTCCTGCACTGGGGAGGCCACACCTAGAATCCTGGGATCAATTTTGGACCCCTCACTCTAAGAAGGCCATTGAGGTACTGGAGTGTGTCCACAGAAGGCTGGTGATGTGGAAGTGATGGAGAGGCAATGGGGAGGTGCTGGCAACAGTTGCTGTTGATGGGGAAATGGTGAGTGCTGGGAAGGTCATAGGTGCTAACAATGGGTGCTGGTCATGGGGAGTTGATGTGGAGGTGATGGGTGCTGCTCATAGGAAGGTGATGAGTGCTCATGGTGGGAAGATCATGGGTGCTGGTCATAGGGATGTGATTCATGTTGGTGATGGAGAGGTGAAGTGGAAGCAAAACCCTCCAGCAGCTTCCAACTTCGCTCAGCACCAAGGGACACCCAAGATGGAGCAAACTCTTCATCTTTAGTAAAGTGAAACAGGGGCTCCCCCCCCATCTCATCTTCACTTTGGAGGTTGAACAAACATCTTAATCCCTGTGGGCTTTGAAAACATTCAGTTACCTGTTGGTGTTTGCTCCTCCTGGTTGGGTTTGAGGAGCACCTCTTCCTCTTCTGGGCTCCTTACTCAGCTCCCAACAACTCTTTCAGATCCATTTTGGTTTGTTCTTACTAAATCTGGAGCAGACCATCAAGTGTAGGCAATTACAATTATGGAGCAGCTCATTGCACAAGAGGAGCTGGAGCTGCCAGAAACTCTCCTCCCTGAAACGCACTCCTGGGGCGAGTAGTGCCCTGCCTTTCCCCAAACAGGTTCCCAGCATGGCTTGCCCAAGTCCTCTCTGAAACTGCAATGTCCTACCTGCCCAGAGTGTTCTCCAGATGAGGTTCCCCTAGAGATGGTGATCCCCTCCCACACTCTGTCCCACCTGGAGGCCACAGCTCCCATGGTTTCCTCAGTTGTGCTATGGGTTGGCTTCTGTTTGATGACCTTCCCTCCAAATCCCACAGCTCTAGTGATTCCTCACTGGGTTAAATTGGAGTAAACTGGTGCCATTTTGCTGTAGCTGAGAAGGCAAACTATCTTCAGTTGTGGAGCCTGGTTATCTGGTCCAGTAGCTCCTTGGCCCAGCCAGTGAAGGTCACTTGACTGGGTACATAGAAAAGAGGGATAGATGATAGAGTGACTTGGATGGATGGTAGGTAGTGGAGTTAGGTGGATGGATGGACAGCTGAGCAGATGCATGGATGGATGGATGAACAGCTAAATGGATGGAAGGTAGTGAGAACAGCTGGCTGGCTGGACAGTAGAATGGATGGGCAGTTGGACAGAGAAACAGCCCTCATCATCATCATCATTTGTCTCCAAGCCTTCCTGTCCTCCCTGCTGTGAGAGATGAGTAAGAACCAAAACAAGCCATTACAGCAGGTGATCCCTCCCTCAGCCCTGGGGTTAACCCCTGGCTAACCAGGGCAGGACTCCTGCCACCACTCACCTGCTGTACCACCATGTCAGCTGCCCTGGGGACCATGAGGCCCTTCCTGGGGAGCCCTGAAGAGACATCATGGCTGAGTCAGGTCCCTGTCAGCACATCAGCTCCAGGCAGCCAAGCTCTGCCTGGACCTGCACAAGGGAACCTTCCTTTCCTCAGCAGCTTTGACACATTGCCACTATGGTGGTCTGGGGGCCTGGAGAGATTGGGGGAGGGAGGGCAACCCTCTCAGCACTCCTCATGCAGGGCTGAGGGCTTTAGAGAACTCCAAATCCCACTGTAATTGCCTTAAAATAGCCCAAATCAGTGTGTTATCTCCCCCATTCCACCAGCACCCTGCCTCACCCTGAAACCATTGCCTTGCTGCAAGCCACAGCTCAAAGCCTTTAATTAGAAGGCTCATTAGCAGCCAGCCCTGCAATATGCCACCAGCAGAGCAAGTGGGTCAGCAGCTGGGGTGGCCCAAGGGGGGGGTGGGCTGGAGGTCACCCTTCTCCAGCACCCTGTAACTCCCCTGCCTGCTCCAGTGGGGTCCAGCTGAACCAACTACTCCTGCTGACCCCCATGGCTCAGCCTCTCCTGCATGCCTCAACTCCTTCCTTCTCCTCCTCCAGGGAGAGGCAGGTTGGAGGGAGGAGGGCCTCCATCTGCACCTCCCCACCGGCACCAGCAGCGTGTCTGGGCAGAGCCACGCGTGCAAGCGAGCGAGGAACCCATCATGGCCGAGAGGCTGTCGGAGGAGAAGATCGCAGAGTTTAAGGAGGCTTTCTCCCTTTTTGACCGGGATGGAGATGGTTGCATCACCACCAAGGAGTTGGGCACCGTCATGCGCTCGCTTGGCCAGAACCCCACCGAAGCGGAGCTGCAGGAGATGGTAGGGAAGCTGGATGCCGACGGCAGCGGCACCGTCGACTTCCCCGAGTTCCTCTCGCTGATGGCGAGGAGGCTGAGGGACACAGACAGTGAGGAGGAGATCCGTGAGGCTTTCCGAGTCTTCGACAAGGATGGCAACGGCTACATCAGCGCAGCAGAGCTGCGGCACGTCATGACCAACCTGGGAGAGAAGCTGACTGACGAGGAGGTGGACGAGATGATCAAGGAAGCTGACTGCAACAACGATGGGCAGGTCAACTATGAGGAGTTTGTCAGGATGATGACAGAGAAGTGACCCTCACCACCACCACCAACCACTGCCCACCTCCAACCATCATCCTATGAGGTAACTAACTCCCTGGGATGTGGCTTCACTCCCCAAATCAGCATCCATGGGTAGTTTCAGACCATGGAGGGTGGGGGGGTCTACTCCACCTATTGCAACAGCCACCCCAAAGCTTGCATCTCCCCCATCACAAGCACCTCCTGTCCTGGAGCTCTTGCTGATGGTTGGGAAAAATCCATGTTTATGGTGCTTTTTAAATTTTTTCCTTGATTTCTTCCTAGGGAACAGAGGTTATAATGGGCCCCCAGCCCCTCCATCCCCTACAGCCTTCTCTCCACTATTCTAGGCTGGAGAATCCTTTTTTATCCCAGCCAGAGCATCACCAGCCAGCGTCTGTATCAGATGTGGTCATCCCACCTGGCAGGATGGGGCTCAAGGTACAGACAGACATGGGGGTGCCACCACAAGAGACAACTCTCATGTTCATAGAGGTGTCAGTGGCAACCATGTGCTCCCCAGCACTGTGATGAGTCCAATAAAGAAATGTTCTCCCTTGTCCTGATGGCTTTCAGTGCTTCCTTTGGGCTTCTTTTCAGGGGTCTCTGTTATAAAGTAATCTTCAAAATAACCAACACTGGTCATCACAGCTAGGGTCAAGTCCTGGGCTGGAGTGTTCTCTACACAGAATGGAGTGAAGGAATACTAATGATGATGAGGCTTGTTAATGCTCTGGCACTAACAAGCAAGTGGGGAGCAGCCTGGGCTGGGCATTTCTCTTTCACCAGATCCCATTATCTGGGGATATTCAAGCCACCATGAAGATTTCACCCACCACCTCCAGCACATCTCTGGGACTGGGATCTTTGGCAATTCCAGTTGTTTTCCCAAGACTTGGAAAAGCAGGCAGGTGCCTGCATGCTGATCAGCAGAGCTGAGCACACCCACGCTCACTCCACCCCAAGCATAGCTTCCAACCCAGCACCTTCACCACATGCTGTCCTCTCATTCACACATCCAACCTGCCTGCAGCTCTGCAGGGCAGGAGAGCAGGCCAAAGCCTGGCCAAAAAAACCCTTCAAATCCAGCAAAATCAGGACAAGCCAAGGGGTGATACCAGGCTATTGTACCCGAGGGGCTAAAATTAGACCTTCCTAAAAACATGCTTATTTCCTGAGGCTGTGTTTCAGCTGGAACCCATACTCTGTATTTTTAGTCTTGACCTTTTCTCCTTCTATTTTGGGGTTGTTTAACTACCAGAGTGGTTTTTTTCACACCACTTATCCTCAGCTGGTTTATCTTAATGATGATCTTTAACAGGGAGGCTGGACCCTGGCCAGAAATGCTGGACCTGCAGGTCTGGAGAAGAAGATTTCTTTGGGCTTTTGCACCAGAGATATTTGTCTGTTTCTCCTTTAATGTGATGCTCAGGAGCATGGTGGAAAGTTTTCCACCATCATTGCTTGGGATGGACAGACAGATGGACAGAAGGGGGCCTGTTGGCTTCACTGTTGCCATGGAAAGGAATTTTGCTTCCCAAATCATACAATCATTAAGGTTAGAAAAGACCTTCAAGGTCATCAAGTCCAACCATTGACCCAACACTGCCAGATCACCACTGAACCACATCTCCAAAGCTTTTCACTCTCTCCAGCTTTCTAGGTCCATGTTGTCCCACCAGAGGGGACAGAGGTGGCAGGGTGTGCAGGATCCAGCCTGGAGCTTGCCCAGTTCTTCACCCTACATGGGGCAGATCCATGGCTTCCATGGCATGATTCAATTAATTGAGCAGCTACAGGAGATGCACTTGGTGCCTGGGTGGTAGAAGAGAAAGGGGGATGTAGGGTCATCACTTTTTCCCCATTTCTTCCTCATTTTTCCCATTCCTCCCTATGTGAAGATGCTTTGGGACTCCCCATGGAGATGCCAGAAGCCCTCAGCTGCCACCACATTTCATGAGACTCCTCTCTCTGGCATCACAGGGGATTAAACCAGAGGAGGTCCTTGTAGGCATCAGGAAGGCTTCCTGGATGTCTGAAGGCCCTAGACCCTCAGGAGCTAGAGGAGGACTTGCAGCAGCCATAGGGTGCCCATCAACCTTCAAATGACATGGGATTTGGCTCTGCCAACCCCAAAACTTCAGGCATCCCTGCAGGGGTTAACTACAGCAGCTGCAATTAGAGCTGCTTCATTTTCCACCCCTACAGTGCTGGAGCTGTTGGGAGCTTGCAACAGGAAATTAATAGCTCCATGACCTCAGCCCTCATGAACGTGGCCCTGCTCAACAGCAGCTCCATGCAACCACAGCCCAGCATATCCCAGACAGGAGACTTGGGGGTCTTCTCCTCCAGGTAATCACAGCCCAGCATATCCCAGCTGGAAGAGATTTTGGGGTCTTCTCCTCCAGGTAATCACAGCCCAGCATATCCCAGCTGGAAGAGATTTTGGGGTCTTCTCCACGTAAGCACAACCCACCATATCCTAGCCAGAGGAGATTTTGGGACCTCTTTTCTCCCCCAGGACAGGCAGGAGGATGTTGCCATAGCTCTATAAATCACTCCTGGAGATAAACAATAGGAAACCTCCATCCCTATCTCCACAGCTTTAAAGCCCAGCACCTTCCCCTCTTTAGAGCTTAAAAAAAACCACCTTGATTTCCCACTTTGGTGCATCCTTGCCCCAAATCAACCTTCACAATATGAGATAGCAAAAAAAAAGAGCTTAGACAGAGCAGAAAGGAAGAAATCACTTCTGTGCCCCCTCTCCATCCCTATTTTTTGCCCTGTTTTCATCCCAACCTGCCCTGTGCTCTCCCTCTCCCCTAAGCTGAGCTGATTTTCCATGGCTTTGCTTCAATTCCTGTTTTTCCTCCTTAAAACACAAGCCCCTGAGCTGAGATCAGAGGGAATTTAATTACTGAGAGAGCTAAGGAATGTGCAAAAGCTCTTGGTGAGGAGAAGGATTGAAGCCTGGAGGCAGGAATTGAGTTGTTTGGAGGAGATTTGTTGTTCCTCTTCATTTTTACCCAGGATAAGAGGGGAAAAAAACTACCCCAAATACAGGTGAACTGGTGAAGGTTTAAGAGCTCTGCTGGAATGAAGGAACATGACTTTGCTGTCTGCCCATGGAGAAGTGTCCAGGCTTGTTCCATGGAGCTGGTTTGTCCAAGTTTTGCCAGGATTTATCCTTCTCCTGAAAAAATGTGGCTGGTGCAGAGTAGCTGGTGCAACATTCCCACTCCCCAGGGAGGTGTCTCTGCTCTTCCTGAGGGGAGGAGCATTGCAATTCCCCCAAAAGTACCTCCCAAAAAACCCAGAGGCACTTTTTCCCTACCCCAACCAGAAGGACCTGGTGAGCAGGTTGGTTGGAGAGCTTAGAATCACAGAATGGTTTGGGTTGGAAGGAACCTTTCAAGGTCATCTAGTCCAACTTCCCTGCAGGCAGCAGGGACATCTGCAACTAGAGCAGGCTGATCAGAGCCCCAAACAACCTGACCTGGGATGGTTCCAGGGATGGGACATCTCCCACCTCTCTGGGCACCCTGGGCCAGGCTCTCACCACCCTCAGAGGAAAAAATTTCCTCATATCTAAACTAAATCTCCTCTTTTAGTTTCAAACCATCACCCCTTGTCCTGTCACAACAGCACCTGCTAAGAAGTCTCTCCCCATCTTTCTTCTAGGCCCTTTTAAGTACTGAAAGGCTACAAGAAGGTCTCCCTGGAGCCTTCTCTTCTCCAGGCTGAATAACCCCAGCTCTCTCAGCCTGTCCTCACAGCACAGAGTTTCCAGCCCTCACATTATTTTTGTGGCCTCCTCTGGAGCTGCTCCAACAAGTCCATGTCTTCACAGCATTCCAAAGAGAGGTCAAGGCTTTCTGAGCCTGATGTCTCAGCACCTAAACCTAGAGAAGCTGCAGCAGATCCCAGTTAGAGGTCCCTTTCTAAAGCACAAGCTGCATCTACTCTGCTGGCTGAAAAATGAGTTGGTTTGGGGATATTTGGCAGGACACATGAGGTTTTTGCCCGTGGTGGCATGCAGGGAGGAAAGCCTGGGGTCAACAAACAGCAAACCTGAAGGTGCCACACAGAAGAAGGCAAAGCTTCCAGAGGTCCTGAGGGTTTCTTTTCCTCCCTTATGCTTTGCTACCTTGGCTATGGATTTAGGTGCTGGCTTTAGGTGTGAAAATAACAACCTGGGCCTGAAAAACCCTGATTTTCAAAACAACCAATGGTCTGGCCACCCCCAAGACCAAGGAACAGGATGTTCAGCAGGCTCTGAGCTGCCCAAGGCTGGACCTCAAGCAAGCAGCAGTCAGTAGACATCCTCCCAACCTGGCTTACACTGGCTCATGCCCAAGTGTGTGGGACAAACACCATCTTCTAAGTGCCTGCAAGATCACTTGGTTCCCCTGCAGAAAGGAGGGAAGTGATGAACAGGGTGTGGGAGAGCTCAGGGAACTACTCAAGGTCTTCAGCATTTGGGTTTATTTTTAAATCAAGAGGCAGACCAGACACTTCAAGCTCATGCTTGCTCTAAGCATGAGGCAACCACCACATTACTCATCTTCAGGTGCCACCTTCCAGAGGACACTGAGGTCTTTGTTTGGTGCTGCTGAGGGTTAGGGCAGCTCTTGGGGTTTCCTTTGTTGTACAAAGTCCCCTGAAGGTGTGAAAAAACATCTGTTTCTGTGAAAGAATACTCCCTGTTTGTGTCTGATGTCTTCCCTCCTCTGCTGCTGCTTTTGACACTGAGACTCAGAGAGCTGCAACCAACAGCCCAAATCCTTCCTGCAGGCATGGAGGGGAAGAGTGGATCCTCTCCACCACATTTGGGGAAAGCAACAACTGCTGGGGTTACAAGGAGCTGGTTCTTCAGTGCCCCAAGGCTTTCTTCCAAGGCACTGGCTTCAGTCACACCTTGTTTTTTCTGGACAAACTTCACAGAGATGGAGAAAAGCTGCTATGATCAAGCTCTTCACTCCTGAGAAACCTTAAGAAGCTCAGCCAGGAGCAACCAGCAAGCACCCAGGAGCAAACCTGACTGGCCAAAAGATGGTTTTCAGGGATGAAAGCAAAGCCTTGTTCTCACCTGGCTTCCCCAGCAAAGGTTATTTCAGACCTGTGCTGCTGGAGCCATAGCAAAGCTGGTGGAGAAAGCCACAGGAGAGAGGAGATGGCCTGAAATGCTCAGCTGGGTCTGCAGTTTGGGGAGCCCAGGAAAGGGGATGGAGGAAAGCAAGACTGGCCTGGTGGGGTTGGGTTTGTTTGCATTGGATTCATGCCTTGATTTGACATTTGGATTAAAGAGTGAAGGAAGTCAAATAATAGCCAGAACCTGACATAAAAATAAAGCAGAGGGTGTGAGCCAAGCAGAGTCAGCTGAAGTTTCACTTACCACCACCCATGATTCAGACACCTTCTTTCATCCCCAGCAATCCCCAAACTCTTTACAAACCCACAGCTTCTTCAGCTGCCACCCAAACAGCAAAGGTACCCAAGTTCCTGTAAACTAAGCTTGAATTGGGTGCTTGTTTTTTAACCCATGAGAGAAAAGTCAACCCTATGTGGCCAGAGGGTCCATCAGCCAGGTGAGATGCAGGAAACTTCCAGAAGATCAAGTTCTCTTGAGACTTTCTGATACAAAACACAACCAGAGGAGGAATCTCTTGGGGCAGCCACAACTGCCTTTCCCAACCCATAGCTGCCATGGGATAGAGATGGGGATGGCTTAATGGGATCAGGTCATCAATAGCCACAGCACCAGCTGACAACCTGCCTCAGCATCAGGGCACACCAGGGAATGACCTGGGGCTTGTTTTCTAGCCTGTTGGCTCTCCAAGGACTTCCCTGGAACACTTCTCCCTCCAGACATGGCTGTTAACAAGTGGATATCTTAAGAAAACTGCTGCTGAAGGAGTCTGGCTACTAGTTAAGAGGTGCTTAGCTCTTGGGAATTTCCTCCTGGATGCATGCATCAACCAGCAGGATATCTGAAAAGAGATTCCAAGTAAACAAGCAAACTCTGGGACCTAGCAGAGAGGTGACTTCAAAGAGAGGAAGAAAATCAAGAGGACATAAACAGGAGCTTGTGATTTTATTCTCAGTTGTTTGAGGGGTCTTTGGGGTTTACATTGGAAACTTGGATTTGACCATTTCATCATTTCTACAGCTTAAAAAAGCAACCTAAGAAGGGATGTGAACCAAGGGGGGAGGTTTTCAACCCAGATCACTGAAAGGTACTTTTTCCTAACACATACTGATCTGTTAAGGACATGCATGGTAGGCAGAAAGCTAGCTTTTTCTTGAAAGCTACAGTATAAAACCTTTATCCTGTCAACTACTGGGATGAATTCCACATGAAACATCTCTAGGGCTTCCCTGAGCTTCTGGGTGACTTCACATTTCTGATCCTTTAAACACCAACCTCAGAATTATGGACAAACCCTCCATCAGCAGGATGTTGAACTTCTATCAGTCCAGCTCTACAGGACACAGCACAGCAAAAAGAAAAACACCAACCAAGGGCTGTGGGTGGGGAGAAACCTAACCAAAAATGACAACACAAAGGGATTTGCTGGTCACCATTAAAGTGCATTCAGCTCCACCTCAGCTCTTCCACCATGTGCTTATGTTGTTTTCCCTCTCTGCCCCCAGGCTGAGTGAGCCCCATGGTGCTGGCTTGGGGAGCACAAGGGCTGGCAGGCAGCAGGCAAGCTGGGAACAGCAAGGAGGATGGGTGAGATCCCTTGATGCCCCAGCAGGCAGGGGATTCTGTAACATCTGCTGTCACAGAGGAGGAATTTGTTCTCATCACAGTGCTCAGACTTGCCATGGGGGTATCAGGGAGCTCCATCCCCTCACTACCGCCTACCCTAGAGATCACTGCCTTCACACAGCAGGTAATGTCTCACAGGGAAGGGAGATGACAGTTTTGGCTCTGCTCATGCAAACATCACCCTGAAGGTTGTTTAAATCCCCCTGAAGGTTTGAATCCCCCTGAAGGACAAAGCCACAGCCATGCCTCCTGTAGCCAAAGGCTTGGAGCACAGTGCTCAGCAGCACATGGCTCAGGGCTGACTCCTGCTGCCAGCCTCTGGAGAAGCTCCAGCATTGAGAGAGAAACTCAGAGAGGAGGGGAAAAAACCCATCAAAATCAAAATCTCCAAAGCCAAGGCAGAGCCCAGCCCTCATACTGCCTTCTACTGCCCCACTGTGTGAGGGACATGTTCTCACCCTACCTCAGGCACCAGCAAGCTGCAGCTCTGCCACTTATGCACATAAAAACCAACAGAGTGGCCATGGTGGCTCAGAGCAAGTGGAGAAACAGTGTTTGTGACCAGCCAGCTGGAGGGAAGCATCCTTGGACATGGAGAGAGACCTGCTTCCTGCCTGGCCTTGTATAACTGGCCATGGTGATAGCCTAAAGGAACACTACAGGAAGAGCTGGCTCACCTTCAGCGAGGAAGGAGCACAGGCAAAGTCAACCCTGATCTGGCAGCAGTTGATCCTCACTGCTGGTGTTGAGCCAAAGCCAGCTGATGTTCAGGGCAAGTCAGTCACTGGCTGCAGTGCTCTAATTAGTCCTGAGCTTGCTGGGGACTTAATTTGCCTCCAGCCAGAGGAAGCAGGTCTCTCAAGCCTTGTCCCTTGGCATTAGGCAGTTGTCACTTGAGTTATTAGCCCAGAGGTGGGATCCAGTGCTCCCACAGTTGAGACACAGATGCCCATATCTGCCCACATCACCTCTACATCCCTCTGCAGTCAGTGGAGACACACACTCCTGAGGCACAGTGTGTCATCCCAGCAAGGGCATCTAAACCAGGACACATGAATCATGCTCCAGAAGTATCTGTTACTCTTCACTGACTGCAAAGGGAGCTTGGTTAGATCATAGGGAGATGCCTTTAGGCTAGGGACAGGTCTAATTAGGCAAGACTAATCCTGCTCAAAGAATGAACATAGTGACAGTCAAACAGATCACCCTAGGAGACATGACAACTCCAAGCCTGTTGCCTGAGCCTGTCTTCACCCACGGAGAAGAGGAAGTGCTGCCTCATAAATACTATTTACACCAGTTTGCTTAAATTAAGGTGAGTTTCTTGGGGTGTGTGTGAGGAGGGAGGTAAGAGAGAAAGAGATAGATACTTCAGTGTGCAGGAGCTGGAGGTATCATCCTTCCTGGCCACCTTCTCCCCTGTCAGTTGTAGGACAGGTACTGGATTAACCGGGGAGGAATATTGAGCTTGGCAATCTTGTCGAGCGCTCGCTGCCCGGCAGCTTTCCTCACTGTCACTCTGCAGAGCTGGGACAAACTCAGAGGGGTTTCTAGAATGAGAAAAGAGGATCCAAAGGTGAGGCTGCAGCTCAGCAGATGCCTGATCCTTCCTGCAGAGCACAGATCTTCCAGGAAGAAGTTTTCCCTCATTTTTAATGCGTTTCCTGACCCATATAAAACGAGTTTTCATCTGGGTGATTTCCTTGATGCATCAAAGCACGAACACTCAATGCTGACAGATGAGAGGGACCTGAATTCAGTGAGGACATGATCTGAACCATCTTACCACTGTCATTTAATCATAATTAAGCAGAGCAAACCTATGGCCAACTGCTGTACACTTGCCACCAGGAACTCTACACCTTCCCAGGACGATGATCAAGAGATCTTGAATCAAAGTGGACTGAGAACTATGAGACATGGTGCAATGGAGCCACTGAATTCCTGGGGCAGGGGAACATATCTCACTTACTTTCATAGTACTCAAAGCACTTTGCTGTGGGACTGCTGCTCCAGGCGTAATCCAATGGCTTCTTTCCTCGGTTATCCCTTGCGTAGATGTTTCCTCCAAACTCTATCAGCATCTCCACCAGATCTACATTCTTCACTTTTGCTGCGTGGTGAAGAGCTGTCTCATGAAGTTTAGCAGCATTCACATTTGCCCCTGAGGCCAGAAAGAAAAACAAACCTGTTCCTGAAAACCTCACTTGACCCAAACATCAGGAATGGTTTAATTGGAGAAACCTAGAACAAGATCCAAAGCAAACAGCACAAAACAGGAAACCAAACTACTGAGCAACTTCTCAGTGCTGGCAACAGAGGAGTTTTCCTCTCTGGCTTTATGTTTGCCTTGCAGAGAAAGGACTTTAGTCCATGTTACCAGGTAAATAAGGTGCTGAGTATGAAGTTCAGAATTGCTTCCTGAATCTGTGCTGTCCAAAGGCAGCCAAGGGCCATTGCCAGTTATGTCCAGCTCGAGGCAAACATCTTTGTTAACTGTTTTAACAGGAATACCCCAGAGCCACAACATGTTGCTCACCATCAACCATTAGTGCAAGATGGGGAGGGACTTGATCAGAGAGTGTAGTGACAGGACAAAGGGTAATGGTCAGGTCAGGTTGTTTGGGGCTGTGAGCAACATGCTCTAGTTGCACATGGCCCTCCTGACTGCAGGGGGGTTGGCCTCAATGACCTTGCAAGGTCCCTTCCAACCCAAACCATTCTGTGATTCTTCACTATGCTATGAATTGAATAAGCTCTTGGAGAAGAAGGCTGCTGCAGAGCACTGAGAGAAATGCTGCACACAGACACCTTCATCTCCCCATGGCTCTCATACCTGCCTTCAGCAGCAACTTTGCACAGTCCAGATGCTCCCTGGCACAGGCCACGTGTAAGGGAGTCCCAAAGTGGCAGTCGTGAGCCTCCAAGTTCGCCCCAACATCGATGAGGAGCTGCACACACTCTGAGCTACCTTCAGACAGGGAAGAGCCAAGTCAGCAGGAAGAATCCAGCTCAAATGTGAGCATAGGGCAGGTTCTCACATCCCATATTTTCATTTTATGAGGTGCTGCTGAGGGAACTGGGGTTGTTTAGCCTGGAGAAGAGGAGAGACCTGCTTGCTCTCTCTATCTCCCTGAAAGGAGGTTGGAGCAAATCTCTTCTCCCAAAGAAGAATCAATAGGACAAGAGGAAACAGCCTCAAGCTGCATCAGGGGAGGTTTAGTTTGGACATGAGGAGCAATTTCTTCTCTGCAAGGGTTGTCAAGGCCTGTGCCAGGCTGCCCAGGGCAGTGGTGGAGCCACCATCCCTGGAGGGGCTTAAAAGACATGGAGATGTGATGCTGAGGGACATGGTTTAGTGGTGACCTGGCAGCTTTCTCTTCTCCAGGCTAAACAACTACAGTTCTCTCAGCTTCGAATTTATTCCATTGCAGCTTGGATCAGATGGAAGGAATGCAAACATCTCACAAGAGCAAAGCTCCTGGTTTGGCTCAAGCTTTTCTAATAAAGCATTAAGAAGTTGGCACTTTATCTGCCTAACATCTTATCCCATGCCTGTCACGTGGGATAAAAGCACCCAACACAAGGGACAGCTTCATGCACCCAATATCACAGAACTTGGCATTCTGTGTTCAACAGGAGATGAAGACTGAAAGATGTGCAAGCTGGAATGGTTTGATAAGCAACAACAGCTTATGTTTGGTTTCTTTTTTTCCCCACCAAAGCTGCAAATACAACCATGCACAGATAAGACCACATGGGCTTACCATTCATGCAGGCTTCGTGGAGAGGAGATGCTGTGTAAAGGGGAGGGTTCACCTTGGCACCATGAGACAGCAGCACCTTCACACACTCTATGCTCCCTGAGGCACAGGCATCACAGAGAGGAGTGCTGCCATCAATATTCCTGGCATCCACCTGCAAGGCAGAATAAAAATGTCAGGTACCTGCAGGCTGCTGTGTGACAGCTTCCTCTAGCCTAGGTTTCCAGAGAATCACAGAATTGCTTAGGTTAGAAAAGACCTTTAAGATCATTAAGTCCAATCTTTAAGCCAGAACTGCCAGTTTACCACTAAACCATGTCCCTCAGCACCACATCTCCACATCTTTTAAGGCCCTCCAGGGATGGTGACTCCATCAGTGCCCTGGGCAGCCTGGGCCAGGCCTTGACAACCCTTGCAGAGAAGAAATTGTTCTTCATGTCCAATATAAACCTCCCCTGGTGCAGCTTGAGGCTGTTTCCTCTTGTGTTACTGCTTGTTACTTGGGAGAAGAGACCAACCCCCCCACCTCACTTCAACCTCCTTCCAGCCTCCTCTTCTCCACACTAACCAACCCCAGTTTCCTCAGCTGTTCCTCACAACACTTGTGCTCTAGACCCTTCAGCACCTTCCTTGTCCTTCTCTGGACACACTCCAGCTCCTCAATGTCATTCTCAGAGTGACAGACCCAAAACTGAACCCAGGATTTGATGTGTGGCCTCCCCAGGTCAGGTTGTTTGGGGCTGTGAGCAATCTGCTCTAGTTACAGATGTCCCTGCTCCCTGCAGGGGGCTTGGACTAGATCACCTTGCAAGGTCCCTTCCAACCCAAACCTACCATCCTAGAGCTTAGACAGAGAAAACCCAGATCTCAGAAACAACTTCAGACATCAAGATGAAGTTCCCAAGTGGACCAGACCCAAATACATACCTGTGCCCCTGCAGCCAGCAGGAGCTTGACACACTGGGTTTGGCCTCGCAGGCTGGCCTCGTGCAGTGGGGTGATGGAGTCATAGGTGACTGCATTGACACAGGCTCCACTCTCTATCAGCTGCTGCAGCTGCAGGATTTCTCCCCTCCTGGCTGCTTCATGAACTGGTGTTCTATCAGCCCAGAAGCCTGGAGAGGAAAGAATAAATAAAGTAGTAAATAAATACAATCACTCTGTGCAGAGCAAATGAGTCTCTGCGCTGGAGAGAAGCAGATGGGAAGCTAGAAGAGAGAGCTGGGAATGAGGAGCCACCACTCAGCAGGTGATTTTAAAGCAGATCATTCATGTTTGTGGGGTCCCTGCTGACCTTCTCAAGACCTGGATTCCTCAGTTTCTGGAATGCTTTGCTGCACTTGCTCAAAACTTCACCCAAGTACAAACCCCAGCAGCATTCCTTAGGTCCAGATTCATTTAATGGTTGGACTCAAGGATCTTAAAGCTCTTTTCCAACCTAAACCATTCTGTGATCCCAGTGAGCTCTTACCTCTTTATCTCTCCTACTGCACAATTTCTTATGTGGCAGGCTCACATGAAGAAGAACATCATCAGTCCCCATGGAAGAGGCTACCACAGTCCTAGCAAGCTGCACTCAGGCTTATGGAGCAGGAGGAAAGATCACAGCTGGGGGGAAGACCTCCAAAAACTGTGGCACAGCATCACTCAAAAGTTCAGCCTCACCAACTGAGCCACAACACAGGGGAGCACAGCTGGTTCCTGACCCAACTAGAGAGCATCGCTCCCAGGAGAAGCAGCCATGCATCCACTATGGTCTTTGCTGGGCTTGGTTCATGAAGTAAGGCTTCTGGGCTTGGCCCCGATTTCTCAGCAGCTCTGCAAGCAGCTCTGTCACCTCCAGCCTTGCTGAGCTAACCTGGCTGGTGGCAGGCAAGGTTTTAGGCCCTCCTGGGGTGTTGCATGGCTCCTACCCACCATCTCCCTCTGAGGAGGGAGCCATCCCCTCTTGTCAACACTGCTTCTTTGGATCAAAAAATGTTAGTTCGTGGAGGAACAATGGTAGCTGCCCATGCTCAGAAGCAGGGACTCTCTCCCACGAGCATCCTCACCTTCCTCTTATCCCTGGGAAACATCACTTGCTGTTCAGACCATCCTGACCAGCCCCAAACCCATCCTGACTACCTCTAAATCCATCCTACTCACCCCTAAACCATCCTGACTACCCCCAAGCCATCCTACTCACCCCTAAACCATCCTGACTACCCCAAAGCCATCCTACTCACCCCTAAACCATCCTGACTACCCCAAAGCATCTAGCCTACCTCTAAACCGTCCTGCTTACCCCTAAACCCTCCTACCCACTCCCAAACCCCATCTGCCTACCCCCAAACACGGCTCTCCCACCCTCCTCCTCTCTTCCCGGAGCAGCTCAGCCCGTCCCCTCCTCTCACAGAAACCCCGGCATCCCAGCACCCCTCCTGCTCCCCACGCACCGATCTCTCCCCGCAGGGAGCCACCGCTGGCCCACGCCCACTCCATGGCCCAGGCCCAGGCCCACTCCATGGCCCAGGCCCGCCTGTTTCCGCCGCTGTCTCCTCCTCCTCCTCCTCCTCCGCTCCGCCTCCGAGCCCCGGTCCGGCCGTGGCGGCTGCCGGGACTTGTAGTGCTCGGGAGGGGAAGAAGGATGGAGGAGGAAGGCTGGTACTGGTGTGTGCAGGGAAGGGAGACTGGGGATGCTGGGCGCACTGGTGTGGAGAGCCATAGTGTCATGGAATCACAGAATCATAGCATCATGATTTTTCATAGAACCAGAGAGTCCTAGCAGCATGGAATCATAGAAACATAGAATCATAACATCAGAGAATCCTAGCATCATGGAATCATAATGTCATGGAATCGTAGAGTCATGGAATCACAGAATCATAGCATCATGATTTTTCATAGAACCAGAGAGTCCTAGCAGCATGGAATCATAGAAACATAGAATCATAGCATCATAGAATCAGAGAATTCTAGCATCATGGAATCATAGTGTCATGGAATTACAGAATCAGAGAATCATAGTATCATGGAATCATAGTGTCATGGAATAAGAAATGTAGACTTATAGAATCATGGACTCGTGATTATAGAACATGGAGCTGGTGGAGATCACAGAATCATTAAGGTTAGAAGAGACCTTTAAGATCATCAAGTCCAACCATCTACTTATCACCACCATGCTCACCACTAAACCATGTTCCTAAGTACCACATCTACATGTTTTTTAACCCCCCCCCACCTGCTGCCTGGGCCAATGCCTAACAACTCTTTCAGGGAAGAAATTATTTCCTGACATCCAACCTGAACCTCCCCTGCTGCAACTTGAGGCCATTTCCTCTTGTTCTTTCACAGGTAACCCAGGAGAAGAGACTGACCCTCTTTTCCCTACAACCTCCTTTCTGGTGTGACATCAAATTATATGTGCATAAATACAGCTTTTCATTCACAATATATGTGCATACACACAGATATATACATATTCTTCTCCTCTTGGAGTGAAAACTTTGAATTCAGATACACATGTCATGAGTCAACAGTTGCATTTGTGTGCAGGTCTGAATAAGATTTACTAGAGATGCTAGGAGACATTTATGCAAGGGACAACCAAGGAAAGAAGCCATCAGATTACACCTGGAGCAGCAATCCCACAGCAAAGTGCTTTGAGGACTATGAAAGTCAGTGAGATATGATCTCCTGTCCCAGGAATTCAGTGGCTCCATTGCTTTAACAGTGGGGGGTTGGACTAGATGATCCCCAGAGGTCCCTTCCAACCCCTACCAGCCTCAGATTCTGTGAGATAGATGAGAGGTTGGAAACAGCACAAAGTGGGACAGAAGCTGTGGTGGAGAAAGGATACTATCTGAATTCCCATCTGTGAGAAAATAATCTGCTGTATGTCTCACTTAGATGATCAGGACAACTTGTCTGCATCTGCAGATAGTCTGCAATAAGCATGGTATGACCAGCTCCAGCCTCAAGCAAGCTGGTATCAGCTCTGAAGATAACAACAAGGATTGCAAATGTTGCCTCTGTTTAATTACTACAGCAGTGTTCACTGCAAGAGAGAAAAAAAAGATACTCTAGGAGATCTGCACAGTCTCAAACACAGTCTTGTTTTGCCATGATCAAACATTAACACTTTGCTTATAGAAAGAGTTTGTATCTCCTGGCTCCAGTCTTGCACCTGGTAAGGATTAATCATTAATGTTTAGACTCTATCTTCAGAGATGACTAGGTTTATACTGCAAAAAGAGAGGGTAAGCAGGGCAATTATTAATTTTTAATTATTGCCTAAATAATGATTTACAAAAAAAAAAAAAATTCAGAGAGAAAAGTAGCAAAGTTACTTGGGAAAAAAAAATACAAAACACAACTTGCTCACCACTGAAAATGTCTATCTGCACTTTGTCACATTCTTGTCATCTTTGACTCATTTCCTGAGTGGATCTTGTGGTTTGTGGTTTTACACTGTAAAACAAGCTGGGGGTTGTTGGAGGTTTCGTAGGAGGTTGGTTGGTTTAACAACTTTGGTTGTGATTCCCCAAAGCTGCTAGAACAAGCTAAAGGTTTGACATCACAACTCAAAAAGTTGGTGTCTTGGGTAGTTGCAACCTGTCAAAATCTTGTAATCTGGGTCCTGACCTTGGCTCACAACAACCCCAGGAATGATCCAGGCTTGGGGCAGAGTGGCGGGAAAGTTGCTGGTGGGAAAGGACCTGGGGGATTGGTCAACAGCAGCTGGAGATGAGGCAGCAGAGTGCCCAGGGGCAAGAAGGCCACCAGCATCCTGCCTTGGATCAGCACTAATGTGGCAGCAGGACTAGGGCAGGGATTGGCCTCTTGGACTGGGCACTGGGGAGGTCACACTGGCAATCCTGGGGTCAGGTTTGGGTTCCTCACTCCAAGAAGGACGTTGAGGTACTGGAGTGTTTCCAGAGAAGGGCAAGGAAGGTGCTGAAGGGTCTAGAGCACAAGTGTTGTGAGGAGCAGCTGAGGGAACTGGGGTTGGTTAGTCTGGAGAAGAGGAGGCTCAGGGGAGACCTTCTGGCTCTCTGCAACTCCCTGACAGGAGGTTGGAGCCAGGTGGGGATTGGTCTGTTCTCCCAGGTAACAAGCAGTAGGACAA
This sequence comes from Bucco capensis, assembly GCA_013396975.1. Taxonomy (NCBI): domain Eukaryota; kingdom Metazoa; phylum Chordata; class Aves; order Piciformes; family Bucconidae; genus Bucco; species Bucco capensis. The sequence goes on along the minus strand of VWZO01000706.1, from coordinate 169,090 downwards.
GAGGAAATAGCCTCAGATTGTACCAGGGGAGATTTAGTTTGGCCATGAAAAACTCCTGACACTGCCCCACACAATCAATAATGATTTTAAACCTCTTTATTTGCTGTATCAGAGTGTGTTTCTTTCAGCAGGAGGACACGGTCAATTTCAGGATCTGCTGCTTCCACCTCCCACTTGACTCATATCATTGCCACTATTGTTGTCCACAGAGTGACTGACAGCATCTGCAGGCATCATTCATTTTCTTCTGCATAGAGGAAATAGATCTTCAAATGACTACTTCTTTATTTTAGACTTGTAACTGTGCCAGAACTTTATGAGTCATTCTTTCAAAGAAGCCAGAAGAGACTATTGCCAGGAACTAGGTGTCTACCACAGTTAGGTCATGGGCTCTCCTCTTGCACAGAACACACCACCTAAAAAGGCTTGAAGCACTAAATAAAAACTCCAGTTAGAAATAGTTTGGCCTCCAGAGGTTCTAGTTGTTACTCTCCACAGCAAAATTATGACCAAAAAATCCCTCAAATTCTTTGTTTTTCTGATAAATGCATGGGAATAGAATCATAGAATCATTTAGGTTGGAAAAGATCTTTAAAAGCACTGATCTCCTGAGGTGTGTGAGGAATGTGTCACCAGCAGGTCAAGGGGCATTGTCCTCCCCCTCTACTCTGCCCTAGTCAGCACACAGCTGGAGTCCTAGGTTCAATTCTGGGTTCTCCCCAGTTCAAGAGAAACAAGGAATGACTGGAGAGAGTCCAGCAGAGGGGACAAAGATAATTCTAAGGGCACTGGAGCATCTCTGGCAGGAGGAAAGGCTGAGAGCCCTGGGGCTGCTTAGCCTGGAGAAGAGCAGAGCCAGAGGGGAGCTGCTCAATGCTCAGCAAGAGCTCAAGGGTGCAGGGGTCAAGAGGCTGGGGCCAGACTCTGCTCAGTGGTGCCCAGGGCCAGGCCAAGGGGACATGGGCACAAACTGGAACCCAGGAGGTTCCATCTGAACAGGAGGAGAAACTTGTTTGGTGTGAGGGTGCAGAGCCCTGGCCCAGGCTGCCCAGAGAGCTTGTGGAGTCTCCTTGTGTGGAGAGATTCCAAGCCTGCCTGGAGGTGATGCTGGGCAAGCTGCTGGTGGTGACCCTGCTTTAGCACAGGGGTTGGACTTGATGATCCCCAGAGATCCATTCTGACCTCCACTATTCTGTGATTCTTACAAGAATTTATTAGCTCAGAGGTGTGCACACAGTGTGTCCATGATGCCCATCACTGTGCATACTCAGCACCACAGCTCTCATTGCCAGAAGTACCTGAAATCCCTGGGTAGGCTTCCCTCCAAGCACCCACAGGACTCCTTGCCAGGCAGAGCTGCACACATGTTCATGCAGTGCAGCTGTTGGCCTGTCATTCAGCACAGCATGTTCACACAACACCTTGCATAAGAGGTTGAGCAAGCCCAGCTAGATCACCCTGTTCCCTGCACCAAGAGCTGTTGCAACATTGACTATTTACCGCATTTGCAATGTTCCTGAGGGTCTGATGAGCCTGGTGAGCACTAGAATTATTTATCCACACCTATTATGCCATATAGGGTCCAGCAATAGTGCACTCAAAACCACCCAAAGAGACTTGGAGCAACAGTAGAAGGATCTGGGGCATGCGTGGTGGAGACAAATTACAGAATCCATTTGACCAAGTAGGGCTGGAGACTTTTCACCAATAAGCTGCCCAGACTTGTATGAAGAGCTTTGGACTAGACTTAGTGGAGAAAGAGGATGGACTTTTGAGTAACAGAGAAGAGCCAGGGGCTACTGATGCATTAGGAACCAGCAAGGAAACAGCAGTGAAATACCTCAGAGGAATTGGGGCATATTACTCTAAAAGGGTGTCAGAGTCAACAGCCCACCCAGATGGCCCTTTCTATGGCCCTCACCTCAGCCCCTCCCTTCAATCCTCAGCCCTGTCCCTCTCCCTGCTGCCCCTTCTTGCCCCTCCTGGGGTGGGGTACCACCAGGACCCCTTGTTAGGGAAGGGGTAGAAAGGGTAAAGGAAGATGGAGGAAGGCCCTGAGGGAAGGGACAAAGGAAGTGGTCGAGGAGATCAAGGAAGGACTTGAAGGGAAACTGAGGGAAGGTGCAAAACAAGAGGCTGAGGGAAGGACTGAGGTGAGGGGATGAGAGAAGGGGCTGAAGGGATGAGGAAAGGTGCCGAGGGACTGAGGGAAGGTCTTAAACTATGCTCCAGGGGCAGGCATTGAGGGGCCGGGGGAAAAGGACTGAGATGAGAGACGATGCCAAGGGCAGAAGCGAAGCCTTGAGGGGATGAGGGAAGAGCTGAAAAACGGCACCAAGGGGCCGAGATGAGCAGGGAAGAGATTAAGGGGAAACTGAGGCAAAGTCCAAACCAAGGTGCTGAGGGAAGGCACAGAAGGGGAAGGACTCAGGTGAGGGAAGGCGCCCAAAGCATGATGTGAGTGGTGAGATGATGAGACAAATTCCAAAAGAAGGCGCCTTCTCCCAGGTATGAGGAAGGACCGAGGGGAAGGGCAGGGCCCTGGGGCAGGAAGTGAAGACTTGAGGGAACAAGGCAAGAGCTGAAGCCAGGCACCGAGAGGCTGAGGTGAGCGGGAAAGGGGTTGAGGGGAAACGGACACAAGGCCCAAACCAAGGAGCTGGGGGAAAGCCTAAGGAAAGTGCCCAGGCCAGAAGGAGAAGGAGGAGGAGCGGCGGGGAGCGCGGCAATGGCCGCCGACAGCCGGTGCCGGTGACCCGCGGGAAGAGGAAAGCCGCAGGCGCGGCTGAGCTCTCTCTTTCCGGTTCAGTTTTCACTTTCTGTTTTTTTCCTCGCTGCTATCATCACCACCACCACCCACCTTCGGCCTCAGCCCTGCCTTCCCTCCTTCCCGCCCGCCCGCGCCGTCCCCTCCCCGGCGCCCTTTCACTTCCTGGGGCCGGCGGATGGCGGCTGCCCGTAGCGTAACTGCCCCGTATGCAGCCCCGTGTCGCCTGAACCCTCCGGCCCGCCCGGCCCGGTAACACCGCACCCTCCCGGGGCCCCGCTAGGAGCGGAGCCGCGCCGAGGGCCGGGCCGGGCCGGGCGGTATGCCGGCGGCGTGAGGGATCTGTCTCTCTCCCCGGTGTGGTGAGAGTACGGCGAGGAGCGAGCCCCGGCCATGGGAGAGCAGCGGCAAGAGGAGAGCGGAGAGCCGGGCACGGGTGAGAGAGGGCAGCGGGAGGGCAGGCGGTTCTGTCCGCACACTTCGGCTTGGGAAGGAGAAGCCTACTTGGATTTTCCTCTTTGGTTCTTTAAAGCCTGGCCCAGTGGGGAGGAGGAGAAGCCTACTTGGATTTTCCTCTTTGGTTCTTTAAAGCCTGGCCCAGTGGGGAGGAGCTTGATGGGGGAGCAGCTCTCGGGCCACGACTGGAAGCCCTGAACCTCATGGTGCCTGGAGGTGCCTGTCCTGAGCCCCTGGCAGCATGGAGTTACCTGCCCCGAGCCCCTGGGAGCATGGAGACTTTCCACAACAATAAACTGGCTTTTCTGTTGAATTTCGGCTGGCTCAGTGGGGTTGGCTTTTCCAAGCCCCTGCTTGCACCAGTAGCTGACCCCAAGGCTTGAGCAGCTGGGAGAGCCTCGGTCCTTGTTGGTTTTATGGCTGCACACACCTTCAGTCTGTCCTTGGGTGAGCTGTGCTGCTCAATGCAGGTGCCCTTTAGGAGCAAGATAGGGAAATATAAACAGATTGGCTGGATGCTGGTGGCTTTCTGGAACTGGCATGGGGAGCTGAAGGCTTGAGGGCCTCATTGCTCCCACCTTGGAGCAATTGCACTGTCCTGCAGGGATGGAAATTGGCCCTAGAAGAGAGGAGAAGGAAAAAATGTTTCTACTGTGGTCCTGCACAGTTCTGCTCCCAGATTGTCCTCAATAAAATTGTTCTGCGGTCTTGGATAGGAGCAAAGTTTGGCAAGCTCTAGGTCTCCTCTTCTTAAGGGGGGATAATCTGGCATAGATGAAGCAAGCAGGAGGGTGGATGGCACAGAAATAGTTGCAAAACACGTTGCTTCCTCCATGAGAACTAAGTATTTTTAAACCAAAAACCTCTTCTTAATGTGTCCTTGTGCTAGTACAACTTGTGGAGCTGTGCAGCAATCTAGATTGCAGAACCTATCTGGATTAAAAATAGCCTCTTTCACTTTAGTTTTCTGCTGTAGTTTGCTGATTTCCTTCATTAGACAGCCCCAGCTGTGTCAGGAAGGGAAGAGAAGGAGCAGTGGGGCAAGGACTTGTGTAGGTCACCCTAGCTACCCACTGGGATTACAACTTGGGTGGAAGTGAGCTGCTTTTATTACATGAAATGCTTATATTTTGGCCACTCTGGTACCTGCCAAAGTGACCAATTGATCATTCTGGCTTCAAATCACTTTGAGACAAGAAAGTGAAATGTTTATTGTTTTTGAGAAATGCTGTTTTTCACACAGCCTGGCTTTTTTGGGGGTGGGTTTTGTTGATGGTGTACTAACTACCCACTAGTCCTGATGGGGTATTTGGAGTCAGCTTCTGTGTGCATAGGGATTTTACTACTTGGCTTCAGTTCTGTTTTAATCTGAAACTCTTAAGTGTGTCTTGGTAATTTCCACACCCAAAAGGCCTGTAGAGATTATGTGGTTAAAGCACTGTTGCAGTATCAAGCCGTACAAGAGACCAAGGGAGATAAAGTCAATGCTGAAAGGAGAGTATAGGTTGTGAGAACAAAAGTAACACAACAAACCAGGTCTGAGGGAGGATTTATCCCTCTTTGGGAGCTTTTCAGGCTTGCTCAAAGGTAAAGGGAGTAAGCAACCAGTGGTCTGAAGGAATGCAGCTGCAGGATTTCAGGCAGGGGAGCAGTATACCCATTTTTCCCAGCTGCAAGCAAGTTGGTTTCATCTTTTTTTTTCTCAACTAGGGCAGCTCTACCTTGGGGAAGTTGTTTTTAGGCTGTTGCTCTCACAAGGCTGCCTGTCTGTCAGGAGACTCTGGACATGGCTCCAGTGTGTGCAGTCACCTTTACAGCATGTGGGTTTGAGACCTAGGACATCCCCAGCATTGATTTTTGGGGGTCCTGGGAGGCAACAGATGAGCCCAGCTCACATGGTGGCAGGCTGGTGTCTCTGGGGCGGGGGCTGGAGGTTGCTCAGTGGGTTCTGTGTGGTTGGCTGGGTTTCAGCACGTGGGTTTCAAGGTAACACCTGCGGGCTGCATGTGAGGGATCCTCGACACCTAACCTAGGGAAGGCAAAAAAACCTCAGCAGCAGCTGTTTAGTTTGCTGTGCATGAGTCTACAGCTCTCCCACAAGGTCAAAACCCATCAAATCTAACTCTCTTAGGCCATCAGGCTACTGCACTAAGATGGAGAATCACTTGGCTGGCTGGGTTTGCAAAGAAAGGGTTGTCTTTTGTTGTCTGGGTGTTAGGTTTGGGAAGGGTCAATGCAGACACCTACAGCTGAGTGAATCACCAGTGGCAGCCCTGGGTAAGGTGGTAGAAGAGGGGAGCTGTGGCAGCACAGGGCTTTGAGGAACAGCTGCTGAGGTGAAAGGCAACAGCAACTCTCTGTGCAATGAGTTGAGGGCAAACCTGTACTAACCACATCCTCAGTTACACAAGCAGCTGGAAGTAACAGGAGGGAAGTTGTAATATCGCAGAAAGGTTACATGGAAGGTTTCTCTAGTGTAGGACGACTACTCTGAGTAGATTTTTCACCAGAATCAGAGTGGGGCAGCTGTGGCTTTTCCCAGGCAAGGATGGGGAACTCCACCTCTCTGTGATCTGTCCTAAGGCTGCATCACCTTTCAGAGGGGAAAAAACTCATCTTCATCTGAACCTCCCAAGATGCAGCTTGAGGTGTTGTCCCTTGTTGGTGCCAGAAGAGGCTCCATAAACTCTGTGACTCCTTATCAGGTAGCTGTGAGCTGCAGTTGGATCTCACCAGCTTTTCTTCCCAGACTAAAGTCATAGAATTAGAGAATCACAGAATCATTTTGGAATTTTGGTTGGAAGAGACCTTTAAGATCATCAAGTATGGCTCTCATGTCCTTGGCTTGCCCTTTTGATGGGCATCCAGCACCTGCAGGAGCCCTGAATTGGAAAGGGGAGCAGACATGTAGATCCCAAGAGTGTATGGGCCACGTGTGCCTGCCAGTCAGGAAGGTGTGCTCTGGCCAGGGCTTTGCAGAGGGCAGGACAGGCAATGTTGAGACATTCAGGTGCAGGACTCTACCCGTGCCCTTGTGGACCTTCATGAGGTTTCTTTACCCCATCTCTCAGCCTGTCCATGTCACTGAGTGGCAGCACAGCCTTACACTGTGTCAGCCACTCCTCCCAGTTCTGTATCATCACCAAACTGGCTGAGGGTCCACTCTGTCCCTTCATCCTGGTCATTGAGGAAGATGTTGAACAAGACTGGGCCCAGTACTGACCTCTGGGCAACGCTGCAGGCCTCCAACTACACTCTGTGTCACTGAACACAACCCTCTGAGCTGTGTCCTTCAGCCACTTCTCAATCCACCTCACTGTCCATTTGTCTAAGCTTTCCTGTGAGGATATTGTGGGAGACAGTGTCCAAAGCCTTGCTGAAGTCAAGGTAGACAGCAACCACTGCTCTTTCTTCATCTCCCCAGCAAGTCACACCATCATAGAAGGCTACCAGATTGGTCAAGCATGATTTCCCCTTGGTGAATCCATGCTAACTTCTCCTCATAAACTTCTTTTCCTCCACATGCTTAGACATGACCTCCAGGCATGGAGGTGGGGCCGACTGGTCTATCATTTCCTGGATCCTCCCAGGAAAGGTCAACAGAGCTGACTGGAAGGCTAGGAAAGGAGGAGGAGAACCCTCTATGGGTTCAGCTAGGCCATGCTGGTGCAGAGCTGTGCTGGATTACTCCTGCTTTTCTCCAGCTATGATGCATCTCTGCTGTCCAACCCAACCTCATGCAAGAAGTCAATCCCTTTCCCTGAGGATGTTCTGTGGTTGGTAGTGGCATGGCTAAGCTGCTCAGAGGGGAAGGGACACTTTCACTTTTGGTTTAGGCACTTTCACTTTTGCAGCCTCAGTGCCTGCACAGAGGCTCTCAAGAAGCTGCTGCTGCCGCAAGTGAAACCTGAATGTGTCAGGGCATTCATTGTGTGTAGTTGTGTGTGTGCCAGCTCTTCCTTAGGTTGGGAACAGATCTGAAGGAGCCTCTGAAATGTGAAAGGGGTGAAGGAGGTCCCAGCAAGCTGCTGGACTCGGGGCCATGCTCTGGGATTGTTTCATCTCCTGTAATTCCGGAGTAACTGCAGCAACTTTTTTTTTTTTCCCCTCCTCTTTTGGACTTTCATTTTTACATTGTAGCTGAACTTGCAGAGAGGAACAAGCGTTTGCCTTACCACCTGTAAGATTGGTCTTTGTGCTGCATTTCCACGAGCTTCCCAGGCTTTTTTGTTTTAAAGCCTTTAGCTTTTACCTCTGTGCTTTTGCTGACTGCAGTGAGCTCCTGGGGTGCATGAAGAAGAGTGTGGTCACCAAGTCCAGGGAGGTTCTTCCCCTCCTCTGCTCTGCCCTAGTCAGGCCACAGCTGGAGTCCTGGCTCCAGTTCTGGGCTCCCACTTCAAGAGAGACAAGGAACTACTGCAGAGAGTCCAGCAGGGGCTCCCAAAATAATTCTGAGGGCACTGGACCAGGCTAAGCAGCCCCAGGGCTCTCAGCCTTTCCTCCTGCCAGAGATGCTCCAGTGCCCTCAGCATCTTCCTAGCCTCTGCTGGACTTTCTCCAGGGGTTCCTTGTCTCTCTTGAACTGGATTTGAACTCTCTTGAACTGCATATCTTTCCTTATGGATGACTATAAGTTTATGGGTCAGAAGAAAGGAACATTTTCAATGTGTCTATGTTGCAAACTTAGCTTGGGCTTTGAAATCTCACAGCTCATGAATCACCACCAGTACTAAAGGTTACAACAGAGGCTGAGCCCAGGATGTCCTCTCTTCCTGAGTGGCTGGCTGCTTTAGGTCATATTTGGATTTTAACAGTTACAAAAGTACAGATACTGCTGGGCTTTCCTTGGTTTCTGCATCCACATTTCATCTGTCAGCTGCTTTGGGACTTTTCCTTGGTGTGATGCTGTTGGGAAGTGTTTTCTTCAGAGATGTCAAGAGAATTTAGGCTTTGAGAAAGCTCTGCCTGTTGAGGTGTTGAAGGAAGGTTTGCTCTCATAGTATTGAAAACCACATTCACTCAAGACCTGAAGATCTGTATAGAAAACCTGAGAAACTGAGATTTTCCTTGTGTGCAGACATCAACTCTCACACCCTAGAAGTGCACACAGTGAATTTAGGTGACTTTTTAGCGCAAGAGAAAACTCAGCTGCTCAGCATGGAGTTCATTTACCCCAAAACTTTGCTTCTAGAACTTGCTAAATATTTCTTGGTTTGGTTTGGGGTTTTTTTTCTTGTTGCAAAGGAGAAACTTCAAGGGTTTTTTGGCAAGGGCTTGTGAAGGAGCTCATATTCCTCCTGCTGAAGGATGCAAAGTCTTGGGTGTTGCATGGCTGGAGGGGAGCTATGTGTGTTCTCCATGGAGATCTGAGCTTGACAACTTAGCTGCCACTCTCCCCATACTCCCCTGAGGATGCTTAGAGTTAATATTTGCAACTCCTTTTTGCCTTCTTCCTCCAGGTTTTCATCCAGATTCAGAAGAATCCACTTCCCTTCTGCAGAGAGCTGTTTCAGTGCTGCAGAGCTCCTACCTGCACTCTACATCTCAGGATGTCTTTCAGTACAGTAAAGCAGTTCTGGTGGAAAAGGATGTTTTTCTAAGTGAGGTAAGACTGGTGGAGGGGCAAGGTGCTGCTGGAAGCTTGGGAAAAGAGCTCTGGCAGTCCTTTGCAAGTGGTTGATCTGTCTGCCTCCTAGAGCCCCAGCTGCAATTTCTGCCTGTAGAGAGCCTTTTCTCTGCTTTGCTGCACTTCTTCCTTCCCACTCTGATCAGGAACAAAAGGTCCATTCAGCCAGTGGTGCCAAACACTCAGCAGCAGGCTCTGGGGGCAGGTTGAAACTTTGGTTTGATACCTGGTAGGAGAGATTTAATGTTGCTGCACTTCTGCTGGTTCACCTCAAGGCAGATTTCCCTGTGGTGTTTCTTTTGTCTGCCCTCACACCAATGTAGGCACCAGTTTTAACCCCAGTTTCCCTTTCTCCAGCTCCCTTCATCCCCACAGTGCTGCTGTCATTGCCAAGGAATACAGGCTGTCTTCAACCATTAACCTAACCCTGCCAGCTCACTGCTACACCATGTCCCTCAGCACCACAGCTCCATGGCTTTTCAACCCATCCAGGGATGGTGACTTCATCACTGCCCTGGACAACCACTTCCAGGGCTTGACAACCCTTTTGGGGAAGAAATTCTTCCTCATGTCCAACCTAAACTTACCCTAGTGCAACTTGAGGCTATTTCCTCTTGTCCTAGCACTTCTTCCCTTGGAGAAGAGACCAATCCCCACCTGGCTCCAACCTCCTGTCAGGGTGTTGCAGAGAGCCAGGAGGTCTTCCCTGAGCCTCCTCTTCTCCAGACTAACCAACCCCAGTTCCCTCAGCTGCTCCTCACAACACTTGTGCTCTAGACCTTTCCCCATCTTCCTTGCCCTTCTCTGGACACAGCTGCCCTTTAATCAGGATGTACCTGCTGTCCCTTGAAGGACATTGAACATGTTCTGTTGGGACAATAGCAGAGACAGACAGACATCTGGGGCCTTGCGGTAGGATACTGGGTGTACAAGTGCCTGGGGGAGAGAATGATGTGGGGGCACTTGAGCTGCTCTGTACTGCTCCATGACTGGAGGTACCTGGGGCATGCTGCTCTCACACCGTGGATCTCTGTGGCTTGGCTCTGGCATGAATGGACTAGAACAAAGTGGTGTTTTGTCTTCTGCAGCTCCAAGCTTTTGCCCAAGCAAAGGAAGCTGCTGGATACAGCCAGGAGGAGCTGGAGGAGACCTTTGCATTTCTGCTGTTTGATAATGAAGAAGAGGTAACCAGAAATGTTTCTTCACATGTGCTCAGGCCCACCAAAGCCCAGCAGATCTGTTGACTGCACTGTCCTGCTGAGATGCTCCTAAGGTGATAATTATGCCTCTAGAGGAGTGAACACAGAGAAGCAAATGTTCTTTGCCTTCATGCCAGCCTCATTGCATTTATTTTTCCACAAATCTGCTCATGCACATAAAGAAAGTGCAAAGTCCATTCTGCTTGCAGCAGTTTCTAGAGATGCTGGATTTTTTCCAGGTTTTTATAAGCTTTTGCTTCCTCAGAGGTTTTTGGCACAGGACTTGATAACTACAAGTATTTAGGATCTGAAACAGCACATTTTTTTTCCCCTGTTGGTTCTTGCTGTGGATATTGTGTTCAGTTTGCTTTATGCTGTGGATGTTTGGGGGCTCTAAGGATCTGTAATCCACTTGCAGCATGTGTCTGCAAGTATTTTGCCAGCTGTTGTGCTAGAGATTTTGCTAGCTGTGTCCCTTATCTTTGAAAACAGATCTTAAAAGAGACTCTTTCTTCTTTTGAAGGCCAAAGTGGTGTGTCAGACAGGCCTCAGGGTAAACAGCACTTCCATTTCCACACTTGGGGACCCAGCAAAAGGTAAGATTTCTATTCAGAGGACCAAGAGACCTGTTTGCTCTTCTGGACTTACTGACTCTCTTAAAAACTCAGAAGCAAAAGCTCAGCCAAACTCCTGATATTACCTTGTTATATCCTGCAAAGATCCAGGGAAACTCTCCTGTTTCTTAAAGGAGAGACTGCATTTGTTTGGATCAAGCAAGCAGCAGTGTTTTCCTTCTTCCCTCTCCACCAGATGAGGATGGGAACTTCCCTAAGGAACATTATCATCTCTTCACCTCTCCATTTCAGGCTTTTTCTCCCTTATTAATAACAACCTTTCTCACCAAAGTGACTTTTTGGCAGCTCTCCTGACCAGTTTGCTCTTCAGAGTCTGTTTGCTGAGCTTTTGCCAGCAGTCCTGTTAATAACCAGAGCAGATCATGACGTGTCAAAGCCCTTTTCAGCTTCTGCTTGTTCCTTGCCCAAAGCTCTGGGGCCTCAAGACAGGACATAAGAAATCCTTCAGCCAGAAGCAGAACATCTCCCACTGCTCATATCCTACAAGTCTTTCCTAGAGCCTAACCCTCAAATAGATAATGCTGCTCCCTGCCAGCAGACAAAGAAAGGCAAAGAAAATCAGGAGTTTCATCCTTTTTATGGCAGCAAGTGCTGCTCTGGTTTGCAGCACTGGCTCTGCATTTTCACAAAGAGGGTCCTCTTTGCAGGGGTTTTTTTGGCACTCAGCCTTATTCCACAGATGCTTCACATTTTCTTGCATTGCTTTGTTTTCACAGGAGTTTATATCTCCAAGTACTCAGACTGTCTTCACCCAAGACCCTGGTATCATGGAAAATCAGGCTACATTGTCATTTGTAAGCTAATTAAGGTAAACCACAAACCTTTCTTTTTCTTTCAGTGGAATGGTTTGCAGAAGCCACTTTAGAGTGCCAGCAGTTCTGAAGGAGACATTGGTGCCCTAACTGTGGTGGGGTGTAAAATCATCTCTGTTGAGAGCTCACTGAGACACTTGGCAAACAATTGTGTGTATTTATTTCCTTCACAAGAAGGACATGAACCTGTTGGAGCAGGTCCAGAGGAGGCCATAGAAATAATCTGAGGGCTGGAAGCTCTCTGCTGTGAGGACAGGCTGAGAGAGTTGGGGTTGTTCAGCCTGAAGAAGAGAAGGCTCCAGGGAAACCTTCTTGCAGCCTTTCAGGACTTAAAGGAGCTTAGAAGAGAGATGGGGAGAGACATTTTAGCAGGTGCTGTTGTGACAGGACAAGGGGTGATGGTTCTAAACTCAAAGAGGGAGCTTTAGACTAGACAGAAGGAAGAAACTTTTTCCACTGAGGGTGGTGAAACACTGTCCCAGGTTGCCCAGAGAGGTGGTAGAAGCATCACTGCTAGAACCTTTCCAGGTGTTTGGGACTGTGAGCAACCTGCTCTAGTTACAGATGTCCCTGCTGACTGCAGGAGAGTTGGCCTAGATGACCTTGCAATGTCCCTTCCAATCCAAACCCATTCAGTGCTTTCTTTTTGGTCCTTTTTTTGGCACAGGGGAAGGTGAAGGTGGTATCTGAGAATTACAGCCCCAGCTACACCTGTCCATCTCCTGGCTATGACTGCCACGTCGCCGGCAGCGGGAAGCACGTACCAGCAAAGAGCAGCCACTGCCAGGCCTTCATGCAGAGCCAGGTATGGGTTTGCAGCAGGGCTCTGCAGGAAGTGCTAGCCCAGGTGTCTCTCTCCTTGCTCACCTGATGCTTTTCCATCTCTGTTTGCCAGTACTACCTGTATGAAGTGTCTGATAGCAGCACTGCTGAGCGGCCCAGGCAGGTCTGCCCCTACATAGTCATCAGCTTCCAGTACAGGGAGCCAAAGGAAATGCCTGTCTTAGCTGTGGAGAGCCTGTAAGCAACTTACTGTCATTCCAAATTAGCTTCTGTGGGCTGGCTTTTTCTTTTCCCATTGCTAAATGTTTCTCTTCTTCTTCCTTTTCTCTAGGCCCGACCTTAATCACAAAGGTAAGAGCATCTGGTGGTTGGTTTTGTCTTATAAATGTACTTCTCCCTGTTTTCCCTCTCCTGCTTTCTCTGAGCCCTTCTCATTTTGCCTGTAGCACTGTACTGTCCGTGGAGGGGGAAGCTCTCCATCCAGGGCCAGCTTTTGTGCAACATTGCCCTGAGGACCCCATACAGCTCCACCATTCCAGCTCAGCTGTAAGTTCCTCTTTTCTTTCTCTGCCATTTATGGGGTGTGAAGCATCATATCTTCATGTGTGGGGTGTGTGCCAGAGTGGCACAGGCACTAGCTGGAGGCCTGGAGCTCACAGTGTTTCCCAGAGGTGACTACTGGCTCCAGTGTTGTTCAACATCTTCGTCAGTGACCTGGATGAAGGGAGAGAGTGGAGCCTCAGCAGGTTTGCTGATGATAAACTGGGAGGAGTGGCTGATACTCCATCAGGCTCTGCTGCCATTCAGTGAGAGCTGGAGAGGCTGAGACTTGGGGGAGAGGAATCTCAGGAAGGTCAACAAGGGCAAGGGTAGAGTCCTGCACCTGGGGAGGGATAACCTCATGGAACAGTAGCTGCAGCACCTCTTTGCTGAGGAAAGGCTGAGAGCCCTGGGGCTGCTTAGCCTGGAGAAGAGCAGAGCCAGAGGGGAGCTGCTCCATGCTCAGCAAGAGCTCAAGGGTGGGGAGCAAGAGGATGGAGCCAGACTAACATCTGTGTTTGGAGGTGTTTACAAACAGGATCCTCAAATCACCAAAGTGCTAAGCAAGCTGTTCCTTCTGCAGCCTTCTCCAGAGCTTCTTTCTCTGGTTTCACAGTGACAGGATAACCAGGACTGTTTGCTATGCTTCATCCTGAGAGCCTTTTGTGCTTGTGATCTCACTGTCTGCTGCTTCATCCCCACAGGCCTCCCAACCTGGATGTTAACCATGTCATGGGTTTGTCAGACTTGAAGAAAAAACTACCAGAGGCTGCATTTGGGAAAAGAAATTACATGAAGAGTGAAGGTGAGTGTAAAAGCCACCAGTGTGAGAGTGACATCTGCTTCTGCTGTGCCATAGAGTTGCTGCTCTTGGTCAGAGCTCAGGCCAATCCCTGTCCTAGTCCTGCTGCCACACTAGTGCTGATCCAAGGCAGGATGCTGGTGGCCTTCTTGGCCACCTGGGCACTCTGCTGCATCATCTTCAGCTGCTCTTGACCAACCCATCCAGGTCCTTTTCCTTTGGGCAGCTTTCCAGCCACTCTGGCCCAAGCCTGGAGCATTCCTGGGGTTGTTGTGAGCCAAGATCAGGATCCAGCACTTGGCCTTGTTAAACCTCATCCCATTGGGATCCAGCCTGGCCAGATCCCTCTGTAGAGCCTCCTCAGCATTCAGCTTACAGTGCAGATGAATACAGGATAGTTCCAGAGCAGGGAAGGAGGCAGGAGCAGTGGGAGGAAGCCACAACAACACTTGATGAAGGTGTCATGGAGCCAGAAGTTTCAGATCAGCTGGTGGAAGAGAGGAAATACTTGAACAGAAGTTGCTGTGAAATTCAGAGGGGTAAGGTGGGTTTGACATCATGATCCTTTGGGGATCAGAGTGTGAAATAAGGATGTTCCATAGCAGAGAAGAAGATGTCACATCAGAATGAGGTGTTTCCATGGTACAGGAACACTTGTTTGTTCTGAGTTCATGCAAAAAGCACTGTTTCATCATCAAAAACTCTCTTTTTTGTCTGCAGTCTGCTTTCAGGGTGTTTACTTCAGTCTGTATGAGGTAGAAATATCAAATAAGGATCAATATAAAATGGATCAGTTAGTAGAAAAGCTGAAGGAAAAAGACTTGGTAAGTATTTTAAACCCCTGGCTTGGGAGGAAAGGGGCTTTTAAAATCACCTCTTGAAGCTGTTGGTAAAATCACTCACAGGTTCTGAACTAATACAAACTGAAATGAAGGTTCCTACTGTAAGTATTCTTTTCCTGCTGTGTTATTCTCAAACATAGTTTAGTCTTTCTGTATATATAGTATTAAGTAAAGATTACCACTGTGAGCTGGGAACTCACTCTAGGGTGAGCAGAAGGCAAATTTCTTCAGCTGGTTTATGCTAGATGAGCTTGTTTTATTGTCTTTATGAATGATTATCTCCCTTCCATTGCTAATAGCATAGTGGGAAGGGATTGCAAGGGGATCTTATCTATTAAGAGAGCAGAAGCAAAGTTCCTCCAATGCCAAAATGAAAATTACTAAGGAAAAGAGATAAGCTGACACATGCCTGCCCTTCTCCCTCCTGGCTGGAAGATATCAGCTAGGGACTCACAGGCACACTGCTGAAACCTTGTGGGCTTCCAGGAGCTGGAAAGTTGTTGAGATCTATCTTTTTTTTTTTAATGGAGAATTACTATGGGATCAGTTTTTTTTCCAGCACACTGGGGTCTTTTTTATTCCCTGTGTGATTGTCACATCTCCTTGTGACTCCAAACTTCACCCCTGTGGAGCACAGCACCTGCCTCTCTGCTAGTTGGGCTAAGCAGATTTATGCTTTTAAGGACCAGATGAGAGGAATTTGGCAGCTCAGTAACAACCTCAATGGAACACTTTTTGGTTACAGGTCCCAGCTGGCCCAAGTGGCATGGAGCAAACAGTGTTCTCCTCAAGACAAGGAATGAGCTGGTGGTGTTGGCACACATTCAGCAGCAGTCAGGGCTTGTTGACAGTTGTGCCAAGTGATAAAGTGTGCTAAGGAGGAAAGGGAGTGGTTGCTCTAACTTTCTACATGTTTGTTTTAGGCAATCATCAAATATTTACAAGATCAAGGAGTCCTTATCCTCCTCACGTCCTCTGCCTTGGCAAGAGATGATGGTAAGGCATGGCTATATAGAAACCAGGGTATGGGCTTAAACATCTTGCTCTGGTTTAGAGCCAGAGGATGAACACCCTCACTCTAAACAAATCCTGTTGCTTCCTTTCACAGGGTTTGACTCCAAGGAGCCTGTCAGCCTCCTGGCCCTGTTTCTCTTCACCTCCTCCCGCTCAGTGTGCCCCAGAGGTAGGGAAGTTCTCTCTTCTGGCTTCAAACACTGTGTTTTGGGTGTGGCATCCTTGCCAGAGGATCCCCACAGACATACTCCTTTTGAAGAGTTCATTTCTCTGCTCAGAACCACCTCTAGCTTTAGCACAAAGGGTGATAAAAGAGGAGAGAGAAGTCCCAACTCCCTAGCTATGCTGCATTTTAAGCTGGTCTAAACCAACCATGCTTCCTGCACATCCTTGCCCCTTTGCAGGAAGTTGATGGGAGTGACAAATTATTCCTTTTCTTCCTCTTAGTCTGTTTTCTGCTGCATCCACTCCCTGAATTGTCTTATGTGTGCACATGGGAGCCTGACTTCTGCAGAGCCTGGCTTGCAGCCCTAAAGTTGTGCTGGAGTCATGCTTAGAGGGTCAAAATGACACGTGGCACTTGCTGTATCCTGCACAGAGCTGATGTGATTTGCTAAACCAGCAGGAAAAGTGCCTAAAAAAGAAGTGATTTGTTTTCTGCTGAGATAAAACAGGTTCCATGGAAGGTTGCTGCTGGTGTGGGGAGGGAGGGGACAGGTGGGGAAGGGACATTGCTCCTTAAAGAGGAGGTTTGGAGGCTCAGCTGTGTGACTTCTCTGCTAGGGGATTCATAAGTGCTGGTAGAAGAGCTGTGAGGACTGGTCAGGCTGTGTGATGGAGATAGTGTTGGGCAGAGCCATGGTGCTTTGCTGCCATCAAGATGAATCACAGCTCTGGGATCTGGGAGGTGAATCCAGGCTGTTTGCAGCCCCAGAACATACCTCTTCTCATGCAGAATAAACACACTTTGTATGTCCAAAGGACAATGAAGCTGGTGAAGGATCTAAAGCAGAAATCTTGGGAGGAGCAGCTGAGGGAACTGGGGTTGGTTAGCTTGGAGAGAAGGAGGCTCAGGGGAGACCTTCTCACTCTCTGCAACTCCCTGACGGGAGGTTGGAGCCAGGTGGGGGTTGGTCTCTTCTCCCAAGGAGCAAGTGATAGGACAAGAGGAAACAGCCTCAAGTTGTGCCAGGGAAGGTTCAGGTTGGATTTTAGGAATAATTTCTTCCCTGAAAGGGTTGTCAAGGCCTGTGCCAGGCTGCCCAGGGCAGTGGTGGAGTCACCATCCCTGGAGGGGTTGAAAAGCCCTGGAGATGTGGTGCTGAGGGACATGGTTTAGTGGTGACCTGGCAGTGCTGATTAAATGATTGGACTCAATGATCTTAGAGGTCTTTTCCAACCTTATAAATTCTAATCTCTGTGATTCTAACCTGCAGATCATGAAATAAGAATGAGCTTCAACTTCTGTTACATTTGCCTCAAATTTTCTCTCTATCTGTTGGCTTTTTGCTTTTATATATGGAAATATTCACACTACAATTTCCTGTGGTGGACATAAAGAAAGTTCCTGTTTTGCCTGCCCTGGGCAGCTTCATTTATGCACCTCTGACTGGCTCCACTCCACCAGTGAAACTTCCAGCCTTGCAGATCCTCAAGCAACATATAAACAGGGCCTTGTGCTCTGCCTAACTTCTGGCTTGCTTTTTGTTGAGTCATCATAGGGACAAGCCAAGAGACTGTTTGTGCCAACACAATCCTCCTCTGTGTGACTGATGGCTGATGTTGCCACTAGAGCTGCAGCAGACATCCCCACCTCCCCTCCTTGGCAGATAAAATGGGCAGAAGAGCCAACAGGACCCACCAGCACATCTGAACACAGATTGGTTTGGTTTTTCCAGTGTTTTAACCTCCATCTCTAAACTTTTTCCTTCAAGCTCTGCACATGGAGTGAGCTTGTGAGTTGGGTGGAGATGTGATGGGAACTTGGCAGTGTGAGGTGTGAATGTCTTTGCTGCCTGAGTTCAGTTGACCAAGCTTTGAGGAGGTGCTGCTGGTGGCTGTGTTAGTGTGGCAGCTTTTCTAGGTTCTTTTCCAGATTGTAGGAGGGAGGCAGAGGAAAGATCCAGAGTCAAACCTGGGATCATGTTGTTGCTATTACAGCTGAAATTGGGTGAGGTGAAGGGGAAGAATGCTCAGAAGGCAGACTGAAGGTGGGAAATCACCACCCAGGTGTTGTGAGATCTTCTTGACCAATCCAGCAACAGGCAAAAATACTCTCCAGAGGAGAGGCTGAAATGGCTGAAAGACTTGACTGTGAGCACTGTATGCTGGAGGAGAGGAGGACAGGGCAAGGAGGGATTTATCTCAAAGAGGGTGATGGTGGAAGAAGATGGTGGAGATAGGAGAGAGCACCATGTGTAAGGAGCATCCCAGAGCAAAGACAGCGCAAGCAGCTGGTTGGTAGGAAGGTTTGAAGCTGTAACAGGTATTGATGCTAAAGAGGAGGCTCTCTGGCCATCCAGAGAGCAGCTGGTAGCAAAGCAAAGAGGAAGAAAGACTGGATAAAGTTGAGTAAATGCTCAGCATCATTCCATGTGGTGATATGAACATTGATGGCTTCCGGATGTTTTCCCTCTGGTGCCAGCAGGACTCCTACACTTGCTGTCTCATTCTGCCTACATGAGTAGCATTATCCTCCCCAGCCTGGCTCTGAGACCTCATCTTGCTGGGCTTATAAACCCTTCTTCCTTGAAGCTTTCTCCTTTCTGTGCAGATAAGCAGAGCTGTGCAGGGTTTGGGGTTGAAAAAGGATGACAGCAGGGGTTGGAGAGGGGGAGATTGGAAGAGAAAGGGAGGGTGAAGGATTGACGTGTTTGAAGTCACTCAGCTCAGACTCAAAGCATGAAGAATATTTCCCATTTTGAGAGAAGCAGCCTCTGAATCTGTTTCCTTCCTGCCCAGCCAGCCATCAGGAGGAGTGCAGGGCAGACAGGAGCAGCCTGCTGTGCAGACGTGCGGCAGCATTCCCGAGCCAGCAGCGGAAGCAGGCAGCTGGGAGCCAGCTCCTGGGGATGCCTGGCCTTGCTGGTAATGAGGACCAGCATTGCCAGTGCAAGGTAGGCCAAGAGGCCAAAACCACCCATCTGGGAGGGGTAGAGAAACACCTTTGGCTTGCTGGGACAAGGTGTGACAGGGAAGGGTCCTGCAGCCAAAAGAATCCTTGGAGTTGGATGGCAACAGGCAGAAGGGCCAAGCCTGTGGGTGCTAAGCTCCAGCATCAGGCTGCAGAAGCTGGATAAGTCTGGCTTGTGTGGAAGGAAAGCTCAACCAACAGGCTCTGCTTACTACACCAGCTCTCCAGCACTTCAGGCACCGAGAGGATGCTGCTATGGAGAGCCTGCTTCCATGGTGGCATCTGCAAGGGCAGGCACAAGCCTTGGGACTCTCTTCTGTGCTGCCATGGCCTCACATCAAGCACTGCCTGCAGTTTGGGGCATCACAGTATAAGAAGGATATGAAGCTATGGAAGAGCATCCAGAGGAGGTCATGAAGAGTCTAGAAGGGAAGCTGTATGAGGAACAGCTGAGGTCACTTGGTTTGTTCAGCCTGGAGAAGAGGAGACTGAGAGGAGACCTCATCCACAGTCTGCAGCTCCCTGACAAGGGGAAGCAGAGGGGCAGGAGCTGATCTCTCTGGTCACCAGTGATAGGACCTGAGGGAATGACATGAAGCTCTGCCTGGGGAGGGTTAGATTGGATATTAGGAAAAGGTTCTTCACCCAAAAGGTGGCTAAACACTGGCACAGGCTCCTTAGGGAGCATCTGGACAACACTCTTAGGCACATGGTATTGCTCTTGGGGTTGTCCTGTGCATAGACAGGAGTTGGATTTGATGATTTTTGTGGGTCCTTCCAACTCAGGACATTCTATGGCATGGAGCTCCTGGAGTGAGTCCAATGGAGAGCTACAAAGGTGCTGAGGGGGCTGGAGCATCTCCTTTCTGAGGCAAGGCTGAGGGAGCTGGGCTTAGTTAGCCTGGAGAGGAGGAGGCTGAGAGAGGACCTTCTCAATGTGGACAAGTATCTGAAGGGAGAATGTCAAAAGGATGGAGCCAGGCTCTTCTAGATGGTGCCAAGCAATAGGACAGGAGGCATTGAGTACACACTGGAACACAGGAAGTTCTACCTGAAGATGAGGAAGAACTTCTTTGCTGTGAGGGTGCCAGAGCACAGGTCCACCCTGCCCAGAGAGGCTGTGGAGTCTCCTACTCTGGGGAGATGGCAAACCCACCTGGATACAGTCTTGTGTGATGTGCTCTAGGTTTTCCTGCTAGAGCAAGGAGGTTGGCCTGGATAGCCTCTGGTGGTCCCTTCCAATCTTAGCCATTTTATGATCCACTCNAGAGGAGGCCATGAGAATGCTCAGGGGCTGGAACACCTCTGCTCTGAGGACAGGCTGAGGGAGCTGGGATTGTTCAGCCTGGAGAAGAGAAGGCTTCGGGGGCATCTACTAGTGACTTTCCAGTACCTAAAGGGAACTTCCAAGAAGGCTGCAGAGGGCCTGTTTGCAAAGGCCTGCAGTGAAAGGACAAGGGGCAATGGTTTTAAATTGGAGAAGAGTAGATTTAAACTGGACATTAGAAAGAAGTTGCTCAACACAAGGGTGGTGGAAGACTGGCATAGGTTGCCCAGGGAGGTGGTTGAGTTCCCATCCCTGGAGGCATTGCAGGTGAGGCTTGCCAGGGCTCTGGGCAAGCTGCTCTAGTTGGGGATGTCCCTGCCCACTGCAGGGGGGTTGGACTAGATGAGTTCCAGAGGTCCCTTCCAACCCAAACCAGTCTAGGATTCTATGATTCATGTTGACAGCAGGTAGAGCCAGAGCTACTGGAAGTTGTATCTGAACAGGGACATAAACAGCACAAGTGATCTGAAAATGGTGCTAGTCTAAACACCCTGCATGGGCAACCCTAAATTTAAACAGGTTTACAAACAAATAACAGAACCCATGTATTTTCAAAGCCCTCACTGTCCTAAGTGTTGGATGTAGCAAGAGTTGCAGAAGTGAAGGGACTGAGACCACTGTGTGTGTGATCTCCCCCTGTCATTTCCTGCACAGTGGGGCTAACTGCTACAGTCACAGTCTTTCATCTGAGTTTAATCCACTTCTTACTCCTCCATGCAATTCCTTTTTACCTTCAGCAGTTACAAGCAGCAATCAAACCAGGACATTACCCCTGGGGCTAGCTCTTTGGAGGTTGGCTTCTGGGGCTTTTTCATAGCTTTCATGTTCAGCAGTGATGTGATTTGGGGAAGTTAATCCTTTTTTTTTTAATATGAGTCAAATTCTCTTCTTTCCTTCTCACAGAGGAAAAGCACCATCCAAGAGATGTGAGGAAAAGTCATGACAGTAGTGAGATCTCCTTAAAAATAGCCTCAGTTTTGCCTGGGCTTCGTTATGCCTTACAGAAAGCCACCAGTTCTTCAGAGGAGGACACAGCTGCTCCCAGCACAAGGATCCAAAAACACTTCCAGGAGTATGCAAAGCTTGCTCCAAGGTCACAGCCAACCTCTGGCCAAAACAACCAAGCTTCTCTTTCTTCTCTCCTCTCCTCAACTGAGGATGAATGGACTAACCCCTTCAGAAAATGCTCCAAGCACTCCTTCTCCCAGCTGCAGCTTTACCTCTCTGATCCCAGCAGCTACACTCTGGAAATGTCAACTGCCTTAGGGTATTTGCCTGCTCGTGCTCCCTCTCTTCGCTGCAAGGCAGAGGTGGATTGTAAAGGACACTTCTCTTCAGCTGTGCCACCAGGCCCTATTCCTTCCAAGACAGCCAAAAGTAAAAAACCAAGAGCAGGGCTGGAGCAGAGTGGTGAAGGAGCTAGCAGAGATGGCAGCTCAGGCAGAGAGCTCCGGGTGCAGCAGAGCAGGAGGAGATGCAGCGGAGCCATTGGCATCGGCGCCAGGAAGAAATGGTCACCCCTCAAGATGCATCCCATGGGGGACAGCAGCAGGAGAGCAACGAGGAAAAGGAACAGCTCTCTCTTTCTTCCTAAAAAGCCAGGGGTCAAAGCCAGTTCTGATGAGCCCATGCTTAAATTAGCCAATCTGCAGTTTCCACACAGAAGGAAAAGAGGTAAGTGCTATAGAAATGGGACTGGCTTCATCCTGCTTCTCTGTCCCCTCACCATCTTCCCAGGTGTCCAGAGCAGTGACATCTCCTGAGAGCATCCAAATCAGCTGTTGGAATAAGCTTCTGAGGAAAGTGGTGGATTCCCCAATGTTTTTAAGATTCAGGTGGACAGGGACTGGACCATCTTGCCTAGACCAGACTTTTACCAAGAAAGGTTAGAGCAGATGATCCTTGAGGTGCCTTCCAACCTGGAATTCTGTGAAATAAGTCTGTGATGATGTCTACACAGTGTCTTGTTCAAGCTGGGAAGAAGCCCAGGCCTAGCACAGGGGATTTCAGTGAAGGTACCTGAAGCTTGGTGCAGTGGTCCATGCTGTTTCCTTCCTGTGCTTGTGTTTGTCTACTCAAGAGGTGTCTGCCAGGCCATGGTTACTGCATCCCTTGTCCATGGAGCTGTTGATGGCTCAGGCAAGGAGCAGTTGCCAATGCCATGGTCATTACAGGCTGCCTGGATAACTAACCACCCTATCTGGTCATGCTGTGACTCCCTGAGAATCAATTTTCTTGCTGTGGCCTTGAGGAAACAAGAAGTGTGAGACTGACCTCAGCTTACTTACTCTTCTGAAAGCTGCTGCCTGGCCTGAGCTGCTCATGGAAGGGTTCTCAAGGGCATAAGTTGTCCTCTGAAGGCTTTTATGTCACTGTGGAAGATAGGCTAAGCCTGTCCTTTTGAGCAGCCACCTGATTTGTAGAGACACACATAGTGGCTTGAAATGAATCTCAGTCTTGGTGATGAAACATGGCTGAAAGGATCCAAAGGAACCTCTCCTGGTGTTCACATACATCACAGGTAGTGGCAGCAGCTGATGTGCAGCACAGGAAATGTCAGAGCATCTCCCTGCTGGCAGCTAATGGCAGCTCTGCCTTATAATCCATCAAGCTTTATCCTGGGGCATGTTGCCTCAAGTCTGGGTGAGATTGCTGATGGATCTGGGAGAGGTTCTCCTGTGCTTCTTGAAGAGGTGAGGAAGTACCCTTAGGGTGCAAGTGTGCCAGGCAGGAATTAGAGGGACTTACCCCTTGAGAATATCAATTCTAGGTGAGGAAAACAAGTTTTTAATGAGCTTAGGAAGTGCTGCTTCATTCTTAATAACTGCTTGCTGATCACTCACATTGGTAACAAACCCCTTTGGTAAGATCCAGATGCATCAATCAAGTCATTGAAGACTACTGTGCTGCAGCCAAGCACTTCTAAAGCAGTTCTTCCACATTTCTTGCCTGGATATTTTGCAATTACTCCTTTTGAATCTGTATGTATGTGTGCCTCAAAGCAAACCAAATGCCCTCCCTTTTCCCTCTCCCAGGTGCAGAGGTCCTGTCTGCAGAATTTGTGCACAAAACACAACCTGAACCTGTCCAGAAGGAAACCACAACTCCCAATGATCCTGACTTGGAAACAAAGAGACCAAAGACACTGAAGGACCCAGACAAGGAAGAGGTTCCAGTTGCTGAAACTGTCAGGAAACCAGGGAAAAGCAAGATGCTAAAAAGGGTGGCTAACAGCCCATCAAAACCTCAAGCCAAAAAGGAAGCAGAAAGTGGTAAGATTGCTGTTCCCTGTGGAAATCTTTGCTTTAAAAGCCAAGCAGTCAAACATCACAAGCAGGTCACAACCAGATGATAGTAACAACACTTCTTTGGCAGCAGCCAAAGGACCTAACAACATCTAGTGTTGAGGATCTGGGTTGGGTTATGCACAGTGGTGGAAAACACAACATCAGCTGTATAAAATCACTGTTACAGGATGTACAAACCACAGGAGGTCTCTTCTGAGTCCCTTTCCTAAGCCTTCAGTTTGCATCCTTGGCTCAGAGCATTTTCAAAGGCTGAGGTTTGAAGTGCTGAGCTTTCAGACTGCTCCCAGACAGAGCATTATAAACTCTGCTCAGAGCCAGCTTCTGCCTAGATACTTACACTGTTAGGTTATAAATCTCTTTGTTGTAAAAAGGGTTGAATTGTCACAGCCTTCAGAGACAGACTGCAGCAGGTTTCAGAGGCAGCATGGACAGCCCCTGAGTGGAGTGTCTGCAGGTGTTGGCCAGGAGTCTGCTCTTCAACTGAGAGCCAAAAGAAATGATGGAACAGGAGAGTCATTTTCTGTTCATTTGTCCTGTTTTCTCCCAGTGCCTTTAATGTCCTTGCTTGGATCTGCCTCTGGGCTTTCCTTTTTCCCTTCCTGGGGGAGGTGGAGGCTTTGAAGCCACCTTGGCTCAGTTTATCCATTTTTCTTGCTCTTGTATAGCCTGCAACGTGGCACTTGTCATCAGTGTGTGTGTCTCAAACACTGCCACTCATTGCCCTTGTCCCATGGGGGTTCCCAGAGCAGAGCTGGCTCTCAGATGGCTCCTGCTAAATGCCAGGCTCTGCCAAAAATGCAAAATTCAGAGTGTGTAGCAGTAACAAATTCCCAATTGCTATGCCTTAGTTCTCAAGGAAATGAAGTGTAACATGTAGGACATCAGCACAGATGTGATTTAAGAAGGCTAGACTTGAAGAGAGAGGTTTTTGTGCTGGTTTTTAGTTGAAGGCTTTAACCTGGTTTCATGACTTCATCCTGTTTTTACAAACTTGAGCTCTGGTGAGGAGCATTTTTAAGGCTGAAAACCGACTGAACACTTTTCCCTGCCAAACCCAAAGCACACCTTGAACCCCTTCTGGAGGCAGAGCTGTGTAGCCTTTGCTTAATCTCTGGTTGTTTTTTTTCCTCACACAGAGTGGAAGGAGCCATTGCCTGCCCCCCCAGGTGAAGTTTCTTCCCCATGGCGCAGAGCAGATAGCCAAAGGAGTGAGCTTTACCCAGGCAGAGTTGCTGATCTTGGCTTTGATCTGGAGGGGAACAACTATGAGTCGCATGCCTTGAACCTCCTGGCTGATCTGGCTCTAGGGTCTTGTGTTCCCACATTTATCCCCAGGGAGAGCAGGATGATTACTGAGTCCTGCAGCCCCTCCAGGGACTCTGCAAAGGAGCAGCAGAGTCCTCACAAGCACAAGTCCTTCAATCTTGTTTCTGACCACAAATACCACAGGGGGGACAAGCTTGAAAAGAGAGTCACCTCTTCTAGGAAAGCAGTGCTGAAACAGAAGCTTCCTCCTGCTGTCAAAAAAGACTTCAATGACTTGCCCTCTATTCCCAGGGAGAAAACCCCTGAGATTTTCAGTAGGAATAATGATGTGAGCCCCAAACCTGCACAATCCCATCAGTTTCCTCCCAGAGAGACTCCAGATGCTGCTGAGGTGAACAAGTACTCTGTCTCGGCCGAGCACTCGTACGCCTCGCAGATGCCTGAGCACTCAAAGAGACATATATATCCCAGAGGAGCTCCCTACCCTGGACCTGCAGCATTCAGAAATGGGACCAGGAATTCCCAAGCAGGACCTCTGGTTGGCAAAGTGCTGCCTTTCCGCCACCAGCAGAACAGCAGCCAGCTGCAGCAGCCCATGGAGGCAGCGGCTGTGAGCCACAAGAGCAGCCTGCTCTGCTCCAGGATGAAGAAGGAGAACTTTGCCAGATCCCACAAGGTGAACATCTGTGGCAAGTCCATGAAGGTGACACGCCATTGGGAGGCAGAGTATCTCTTCAGTTTGGATAGCAGGTACACCAATGATACCTTGGAGAAAACCATCATCCGGGCCCTGCATGGGTAAGTCAGCCTGGAAAGCCACCAGCATCCTGCCTTGGATCAGCACTAGTGTGGCAGCAGGACTAGGGCAGGGATTGGCCTCCTGCACTGGGCACTGGGGTGGCCACACCTCCAATCCTGGGGTCACTTTTGGGCTCCTCACTGCCAGAAGGACATTGAGGTGCTGGAGTGTGTCCAGAGAAGGGCAAGGAAGGTGGGGAAGGGTCTAGAGCAGAAGTGTTGTGAGGAGCAGCTGAGGGAACTGGGGTTGGTTAGTCTGGAGAAGAGGAGGCTCAGGGAAGACTTTATTCTCTGCAACTCCCTGACAGGAGGTTGGAACAAGGTGGAGTTTGGTCTGTTCTCCCAGGTAACAAGCCATAGGACAAGAGGAAAAGGCCTCAAGTTGCACCAGGGGAGATTTAGGTGGGATATTGGGAACAATTTCTTCTCTGTAAGGGTTGTCAGGCCGTGGCCTAGACTGCCCAGGGCAGTGGTGGAGTCACCATCCCTGGAAGAGTTCAAACAACATGTAGGTGTTGTACTGAGGGACATGGTTTAGTGGTGACCTGGCAGTGTTAGGTTAATGATTGGACTTGATGGTTTTCAGCCAAAGGTGGGAGATTTAGACTAGGGAATAGACTAAGGAGGAAATTTTTTAGGGTAAGGGTGGTCAGGCACTGGAACAGGTTGCCCAGAGAAACTGTGGGTGCTCCATTACAGGAAATGTTCACCATCAGGTTAGAGAGAGCTCTGAGCAGCCTGGTCCAGTGGAAGATGTCCCTGGCCTCTTGCCCCATGGCAGAGGGGAATTGGACTAGATGATCTTGAAAGGTTCCTCCTAAGCCAAACTATCTGCAGCTAGAATTGGTACCTAGAGCCAGGACCCCAAGCCCTGCTCTGCAGCCATGAGCTTCTCTAGTTTTCAGCAAGCTGGAAACCACATCAAGAGCTCTCTGTCTGCAGTGGGCCATGGACTGGGGCTTAGTGCCATGGGGAACCAGGAGATGAGTTCTCTTGTGCTTGGAGGGAGGAATGAAGACATTTCAGGCTGTGTTTGCTTTCCCTTCCAGGCCCTGGGATGCTGATCTGCCTGATGATATGGAAGAGATGAAGCTGATCCTGCACATGTGGCTGGCTCTTTTCTACAGCAAACCCAGCAAACTGCTGAGCAGCTCGAGGAAGGTGGTGGAGCACAGGAACCCTATGAAGTATGTCTCATTAAACAGCACTGGGGGCTTTCTGGAGCTGAGTGATGATGGTGAGGACTGGTTTGGTTTGGAGACATGCCCTGCAGACTCTTGGTCGGACCCTGAGCAGACTCCCAGCAGCTCTCTGGATCACAGCACACATCAGCAAGGACCTTTCTGCCCAGAGGAGAGCCCTGCAGACTCTCAGACTGACACTGATGGGACTCCTGGTGTTGTGGAGAGTACAGTATCATCTTCTTTAAGGGAGCTGCCCTGTAAGGAGGAGGAGGAGCCTTCCTCCATCAGCTGTCCTGAGAGCCTTTCCCTCACTGAGCATGCTGCTGAGAGCCTGGCTGTGAAAGACAACCAACCATTGGCCATTCCTGAGGAGCATGTGCATGACAACTCAACCATCACTGCAGTAAGAGCTTGGGCTTTGGGTGGGAGGAGTCTTTTGTGCTTTTAGGAACAGGATCTTTGGAGAGGAGTGGTGCAGACATGCTTGTGGGCAATCTGAGAGTCAGTTAATGGGGGACAGAGAGAGAATCCCCCAGAATATAGCTGCCCCAAGTGACTGCCATGCAGACATGCTTAGAGCCAGAAGGTCTCCCCTGAGCTAAGCAGTCCCACTTCCCTCAGCTACTCCTCACAACACTTGTGCTCTAGACCCTTCCCCACCTTCCTTGCCCTTCTCTGGATACACTCCAGCACTTCAATGTCCTTCTGGCAGTGAGGAGCCCAAAAGTGACCCCAGGATTGGAGGTGTGGCCTCCCCAGTGCTGACTACAGGGGGACAATCCCTGTCCTGCTGCCCACATTAGTGCTAGTCCAGGCCTGCTTGGACAGACAAACTCAGTAGAGATAAGAGGATGCTTCTATATACATTATCTCTGAGCACTGGCTTGATGGCCCCTCCACAGCTTGGCCTATTTTTAAACCATTTCATGTTTAAAGAAGGTGTAAAGAAGGTAGAAAGTTTCCAAAGCTTTCCCTGGCTAGCTGTGGGACTCTGCTTGCTGGCTGCAGTGGGGATGGGAGTGGCTCACATGGGCTAAGGATTCAAGCTGCACTTAGTTTAGAGACAAACTCTATCCTCAGATGCTGTTGGAGTGTTTGCACTCAGAATGTTTGAGCATTTCAAATGTCTGTGTCCTCCTGCACAGGTGTCTCAGCTCCTACATTTGTCTCCTTTTGAAGATTAACCTCTAAATGGTGTTGTTTCAGGAGGATCCACCCAGGGAGGAACTACTGGATGCTGTGATCACCCCCAGCCCTCCTGAGGAGCTCAGTGATGCTGACAAGCCTCCTGCTGCACTGGGCAGGGAAGACCCAGGCAACCAAGCCCCAGATTCCAGTACAGCTCCCTGGAGTGATGCCCAATCCATGTTGCGTGGACCTGAAGAGCAGCAGGAGAGTGGATGGGCAGCAGAAGGGTCAGGGGATGGCCCTGCCCCTCCCAAGGAGGAGGAGGTCATGGAAGAAGACACTGGACACTGTATGGAGGTTGAGGATGGCAGCTGGGCCACCAGGGATGGACCACAAAGTGCCTGTGATTCCATGCCTTTAGAAGGGAGTCCCAAAAGTGAAGAGCCTGATGGAGCTGGTGAGGAAGGCAGGGAATCACAAGAGCCCTTCAGACATCCAGACAAAGAGGAGGAAGAGGCAGAGGAAGGCAAAAAAGAGAAAGAGGACTCTGAATATGAAAGCACAGGCCTGGGGCCTGCTGATGTAGCATTTTCTGAAAGCAGTGATGCCAACATGGAGCAGGAACACAGCGAGCAGAAGCAAGTGGGTTCAGCATGTCCAAAGGACTTTGATGTTCCTGGAGGGAACTCTGTGCCCAGCCCTGCTGCCTTAGCACCCCCCTGCCCAGGCAGATCAACACCAGTGCTGGGGACTGAGGCTGAGACTGGCCCTCAGGGGCTTTCTGGTGAGGTGGCACCAAGCCTGGACCTCCAAGAAGCCTGGGAGGCTCTGGCCACCTCAGGTGCAGGGACAAACAGCGCTGGTTTGGAGCATGCAGCCAGTCCAGCTGATGTGGAGTCACCTTGTGACAGCAGCTTCATGCTGCCCATACCTTCTGATCTGAGCCCTGTCTGTGGGGCACAGCCAGAGAGCACTACAGACAGCTTGGGATCTGCTGGAGAGACATTTGGGGATGGCTTGGAGCAGCCAGACAAGGATTGTGCACCCTCTGCAGAAGGGTGGCCTCCTGCTGGCAGCAAAGCTGCTCTCCAGTCACCATTCGACCAGGGACTGTCACTAACCTCATCCTCTGACTCCAGCTCTGTCTGCTTGGCACCTCCTGATGCAGCAACAGATGCTGGGGCTACTCCAGAGGACCAGGAGGTCATGGCAAGTGTGCAGGCTCCATCACTGAGTAACCTAGATGAGAGCAGTTGCCTTTCCCAAAGGTGTGGAGGTGATGCTTGTGCTGAGCTGACTTTGCTGAGTGCTGGTGAATCAACCCAAGAAGGGAAGAAGGTTTTGGTGGAAAAAGAGTGCAGCAGCCCTTCTGCCAACCATGCAGATGGACTGGATGAGTCCTCAGGATCAGATGATGGCCAGGACTTGAGCTTTGCCTTTGACTATATAGCCTTAGCAAGTGGCTCTGAAGCTGAGGAGAGTGATGATGTGAGCCTTGGTCTGGAGGAGTCCCCCAGGAGTGACAAAACAAACCCAGTGACGATGGCCAATGTACCACAAGAGCCAGAGACCTCTTTTCATCTCCTCCTGGAATCAGAGCCCTTCTCCTCAGTGGCAGAGGAGAGGTCTGCCATGAAGGAGCACCCCAGGCAGCAGCAGAGCTCCCCAGACAGCCTGTCTGCTCACGGAGACTCAGCTCCTGCTTCTCCTCCCCAGCAGAATCCTCTCCCCTGTGGTGGAAACACAGACCCCCACCACCACTTAGAACAAAGAGAGCAGGGGCAAGTAGGTGCTGCAGAGTTGAGTGTGGCTGCCCAAAGCCCAAATGGCTCCTTAAAGCCCAGATGTGCAGAAGAGGGGAACAAAGACCTGAGTCCATGCCATGCAGAGCTGGTGGAGAGCTCCCCTGTGGATGTGCTCATTCCAGGAGACCCAGGAGGATCACCTCCTCCTCATCCTCTTCATGACCATGAGGCAAGTCTGCCCAGCACTGAGCCAGACTCAGTCCTCAGTGTGCACTCCAAGGCATGTTCTCCTGGCACAAGTCCAGCTCCAGATGGTGCCCCATGGTCCTGTTGCTTGGGTACCTGCCTAAGATGTGCCAGCCCTGGGAGCCAGGCAGCAGATACAGCAGGGAGCGAGGAGAAGGAACCTCTCCTGCCTGAGGATTCAGAAGGAGGAAGCAGCATCCCTCCTGCCAGCCCTGCATCTTTGTCAGCAGAGGAATTGCTCGTGCAACTGTGTGAGGAGCACTCAGTGTGCAAGCAGGGTGAGCAGGAGGCTGAGGGATCTGACATGTGTGCTGATCTGCACCATGCCAGCTTGGAGATGGAAGAGGGAGAAATCTCCACACTCCCAGTGTCACCACGACACACACCCAGGGAGCTCTCTGGAGAAAGCCTGGAGCCTAGTGACACTGAGGATGATTTGGATGTGCTCCAGAGGGCAAAGCAGTTCCCCAGCAAAGACAGACACATAGGCTTGACCTTTGAAGAGCTGTTTGAGACTTCCTTCAGTGACTCAAGACAGGAGTATTTCGAGGGGACTTCACAGTCCCTGCGTGCAGCCAGAGGTTCCTGCAGCACAACATCCATGGATGCTGCAGGCACAAGGACTAACTACAACTCCAAGTCCTCCTCCACGAGCTCGGTGCGCACGGAGGGACACAGCAAGGGCTGGGACTTGCTGGGCACGGAGAGGGGCTGGCCCATCAGCCAAGGAGAAACCAGCAGTGGGCATGTTCCCATGTACATCAGCATTAAGGACAGCCAGGGCTTCACCAAGGACTACCAGAACTTTGTGGTCACCAAAAAGTTCCAGGAGAGGATGGGAAATGGGCCACCTTCCAAGAGGCACAGCCACTGTGTGGGAGGGCAGTCTCATTTGTTAAGATCACTGATGGGGAGCTGGAGGGGTTTTGAGGAAATCACCCAACACACTTTGGACATGGAGTGTCTCCGTTTCCATTATAAGCTAAAACAAATCCTAAGGAGTGGGAAACCACCTTTTGCTACCTCCAAAAGCATCTTTCCACAAGACTTTTCTCCCCAGGTGACCTCTGGGACATCCTCCATCCCACCCACTCCACGGAGCAGGAGCCCTTTGCAGGTGACCATCCTGCCCTCAGCCACGTCACTGAGGGGGCTCGGCTGGCACCGGCACAGCAGTCAGTATGGGGACACATGTCCCCCATGGCAGGACACCCTCTGTGATGGGAGGAGCAGGGCAAGATCCCAAACCACCAGCCAGCTCCACACAGCTCCTCTCCACCTCAGCAAGCTCCAATGCAATCATAACCTCCAGGACTCCCAGGGAGACGTCGCTGTCATCCTTGGTGACTATGCCGAGTTCAACAGGGTGGTGCTGAGCAGGGCTGAGGCCAGGAGTGAGGGTGGAGGCCTGGCCCAGGTGCCCATGGAGGCCATGAGCGAGCAGACACAAGTGTCCTTGCCCAGGAGGGTGGCTGCCTGCCAGGAGATGATCACAGAGCTGTGCAGTGCCCTGCAGTTCCGCCTCAGCAGCGTTGCCAAGGAGGCCTGTGGCCATGCTGGGATGTTCTACCTGGTGGAGACGGGCAAGGACCCTTTCTTTGCAAGAATGAAGGTAACAGCCAGTCTCAGCAGCCTAGATGGAGGTGGGTGGCCCTGGGCTGAGAGCTGAGGGCAGTGGGAGCTGGCCAGGAATGGCCTCTCCTATAGTTCATCTCAGTTCCCTCCAGCAGACATTAGAATCATAGACTTATTTAGGTTGGAAAAGACCTCTGTGATCATTAAGTCCAACCATTAACGTAACACTGCCAGGTCACCTCTAAACCATGTCCCTGACTACCACATCTACAGGGATGACAACTCCACCACTGCCCTGGGCAGTCTTTTCTAGGCCTTGACAACCCTTTTGAGGAAGAAATTGTTCCTCATGTCAAACCTAAACCTCCCCTGGCACAACTCAAGGCAGTTTCCTCTTGTCCTAGGCTTTGAACATCCCCAAGACCATGCCCCTTGACATGCCCCATCACTGAACACTACCAAAAAGAGTCTGGCCCCATCCTCTTGACACCAAATATTCACCATGTTCTCTCCAGACAAACCTCTTGCCCTGTTTCTGTTGCAGAACTGGCTGAAGAAAGGTGGCCATGTGGAGGTGGAACCTGTGAGCTTCTGCAAAAGGAAGCACCTGGACACTGACCGGCTGCTCATCATCATCAGGAACCAGGACATTTCCTCCCACATCCACAAGGTAAGGTCTGAGTCTGTCTTTTCTTGGTGTTTTTTTTTTTCCTTTCCAGCACTATTTTTTAATGTCAGAACCCATTTGAAAGGGTTTTTGGATTTTACACTCTCTATAGCTGCAGATTGAATTGTCAGTCTCTGTAGATGCACTGCTGAAGAGCAGTGCTTTATAAAGAGCTGGCTCCTGGAGCTCCTGGAGCATCTCCCTTCTGAGGCAAGGCTGGGGGAGCTGGGTTTAGTTAGCGTGGACAAGAAGGAGGCTGAGAGAGGACCTTCTCAATGTATAGAAGTGTGTGAAGGGAGTCAAGAGGATGGAGCCAGGCAATAGGACACGAGGCAATGGGCATAAACTGGAACCAAGTTAAGTTCCACCTAAACATGAGGAAGAACTTCTTTGCTGTGAGGGTGCAGAGCCCTGGCCCAGGCTGCCCAGAGAGGTTGTGGAGTCTCCTTCTCTGGAGAGATTCCAAACCCACCTGGAGGTGATCCTGGGCAGCCTGCTCTGGGTGACCCTTGCTTTAGCACAGGGGTTGGACTAGATGACCTCCCTTCCAACCTTAACTATTCTGTGTGAGTCTGTGAAGAGCTGTTAAAAACTCATAGCTCAAAAACTTGAAGCTTGTCAGTTCTGCTTTTCTTTTGTCTCCAGTTTTGATCTCTGAATAATGTCACGTGGCAATTAAAGAGAACTCAAAGGAGTCAGGCTGGGCCTGTCTTGTGTGGTACTTAGGGCCATGGTTTAGTGGCACGGGGGATGATAGGTAGATGGTTGGACTTGAAGATCTTAGAGGTCTTTTCCAACCTTAATGATTTTGTGTAACAGAGCACTTCAGCCAGGCTTTGGCTCATGGGCTCCAGGGAATATTGGTTGCTCCTTGGTGATCCATGGCTTTGTGATTGGGCTACAGGGACATGAGTGTTGGGGCAGGGCAGACGGGGAAAAGGCTGGACTCTCCAGGTCTCTCTTTCTCTGCCTTGAGCAGGTCCCCTGCTTGCTGAAGCTAAAGCACTGTCCCAACGTGGTGTTTGCTGGAGTGGACAGCCCTGAAGATCTACAAGGTCACCTCTACCAGGAGCTTTTCCACGCCGGTGGCTTTGTGGTGTCAGACGAGAAGGTGTTGGAAACAATAACGCTGGGTGAGTCTCCTTCAGGCCTCTCATCTGCATGCAAACACACACTGTCAGCTCCTGCCTCGTCCACTGGTTTGCTGATACCTTCCAAACCCTTGCCATTGGTGCCCTCTGTTCCTGCTTTAGTAGGCCCAATTCTTTCCCTCTGTTTGATACCTCAGGCCCATCCAGGTCCAGGTGAAGGCTCCTCAAAACATCTAAGTGCAGCAGGAGCCACCACGATGTTCAGGAGCTGGAGCAGGAGTTGTACAAGGATGTTCAACCAGGAGAAGGGAGACCAAAGGGGAGACCTTGTTGCTGTCTTTAGCTCCCTAATGGGGAGTGGCAGAGAAAACTGGAGCCACACTCCTTCTGGGGATGCACAGTAACGGGATAAGAGCTGACAGGGACAAATTGCACTTACCCTTTTAGATATTAGGGGGAAAAAAATTCGCCAGGACAGAATCCCAGTTTTCCCAGCCCAGGTTGTGAGCCTCCATCCTTGGAGATATTCAGACCTCACCTAGACAAAGCCCTGAGCAACCTCAGGTGGCCCAACTTTGAGTAGGGGTTGGCCAGAGACCCCTAGGCACTGCTTCCACCCTTGGTTACCCTCTGGCTCTTGCTGTCTCCTCAGGCCAACTGAAAGAGGTAGTGAAGGTGCTGGAGAATCTGAACAGAAGCGGGAAGTGGAAGTGGCTCCTTCACTACAGGGAGAGCAAGAAGCTCAGAGAAGACATCAGGTAATGGCTCTGTGGTGGCACCTCCTTCATCCCTGCTGTCCTTATCACCGCAGCAAGGATGGAGCCACCATGTAATGGTTGGAGTTGATGATCTTAAAAGGTCTTTTCCAACCCAAACCGTTCTATGAAGGAGTGTGGTGGCCCACTCGGTGCAGGGACACAGGGTGAGTTAGGTGCCTCTGGGTGGATTTTTGCCCTCTTAAAAGCTGAATTGGAAGGTTTTTGTTTAAATAAGAACTTTTCTTACCACTGAGAGGCTGTTTGCCTCAAATCTGGAGTTGCTGGAGGTCAGCATTTGAGCGTTAGTGAGTAAAGTGCCATAGTTTGGGGTGGTTTTTTATATGTTTCCATGAGATGGAGCAGCAGGACCTGAAGAGGATCAGATGGCCTGAAGCACTGTGGCTTGCACATGATCCTGGATTAGGCAGAGCCCTGGCAGCTGCTTCTTGCACCCTGCTGTATCTCCATAAGGCAGTTCCCTCTCCTTTTTGGCAGAGACACACCCTGTGCGAGGGTTACAGCCTCCAAGGGCCTTGAGGAGAGGCACAAATTCCATCTGAGGAGCTGCACACTCCAAAAGCTGCCTCTGCAAACAGCTCCTTTCCCACCAGCCTACCACCAGCAAGGTGCTTGGTGTCTTTCTCACAAGGAAGAAGTGATAGGACAAGAGGACATGGCCTCAGGCTGCACCAGTGGAGGTTTAGGTTGGATATGAGGAACAATTTCTTGACTAAAAGAGTGGTTGCAGATTGGCCCAGGCTGCCCAGGGCCGTGGTGGAGTCACCATTCCTGAGGAGGTTTAAAAGCCATGTAGATGTGGTGCTGAGGGACATGGTTTACTGGAGATTCGGCAGTGTTAGGCTAACAGTTGGGACTTGAGGATCTTGGAGATCTTTTCCAGTCTGACCAGTTGTATGATTCTATTCTCAGGGAGATGGGAATCTCCTCACCACTTGTTGCCCCTCTCCACCTTCACAGGGTGGACACTAAGGCCCACATGAAGCACTCCATCCTCAAATCCTACCAAGGAGCTGATCTCATCGAGGTGCTGCACTACCACACCTGTGACTCCAGCTCCTCCCCCAAAGCTGAGTACATCAAGTGCTTGTTGGCCCTGCAGGTTCAGCACATCGGTGCCAGGTTCGCTGTCTATCTCACAGGTAAGGACAGGCTCTGGGGGCTGCCCTCTGCTGCTCCCCTTCAACTCCCCACTCTGGCCTGGCTGGAAGTGGAGGAGGGACAAGAACCACCCCATTGTCCTCCCATTTATTCTGGAATGAGGTGTATGAAGCTGTGCCAGGCTAGCATTAGGTTGGATAGGAGGAAAAGGTTCTTCACCCAGAGGGTAGTTGAGCACTGGACCAGGCTCCCCAGGGAAGTGTCTCAGCACCAAACCTGACAGAATTCCAGAAGCATTTGGACAACACCCTCAGGCATATGATGTGATTTTTGAGGTTGTCCTGTGTGTAGACAGGAGTTGGACTCAATGATCTTCGTGGGTCCCTTCCAACTCAGGACATTCCATGATTTGAGGTGTGGGTCATCTGTGAGCTGGTTCATTCCAATTCAGTGCAGTGAAAGGCAAAATGAACAGAGATTTACTTGTTTTTAGAGGTCTGTGAAGTTCTGGCAGGTTTTGGAGCCTGCAGATGGCTAGGTCATGCTCTAATTCAGGTCTCCTGGGCTGAAGCTGGTTGCAAAGTGGTGAATGTTGTTAACCTGCTCAAGTATTTACAAAGACAGAATAAGCACAGTGGGATTTGGGGCTGCTTTCTGTAGGTTTCAGAACAAGCTCTTTGCTTGTTTGACTTCTGGTGCCTCTCCTTCCTTTGCAGAGAAGCCCAATGTCAGCAGGGAGCTGCTGGAAAACAAAGGAATCCTGGTGGCTGACATCAACACTTTCCTTGGGATGGTGCAGAAAGTGGCTGCCCCCTTTAGACAGAACTACTGGTAAGGAAGGAGTTTGGGATCAATCCCTTCTCCCCCAGAAAGCTGGGAGCAGCTCCTGGGCTGGCAGGCAGGAAGCTGGGGTCCAGCTCCTCCTGCAGCAGAGCGAAGACCTTCTCCAGGTGCTGGCTACAAGCCCTACCAACCCTCAGGGCCAATTCCAGAAGCTGTGGGCAGGAGGATGCAGCTGCCCTGGGGAAGGTCTGCAAGGAGGGGAGCAAAGCACTAACCTGTGCCATGTCTCTGTGTTGCAGGTGATGAAGCAAAGCCAGGGCACAGCTCCTCCTCAGGCCCTGGGGTGCTCGTGTGAGCATCCTGGTCCTCTGCAGGATGGTCCTGAGGTGACTGTGGCTTGAGGTGCTGCAGGGAAGAGCTGCCTGAGGAGAAGGTTGCCTCTAGGTCTGTATGTAGTGATGATATAAAGATGGCTAATGCAAACCCTGCAGGGGTTTCCTCCCTGCCATTGAGCTGCAGATAGGACAGAAGTTATTTTCCTGGTCAGGTTGAAATTATTGGAGGGTTTGCAAGTGATTAGTGCAGCTGACATTAGAAAAACAAAATAAATAGGAAAGGAAATGAAAAGCCTTTTACTTGAAGGTGAGCAGGGACACCAGTTCTTCACCACTGAGGCATTTTGCTGTACATCCTGGACAACAGGACCCTAGGTGCTTGCCCCCTGGGGCAGGTTGTCCACTTTACCTGGGATGGGGCAGGATTGTCAGCAAGGCTGCAGCAGTCCCCTTGCCCCTGCTGCTTCACGATGGTACCATTTCCCTGCTGGGAGCTGAGTGCAGCCCAGCACTTGGAACTCTTGTAAATAGCCACATGATAGCATGTGGGAAGGAAAAGAAACCCACAAACCCCACAACCTCTTATTTATGCTAACTCTGACAAACGTGTCCAGGAGAAAAATGTTGCATTAAAGGTTTTTGTAAGATATCCTCCCTATGGATTTGGAGGACAAGGGGAGGGGGGGGGTGGTCCTGGGTCTTTTGGTTTGTTTTTTTAATAAAAGAATGCAAGAACATTGTGTGCAGGAAAGCTTGGGGTAGAGTCTGATTAATAAACACCAAGACCCCCAAAATCCCTATTATGTCCTACATGGCTGCTCTCTGGAGGGGTTTCCTGTTTCACCTCAGCAGGGGAGGAGGACAGCAGCTTTCCAGCTCACACCTAGAGCAGAGGTCAGCTTAAAAACTGAGAGAGGGTTCCTGGGACCAGCCCCTGGGGAGAGGAAGTACCAAAAGCCCAGGGAGGGAGGAAGGAACGTGGCAGCAGCACTTTATGAAGGAGATGTGGTGAAAGACCTAGTTCCTCTTCAGCAGCAGCGTAAGAGCAGCACAGCTGGGGCTGAAGGGAAGAATGAACCCTTCAGCAGCCACCCTACCTGGCCTAGCAGGGCAGTGAGAGCAGGAGAAAGCTCTTCCATGGCATTTTCTGTTTTTTTTTTTTTCCTCTCCTGGCACTTGGCATGGCTGAGGAACAAACAGGAGCAGTGCTGCTCCTCTCTGTCCCCCTGCCACCCAGCAGCAGAATAGCTTCAGGCTGCAGGATCAGAGCCAAGGGAGCAGTAAGGCTCACTCTGAAGAGAAGCATCTCAGAGATCTCAGTGCCCTGCAGAGGAGTCAGAAGAGCAGCGAGTTAGTACTGCTTGAAGCAAGTGCTATTGCTCGGTGTAGGCACTAGAGGGTGGCTGAGGGAGCGAGGCTTGTGTCTACCCACAGCTTGGGACAGGCCTTGTGCTGCAGCCTCCTCTTCCCCTGCCAAAAGCAGCTCCAACAACAGCTGGAGCTGGGGAAAGCCCAAGCAAGGAAGTCTGAGCCTAGGAGATGCTCGGCAGCACTCAGGTTTCAACCCCTGGCAGGCAAGAGATCCAAGAGATCTCAGAGAGGAGCTGCTGTTCCTAGCACTGAAGTGAATCAGACCAGAGCCCAGGAACTGGTTTCCAGAATTTGGCTTTACTTTCGCAGTACAGAAATCATGTGGAGCCTTTCAGGAGCCAGGAGAAGCCCAGGCTCTGTCAGACCGATACCGCAGTGCCCTTTTGGTCCATCCCAGAAGCCACCAGCCTAACAGAAAAATACTGCCACATCTTGCCTGCTCTGTCATTTGTTCTCTCCATTTTTATTAAGATTAAAACACAAAGGAGCCTTCAGGCACAGCTGTGTCCCAACCCATGTAAACAGTTTGAGAAGCTTAGAGTGGAGGTTAAGTTCTGTGCCCAGAACTAAGCCAACATTTGCTGCTACAATAAGGATGTGGGCTCGTGTCCATGATCTAACAACTTGCCACAGAGTTAAAGATTGATGGGAGGAGACTTTTAGGGATGCTGTCCACAATAACGGAGTGCTCAGGGGTTCTAAATTTTCCTTGATGACCAGGTTGGGAGTGACAAGCTGTCACATCTAAGGAGCTCACCAGAAAGCACAGAATTGTGAAAGGATGGGTTACCAATGATTCAAAAGACAAGGTCAGACACAGCTGTCAATGAGTTCAATCTGCACCAACATCTACGTCTGCAAAAAAAAAAACAAAACCCCAAAAACAAACAAAAAAAGAGCAAGGAAAGGCTCAGTCTTGCCTTTCACTTAAGAGGTTAGTCATTAAATCAGTCAGTAATTAGCCAGATTCTGGACAGCAGCCCTACTAGAATGAAATCATTAAACACATGATATCCAAAAAAGGGGGAACATGACCAGTGCAGGACTCTTCAATCTCTCAGAGATGGGATTACAAAAGCAGGCCTTACAATATTGAATTTCGTACAGTGTTCATTTAAGTTCCTTATTAATATTCATCTTAGCCCAGTTAAGTTTCTCCTAATTAAGAGCCTCTCATTACTGCTGCTCCTCCTCCCCGTAGATGTCGTTTTTCTTGCGCTTCATCTCCTCAAAGTCAAACTCTGAGCCCATCATCCTCTTATAAATATCTTTGATGTCATCACACGTCGTCTCAAAGTGAGTGGTGGCATCGTAGGTGCGAGAGATGAAGATCTAGGGGAAGAGGAGCAGAGGTTGAGCTCACGGGGAGCTTCTCTCCTCACTCCCCTCAGACATGAGCTCACTGGGTACTCACCTGGCTGTCCGTGCCCAAGTCGGTCGGTGCAAACAGGTCACTGATGCTAACGAACCTGGGAGAAGGAAAAAAAAGAGACATTCAGAGTGAGTTTAGAGCATCAGTGTGGGTGCAGGAAGGGCTGGATTCAAAGGCCCCACACTGCCTGGGTGTGTGAGTTCTGCACCTCTAATCCTGGGGTCAGTTTTGGGCTCCTTACTCCAAGAAGGACATTGGGGTGGTGGAGCGTGTTCAGAAGAAGGGCAAGGAAGGTGCTGAAGCGTCTAGAGCACAAGTGTTGTGAGGAGAAGCTGAGGGGACTGGGGTTGGTTAGGCTGGAGAAGAGGCGGCTCAGGGGAGACCTTCTGGCTCTCTGCAACTCCCTGACAGGAGGTTGGAGCCAGTTAAGGGTTGGTCTCTTCTCCCAGGTAACAAGCAATAGGACAAGATGAAACAGCCTCAAGTTGTTCCAGGGTAGGTTTAGGTTGGACATGAGGAACAATTTCTTTCCCAAAAGGGTTGTCAAGCCCTAGGAACAGGCTGCTGAGGGCACTGGCAGACTCACTATTCCTGGAGGGGCTGAAAAGCCATGGAGATGTGGTACTGAGGTTTAGTGATCATATGGCAGTGCTGGTTAATGGTTGAACTCAATGGAAAAGACCTTTTCCAACTTGAACAATTCTGTGATTCTAAGCTGTCAAGGTGCAGAGAAAGTTCAGAGTTTGAACACCTGTGCAACCTCGGAGCCTGCAGCTCCCCTCTTCCTTCAGAGGGCCTTACACCCTGGCAGCAGAGAGGTGAGAAGAGGGCAGGGAGACTCATTGAGGGCTTACTTCTGCTCAATGGGCTCCAAGAGGTCCAAGGCTGGCTTGATTTCCTTCTCTGGGTCAGCAGTTTCCACAGTAGTGCTGGCGATGGCGATGTACTTCCCCTGCGCTGCCACGTTGTGCGCAGAGGAGATCATGCAGACGTAGATATCTGGGGAAGCACAGCACAGCAGCAGGTCAGCAAAGTGCCAGGAAAGCCAACAGCCCTGCTCAGGCCTGCCTGCTCCCAAAAGCCTCCTCTAGCTCCTACACTTATCTCCCTGTTCCTCTGACACCTTGCACCTCCTCAATCTTGTCTCACACCACGCTCAAATGAGCCCTCACCCCCCTCCCAAAGCATCTCTGTGCTCCTCACCCAGTTCTCCTAGCTTGGGGCACTTCCTTCAGCAGATTCCTCACAAAGCTTTCTGACCACAGGCACCCTAGCTTCTCTTGCCTCCCCCACCACTGCTCTGAGCTATAGCAGAGCCTTGCTGGGGCCTGAAGGGTTTCTGAACAAGGACATCAACTCTGTCACTGAGTAGCACCAAGTGCCTTTTCCTGTAGGATTCACATCTCACCAGACCATCACATAACCAATACAGACACAAATAGCTCAAATATTCACAACATGAACCTCAAATCCTGGGGTCAGTTTTGGACTCTTCAATCAGAAGGACACTGAGGTGCTGGAGTGTGTCCAGAGAAGGGCATGGAAGGTGGGGAAGGGTCTAGAGCACAAGTGTTGTGAGGAGCAGCTGAGGGAACTGGGGTTGGTTAGTGTGGAGAAGAGGCACAGGGGAGACCTTCTGGCACTCTACAACTCCCTGAAAGGAGACTGGAGCAAGGCAGGGATTGGTATCCCAAGGAACAAGAAATAGGGCAAGAGGAAACAGCCGCAAGTTGCACCAGGGGAGGTTTAGGTTTGACATTAAGAACAGTTTTTTTCCCCAAAGGGTTGTCAAGGCCTGTGCCAGGCTGCTCAGGGCAGTGATCCAGTCGCCATCCCTGGAGGAGTTTAAAAGCCATGGAGAAGTGGTGCTGAGGGACATGGTTTAGTGGCGACCTGGCAGTACTGGGTTAATATTTGGACTTAATAATCTTAAAAGTCTCTTCCAACCACAACAACTCCAAGATCAGAACATGCCTTTGGCTGGAGGCCATTCAAGGACCACTCTGCCTCAACCCAAGCATCACGACCCCTGCAGCCCCCCCAGGCAGTCCCTGCTCCCCACACACCTGATTTTCGGTTGACCTGGTTCTGTGGAATGATGATCTGGCAGGAGTTGGCATCGTTGGTGTTCTTGATGGGGTGGCTCAGGATGCAGATGACCCGAATCACTTGGCCCACCTTCGTGACACGATCCGACACATAGCTGGGGTCACAGATCAGCTGTTTGCAGCGAGCCACCTGCAGAGAGATGGATCTTAAGTGACCACCATGCAGAGGTGAAGAGCCAGCTGATCTGGGGTAAAACCACCACTGGTTTCGGGTAGCTGTTCCTGCATCAGGTTCTTATTTCACTGCCAGCAGCATGCTTGGATTTGGGCAATCCAAATCTCAGCACATTAGTCTTAAAAGACTGCATATAGCTGTGTGATGGATCATGTCTTCCCCTTGTCCTTCAGGAGATGGTTAAGTTCTAACCCCTAGAGTCCATTCTGGGGCCATTGCTGGCTGTGGTCAAGGCTGAACCAAACAGCTGAGAACTGACCAGCTCACCTCAGAATTCATTTTTACATTAATCCTTTAATATTTGACCAATTTGAAGCCTCCAAGTTGCCTGCACTTAGGCATATCAGTCTTGGAATAAACTTGGGATTACTACCTCTGCAGCTAGCCAGGACACATCATCCCCTACCCAGAAGGGACAGGTTACCATCCTAGCAAGTGCTAAACTGTCCTGTGAAGCTCCTGCTCCAGTTGGGAGCACATTTATAGCTCCAAGCAGCTCACAGGACTCTCACTACCTTTATACTGCCTGGCTGAGAAGAAGCTGTGGAAGGGATGGGTGCCAGTTGTCCAGGCAGCTAGCAATGAAAAGGGCAGAGCTAGTTCCATACCCAAGTTAGACACAAGCAAGCAGCTACTTTCCAGTTGTTTAGTCAGCCTGATTTAATCAGGAGACAATAGAGACTTCATTCCAACTCCTGTAGGAGCAGGACTTCTTCTGGCCACAAAAGCATCAACATGACTTAAGCTGGCCCAGAGCAAAACAACACTGGCCAAGCAGTCCTAGTCCTAAGGTTCTGAAGAGGGTTTTGATTACTACATTTGATCAGATTGATGACTGACAGCCTCACAATGTGGGCTGGAGAGTAAGGAAAGAAGCAGAAGGTACCATACCTCCCCTTCAGACTTCACACCAACCACTTTGCCATTCTCTATCACGATCTCTTCGATGGGCTTGTTCAGCATGTAGGTGCCTCCATAGATAGCACTTAGCCTGCAAGAGCAAAGCCATTCAGCATGATCCACAGGTGTGCCTCAGTGTTTAACAGCCCTTTCAGCCCCTTGTGACTGTTCCACTTGGACAAAGCCTATAGTAGGGCTTCACCTTGCTGGAGTGTGTCCAAAGAAGAGCAAGGAAGCTGGTGAAGTGTCTAGAGCACAAGTGCTATGAGGAGCAGCTGAGGGAGTTTAGCCTGGAGACCTTCTTGCTCTCTCCAACTCTCTGAAAGGAGGCTGGAGCAAGATGGGGGTTGGTCTCCCAAGGAACAAGTGACAGGACAAGAGGAAAGAGCCTCAAGTTGTGCCAGGGGAAGTTTAGGTTGGATATTAGGAACAATATCTTCCTGGAAGGGGTTGTGAAGCCCTGGCCCAGGCTGCCCAGGGAAGTGGTGGAGTCACCATCCCTGAAGGGATTGAAAAGCCATGAAGAAGTGGTGCTGAGGGACATGGTTTAGTGGTGACCTAGCAGTGTTAGGTTAATGGTTGGACTTCATGATCTTAAAGGTCTTGTCGAACCAAAATGATTCCATGATTCTATGAAAATATGCTGCTTAAACATCTCCTCAGCAGATGTTTTCTGCTCTTCTCCCTGCATAGCATCAGCTGGTGTATGGAGCAAGTTATAGGTGTGATTACATCCAGCTAGGATGAACCTGCTCAGTGCAATCCACAATCCTATAGCTCAAGAGCTGCAGGCTACACCACACAGCCATATCTGAC
The DNA here is from genome assembly GCA_013396975.1 of Bucco capensis. NCBI lineage: Eukaryota > Metazoa > Chordata > Aves > Piciformes > Bucconidae > Bucco > Bucco capensis. The sequence continues at coordinate 126,409 of VWZO01000706.1, read as the reverse complement.
CTCTAGGACAGACAAGATGCAGCAGGCAGTGCCTCTGAGCAAGCCCAGAATTACCACTGCTAACAGGAATTGTAAAGAGCAAGCCCAGAAAGAAGCAATCTCACACAGAGGAATCCCTTCTTGATTAAGGCAGTGAGAGAATCATTAACAACCTCATTATTTCTACAGAGCATCACAATCTGGAAGCCTGACTCCACACATCTGACCCTCCCCCAGCAGGGCTGAGAAACCCAAAGCCCAAGTTCTCACCTTGCAAATCCCTGGGGCAGCTCTCCAAGGCCATAGAGAGGATAAAGGTATGGGCTCTTCCCGTATCTAGCCAGCGACTCACTGTAGAGCTTAATCCTGTTGATTGTTTCTTGGCATGGTTGATCTAGATAGCTGCAGGAGGCAGTGACAAGGTTTACAACATGGCACAAACCAAGACTTACAGCAGAAAACATTTCTCTCTCCTGTGAAGTTTCCTTCCCCACCATCATCCAGCTGCTCCTGGTATTTCCCTGGAACTTCCCTTTCAGAAGCACACAGTGTCACAGGGGTTTTTATTTGGGAAGGAGATGCTTTCTTAACCCCAGGAACTCAACTGTTAGAGCTCCCAGCAGCAGAGGATCCAGCATGTTATGATTCATCGGGACAGACATTTTGGGAGACATCCTACTCTCAACTCACAAGGCCTGTGCTGTAAGCACCCAGCAACTCAAGGTGGCCAGAATGCCACCAGCATCCTGGCTTGGATCAGCAATAGCGTGGGCAGCAGGACTAGGGCAGGGATTGTCCTCCTGGACTGAGCACTGGGGAGGCCACACTTTCAAATCCTGGGCTCAGTTTTGGGCTCCTCNTTTGAAAGGAGGTCAGAGTGAGGTGGGGGTTGGTCTCCTCTGCCAAGGAACAAGTGATAGGACAAGAAGAAACAGCCTCAAGTTGTCAAGCCCTGGAAGAGGCTGCCCAGGGAAGGGGAGGAGTCACCATCCTTGGAGTGCGGGGATTTAACAGACCTCATTTCAAAAGTTGTGGAGATGTGGTGCTGAGGGACATGGTTTAGTGATGAGCTGGCAGTGTTGGGTTAATGGTTGGACTTGATAATCTTAAAGGTCTCATCCAACCAAAACAATTCTATGATTTAGGGGAGCAAAAAAAGCAGCACTTACTCATCAGTCCTGTAGAGAGCAAGAGCATGGCCTGTGAAGTCTATAACATCCTGCCCCAGGTCAAACTTCTTGTAGACATCACGCATGGTGGTCTTCTTGGGGTCAACACCTTCAAAGGTTCGGGGGTCGTTCTCATCGAAGTTGGCAACATACACTAGGAACTTCCTGAAGCGACGTTTCTCAAACAAGCCCATTAAGCCTAAAACCAAGATTATTTAGTTAAAGCTTACATAGCTACTCAATGCTTTTACCATTGCCAAGTCTTTCAAACATCACTTGATAATCTGGAGTTTGACCTTGAGAGCTCTCTGTTCAAGCAGGAGACAGCAACATCTGTCATGCTACTCCACACAGGTGTACTGCTCCTCAAGAGGTGCTACAGCCAACTTTTCTCAAGGTATGGCTGGAGGCCATGCTTCCACATGCTACTTCCAGCTGCTGTGAAGTCTGGAGAGCAGTTTCTACTTGGCTCAGTGTAAAGCCCAACTTGAACTTCCCTAAGCAGACCCCTGTGTTTGGTAGCAACCAAATCAATGTGTGTTGCTCAAAGCTTCAAGTGATGCTGGTGGGCCAGGAACGAGCAAGTGCTGCGAGAGTCAGATCTTCCAACATGAGACTGGACAACCACCATTTAACCCATCTGAATTTTCTACAAGTTGGAGAAGCAAGACTAGTCTTGACTAAACATGAAGGCAGAGACAGCACCAAAGGCACTTCTGCCAATGGGAGTCTCTTAGGAGGCCACTTAGGACACAATCAACAGGAAGAGCTGCCATCAGGAAGGCTCCAATGTACAGAAGTAGTAAAACACAGCCAAATTCTCACCAGATTAGCCACAGAACAAGCAGCTTGACTGGCTAGGCTTGAAAGCTCCAAGAGAAAAGTAATTCAAGGCTGAGGAAGCCCAAGACTCACACTGCAAGTGGTGGTTGATGTCAAATGAGACGCAGAAGAGTCCTGTGCTGAGCACAGCTTGTTACTGTGCTGGAGTCTACACACAGCACCATGTGAGGATTGTCAAGATTTCTATCCTGCATGAGCACAGAACATCCAGAGATGTGGGGGAAGAGACCTGTCTTGCCTTTGTTTAGAGATAGTAGCTCAGGAGGAAACAAAATAAGGTTCAGCTACTCACTGGATGCCAAGGCTTCTGCCTCAGTGGAAGGAACTTTGTAGATCTTTCCTCCCTTGTAGACAAAGCTCCCCTCAATCACCTTGAAGTCTAAGTAGCGAGTGACTTCTGTGTAGAGCAGCATCTTCACCAACTGACCTGGAAAGGAGGTTTGGCACAGGTTAACCAGCTGGTCTGCAGCCAAGAGGACAGACAGTTCTTCCAACATAGCAAACCCTTCCACAACAGCACCATGTTCAACCCACACAGCTCTTACACCCTTGTGTAACAGACAGGGTGTGGCAGATACTCACTGGTGCAATTATTAAGCAGTTTTATGGCTTTCTTACACAGCTTCCTTCTCACTCCAGTGGTTTCCATGAGTTCTCTAAGTAAAAGCCATCCTGCAGCATATCAAACCACTGCAGAACACTGCTGCTCTTTGCTTGTAGTTCATTCACACTCAACATGACAAGCAAGGTCACCTCTTTGGACCACAGCAGCTCCTCATCCATGCTACTCAGAACTAGCACAACCTGCATATTAGTTGTCATAGAATGATTGGGGTTGAAAGGGACCTTAAAAGCTCTCTAGTCCAACCCCCACTGCAGTCAGCAGGGACATCTTCCACTAGATCTAACTTAACAGCTGGACTCAATGATCTTAAAGGTCTTTTTCAACCTCAATGACTCTAGGATTCTACAATCAAGAGATAGCTCTTGAAGAGTTGTTTGGTCAATCACAGCACTAAACACCAACCCAGGCCAAGCTTACAAGAAAGATTTGGGAGCTCAGCCACTGCTTACCATTAGCCATAAGGAATTTGGGAATGAGGTCCACATTCCAGTCTCTTCCTCGCCCCATCGATTCTGGTGGAGTTCCTGGCAGATTAAACCTTTTGTAGAGCTTCAGAGAGAATACAAAACTTATTATAGTAGAGGAAATCTCTTTGGGTATAATTTCTCCCACACATGTACACACTTTCCACCCCCACATCTCCCCAGCTGAACATAAGCTCTTCACAGCAAGCTCTTGGGCAGTGTTTCAGCTCCAGTTTGAGTTTGAATGCAATACACAAAGCACAGCCAGTCAGTTCTGACAGGAAGAATCAGACAGCATTATTCTGCTCATCCAAGTCTTTCTTCCTCCAAGGCTTAGATCTTGGGAATCTATGACCTGCTGAACCAAAACACTGTTTAACATAGCCAAAGGTAATCTAATCAAGCTTCAGGAGAGGGCAGGCTCCTCCCTATACTTAAATCTTATTCCCCAATATACATATTTAACACAGTTAAGCAGCAAAGAGGGCAGTGCTTTCCTGATATCTAATTAATCAGCCACACTAACAGCTTTAGGGGTACACATGGTGCAAGCAGGAATTCAGATGAGATGGTGCCTATCTAGCTGGAGGTGCCTGCAGACCAAGGGCCAAGTGTAAAGTCAAGGCACAGAGAGGACACAGTTGTTTCTTAGGCCAACATTTTCTGGCAAGCATGGCAAGAACAGTTTAGTTGAAGAGTTTTAACCTTGACAGGCTGAGAGTTGGGGGAGAGGAACCTCCTAAAGGTCAACAAGGGCAAGGGTAGGGTCCTGCACCTGGGGAGGAATAACCCCATAGAGCAGGACAGGTTAGGGGTTGACCTGCTGGAAAGCAGCTCTGTGGAGAAGGACCTGGGAGTGCTGGTGGGGGACAAGGTCACCATGAGGCAGCGAAGTGCCCTTGTGGCCAAGAAGGACAATGGTCAACTGTCATGCATTCAGAACAGAGTGAGCAGCAGGTCAAGGGAGGTTCTCCTCCTCCTCTACTCTGCCCTAGTCAGGACATAGCCCAGGCTGCCCAGAGAGGTTGTGGAGAGATTCCAAAGGCACCTGGAGGTGATGCTGGGCAAGCTGCTGTGGGTGACCCTGCTTTAGCAGGGGGGTTAGACTGGGTGATCTCTAGAGGTCCCTTCCAAGGCCTACCATGCTGAGATTCTGTGATCTAGCTTTGTAGCATTATACCTCCAAAGTGCTGCTGCATGTTTCCATCTCAGCTGGGAACTACAGAAGAAAAGAGCTACCTACCAAGTCTTAACAGACACACACACACACTGCTTTGTCCCCCACCATTACCTGCTGTGGAAGCACCATAAAACATTCTTACTCAAAGGAAATCCTTAAGAGTAATTAGTTTAAATCCACTCCTCAGAGAGCTGGAAATAAGGCTCACTTTCTGTGCCTGGGAGGACACAACAGGTGGGTGTCAGCTTCTGTACTTACATCCTCCAGGGGTGTAATGGATGCACTTTCCCCTCCGTAGTAAGAGTTCCGATCCATGTGAAGGACTTTCTTTCCATTCACTGACATGATCCCAGAGAGGATGCATTCCTAGGGAGAGGGGAAACAAAAGGATGCAAGGGACGTGTTAGTTGCCTTTGAGCCTCTTTCCATTTTCCCCAATGATGTTCTCCCACAGAGCCTGTTCAGACAACCTGCTGCATGCCTAGATTTGAGAGTACCTGTAGAGGCCTTTGAGAACAACCACTCCAGTTGCCTTGCTCCAAAAATCAGCCTTGCACATTAAAAGGCTTCTCTCTGAGACAGATTTAACCCCTCACTAGGTTTGCTCTCTGCTCTGGGCAAGCCAACCAAGAGGCTGTAACCATACAACCACCTCCTACCAGGGTTCCCTTAAGGATATTTCTGGAAGGTTCATGCATTTGGGCCAGATTAGGAAAACCTCTACTCCTAAATCACCAGTTATCAGTTTAAGGATGTCCATAGAGAGGCAACAGCCTCATTTATGGGTGACAGCAGGAATGTAACTAGTCTGCCCTAGTCAGGCCACATCTGAGTCTTGGGTCCAGTTCTGGGTTCCCCAGTGCAAGAGAGACAAGCAACTACTGGAGAGAGTCTAGCAGAGGCTCCCAAGATGCTGAGAGGACTGAAGAATGTCTGGAAGAAGGAAAAGCTGAGAGCCCAGTGACTGCTTAGCCTGAAGAAGAACAGAGCCAGAGGGGAGCTGCTCAATGCTGAGCAACATCTAAAGGGTGCAGGGGGCAAGAGGCTGGGGCCAGACTCCGCTCAGTGGTGCCCAGGGACAGGCTAAGGGGCAAAGGACACAAACTGGAAGCCAGGAGGTTCCATCTGAACAGAAGGAGAAACTTGTTTGGTGTGAGGGTGCAGAGCCCTGGCCCAGGCTGCCCAGAGAGCTTGTAGAGTCTCCTTCTGTGCAGAGATTCCAACCCCAGCCGGAGATGATCCTGGGCAACCTGCTGTGGGTGATCTTGCTGGAGCAGGGTGTTAGGCTGGATGATCTCCAGAGGTGCCTTCCAACCCTCACCATGCTGGAATTCTGTAACAAGATCTTATCCAGGCTTCAGTTACTCTACTGAAAACCTCAATCCTTGGTATTTACCACACTGGGACATGCAAAAAGAGTCAAGAGCTACTCACAGAAGTAGCATAAAGAATAAATTAAGCCATTTGGGTCCTTGCTATGTATCCATTCAGATTAAAAACAGTGAGATTGCTTGGAGCAGCAGATCAGCTCCTATGTCTGAATCCACACCAAGACGCCGACTGATCACAGAGGGACACAAGCTGTAGCTTGCAGAGACAGCTGAGAACTGACACAGCTAAATCCCCATTAAAACACAACTTTGCAGCTAACCCAGTCACCAGCTCTGCCATTCACCAGCCAAAGAGCTTAACAAAAACTTGAATGCTTGCATGCTCAGGACCGCTTATTGTGGAGGTTTTACTGATCTTTCCTGCTCTGCTTCAACTCCCTAAAGCACAGAAAGGCCAGAGTTTAAAGGGACCTTGCAAGGTCATCTAGTCCAACCTCCCTGCCGTCAGCAGAGACATCTTCAACTAGAGCAGGTTGTTCACAGCCCTAAACAACCTGACCTGGAATGGTTCCAGGGATGGGACTTCTACCACCTCTCTGGGCAACCTGCAACAGTGCTTCACCACCGTCACTGTAAAAAATTTCCTCCTTATGTTTAGTCCAAATCTCCCTTTTTTAGTTTAAAATCATCACCCCTTGTCCTGTCACAAAAGGCCTTGTTAAAAACTCTGTCCGTATCTTTCTTATAGGCTTCCTTTAAGTACTGGAAGGCTGCAAGAAGGTTTCCCCAGAACCTTCTCTTCTCCAGGCTGGACAACCCCAATTCTCTCAACCTTTCCTCACAGCTGGCATGTTCCAATGCTCTGATCGTTGTTGTGGCTTCCTCTGGACCCACTCCAACAGGTTTGGAGCAGAATTACATCTGGAGTTTTTGCTCACCATCGGCACTATCTAATTTCTAGGTCCTAGCTACATCTCACATTATCTTTCCTTCAGCCTGTAAAACCCCACATCCAGCTGCTGAGAGATGCCACCACTGCACATCTGCTCACCCTGGAGCTGTTTGTTTAGGAGAACTGACAGCTTGGCCCTCCTGGCAAGAGATCCACATCTCCGTAAGATCCTTTGTGTTTACTCCATGTGCATCTCATCCTGCATCTCACCCAGGGCTCTCCTCATGTGTCACCTTCCCCTTGCTGCAGCCATGTAGGAGGTTTATTTCAGACTATGTCGTGGCAACATTGCCCAGTACAAGTATCAGCACACTCAGCCAAACCTGCCCCATCCCTGGGAAATGTTAAAGGTCTGGTTATTTGGGGCTCTGAACAACCTGCTCTAGTTGCAGATGTCCCTGCTCATGCAGTGGGTTAGGATTAGACGATCTTTAAAGTCCTTTCCAACCCAAACCAGTCTATCAAACTCAGGTATCAAGCAAAAACACTCCCACCATGTTGTTTAGGTGACTCACAAGTCCTGTGGTAAATCCTCAGTGTAAAGCAAGCTTTTAAACCCACCTTCAGCTTCACTAGACCAACCCACAGGAAAGGCAGCTTGCAGGAGGGGTTATTTTGTTCCAAAGTGTCTCAACATCTGTAGGTGTGCAGCTGGGATTGCTGGCATGGGGACTTGTAGTCTGGGTAGATGGCAATGGGCAAATCTTCTCTGCTGGGAGAGCAAGGCACTGCTGACCAGCCTGTCACCCACCAGGATGCCACAGGGATTCAGCCAAGGTCCCCAACAGCAAAGGTAGAGCTGCCTGGCTGGTGCATGGGAAGAATGGGATGCTCTGAGCTTCATCCCTGAAGTCATGGGTGATTGCAAATACGGTGCCCACAAGCTTCATGATCACCACAGAGATCCTGAATTAGCCATAGTACTTCCCACATGATCCATTAGCTGCTCCTCCCAGCACCATCCCTCCACTGACTCCAGATCCCTCATGCCCCACCAAAGCCCTTCCACCTTTTCCAGACAGGCTGAAGGAAGCAGAGATCCTTCCATCAGAAATGGCTGCACCAAAACCTGCTTTAAGACCCTACTTGAGAGCACCATGAGCCCTACAAGGCTGAGGAACCACACAAGTGAGAGTACAGGTGGCTTTTCTGGTCAGTTAAGACACTAATGATTTACCGCAGGCAACATGGGACTATCACACCAAGTACATCATCACCATCACTAGCCAGTGTGATCTCATCAGGTAAACCAGACTTCATAGCGCTCTAGGTGAAGGCTCTGGTTTGACTCTTGCTCTAACCTGTGGTTTTATTCCCTGTGGAACATCTTCCAAAGCCCTGGCTGTCCAGCTCTGCCAGATGGTGGTGCAGCACTGCCTGCCAGTGTCCACCCTGGAGCTAAGCAACCAGGAAGCCAACCAGGACTTCAAAACAAACTAAGTATCAATCAGATGGAAAAGGTTACAGTAAAAGCTGCAGAAGCTACACTCTTTGGTCCAGATGTTAGCTGATTTCCTTCCTCCACTGAAGGAGACTTCAAAGCATTTCTTGTTCTGCCTTCTCAGAACAGCTCATCCCAGTGAGCATTTATCCCTTCAGCAGGTCACCTGCCCAAGCTGCCAGCATCCCCCTCCAGCAATATGGGTACCAGCAGAAGATTTAAGAGGCCTCAAGTACGTTTTCAATCTTCATTCACCCCCATGCAGGGATGGAGGTGGAGCTATTAGGATACTATTTCATCCAAGGCTCATTTCACAGCTTGGTTCTATCACTCAAGCTCCTGCAGAGCTCCAAAGTGTTGAAATCCTTTCACCACCACTTCCCTTTGCATGGTCATAAACCACACCAGGAGACACACAATAGATTTATCCTCCCAGCTCAGCAATTCCTTTCCAGGGCTGCGCTGGCTGCAGTCATCCACTGGTGCACTAGTCTGCATCAAAGAACCACTTGCTGTGTCCTGATGTGGTGGCTGGGTCAGGGAGAGAGGAAAACAAACAGCCTGTACTGATAAGGGAAGGGCTGAGAAAACAGTTTGGATTGTAAATAAAGCAAGGGGGAGTGTCAAGAGTTCAAATCTGTGGCTTTCTAACTCTAAACATCTACACCATGCAAATGGATACAAGTGAGCAGCTGCTGACAGCAGGAAGGACACTGAGACACACAGCAGGGAGCTTTCCAGGTATCCAGCCAGGTCAAACCCAATCTCTGGGCTAATTACAGTCATGCTGTGCTACTATAATCCACTGCTTCAGCCCGTTCAGGTTGCTCTGGGCTCCTGAGAGCTCACGTTGTGTTGCCCAGTGAATGACAGAGCCAGTCTTAGAACGATCAATGTGGTCTGCAGCACTGCTCCAAATGGCCAGAAAGAAGTGGAGAGATAGCACACTGGAGACAAATCCATGGCAAAAAATAGAGGAGTAAGAGGTAATCTGGGAGGTATTGGTGTTTCCATGATTGCTTAAGACCATCGGCTCTTCCCTTGCTTGCACAAACTGCTCACAGCTAGACCTTCTGCACACACAAAGCCTTCAGGAACCGAGGGAAGCAAGGAGGTTTGCATGGATTTTCTCCAAGTGGGGCAGCAGTTCAGAAAGGCTCAGCCTGATGGAAACTTGAGCCAGCATCAGTCCATCTAAGAGGGCTGAGAGGAGGATCCTGTGCAAGACATTTACCCACATCCCTCTGACAACAGGTTCTGGCACAGCAAGAGCTCCTTCTTAGAAAGACAAGACTGGGATGTGGTGAGCAAGAGGTTAGACACAGCTCATTACCATCAGCTTGGCTACTCCACCTCTAACAACTCCATTTGGAGAAGAGGAGACTGAGAGGAGACCTCATCATGGTCTACAGCTTCCTGAGGAAAGGAAGCAGAGGGGATGTTGCTGGTCTCTTCTCCCTGGTGACCTACGTGAATGGCATGAAGCTGTGCCAAGACAGGTTTATGTTGGATAGTAGGAAAAGGTTCTTCACCCAGAGGGTGGTGGAGCACTGGAACAGGCTCCCCAGGGAAGCAGTCATGGTGCCAAACCTGACAGAATTCCAGAAGCATCTGGACAATGCTCTTAAGACACATGGGGTGACTTTGGGGTTGTCCTGTGCATAGACAGGAATTGGACTTGATGATCCTCATGTGTCCCTTCCAGCTCAGGACATTCTATGATCTACCATGCCAGGCTCCAATGAGCCAAGACTCAGAACTCTGCTTAGCCATAACTAAAAGCAGTAACCTGCTGCACTTGAGCAACCACGAGATGATGAAAGGGACATTGACACTCCACTTGGTCCTCACAGATACTTTGATGATCATTATTTAGGCTCTTTAAGCCAGAAGGCCTGTGCCTATATGATTAAGTATATCATGAACCAAAGAGTTTGGCTACTCTGCTCCTCTAGAAAGTGAAGGTGTATCTTTGTGATGGATTTATATAGCTTTAAGGTGGTGAAGCAGCTGGCAGGTAAGAAGCTTAGCTCAATGCCTGGTGGCTGCAACAAGTGAAAACCCACCAGGAACATGGTGTTCTTCTACTGGGGCTAAATGAGAGAGTTTAATTAATTAATTTGACATTATTCATGTCAAATAACCCATGTTGTCTGGAGCACAGAAAGAAGATAACCAATGCCTGTCTGAGGGGACAGCATCCTGGTGAGCAAGTATCAAGCCATTTCCAGAGCAGAGAGGTGGAAATGAAGGTGAACTGAATAGACAAGTCTGAAAATAAAAACACAAGCCTGAAAATAAAAACACAAGCCTGAAAATAAAAACACAAGATGTTCTCCAGGCTGCCAATTACTGTGTCAGATTAAAAACAGGTTTGTGCAGTAAGGCTGGAGAAAGATGCTGCCTAATCTGCAATGCACAATGCACCTAGCAAGCCTAAGCCAAGGCTCTTAAAGCTGTTGAGAAATGACTGTCCCCTATACTGGGCACTGGGGAGGCCACATCTCAAATCCTGGGGTCAGTTTTGGGCTCTTCACTCCAAGAAGGACATTGGGGTGCTGGAGAGTGTCCAGCAAAGGGCAAGGAAGGTGGGGAAGGGTCTAGAGCACAAGTGTTGTGAGGAGCAGCTGAGGGAACTGGGGTTGGTTAGCCTGGAGAAAAAGAAGGCTCAGGGGAGACCTTCTGGCTCTCTACATCTCCCTGAAAGGAGGTGAGAGTAAGGTTCTTCTCACAGAAAACAAGTGAGAGGACAAGAGGAAACATCCTTAAGTTGTGCCAGGGAAAGTTCAGGTTGGACATGAGGAAATATTTATTCTCCAAAAGGATTGTCAAGCCCTGGAAGAGGCTGCCCAGGGCAGTGGTGGAGTCACCATCCCTGGAGGGATTGAAAAGCCACAGAGATGTGTTGCTGAGGGACATGGTTTAGTGGTGACCTGACAGTGCTGGTTAACAGTTGGACTCTATAATCTTAAAGGTCTTTTCTAACCACAACAATACTGTGATTCTAAGACTTGAGCAACTTGGAGAAGCCATTCCCACCAGGAAGGATATAGTAGCTGGTAGACCTATCAGCTCTCCTGCCAGGGCAGCCAGACCCATCAGCACCTTGCAAATACCTGCAGTTATCACAGACAACCTGACACTTGATCACAGAGGGATCATAAGGACCATAGCGCTCTCATCTGAGAGCTGTGGAGTTAATTACACCATATCTAAGTTTGAGGTTGTCATATCAGCAGTAATTCAGGAAAGAAAAACACCCTCCAGATCAGCAGCCACTCACCACCTCTCTCAGATGATGTGGATTACAGCTATTTCATGTGCTTAGTACTGGTCCTAATGATGGACACTGGGACAAGTCAACTGGTAACTCTCATGAGACAAGATGGGCACAGTCCAACAGGTAGCCTGGCACTGGGGCACAGTGCTTGAGTATCAAGCAAACAAGACCCTCAGTTAATCTCCTTCTCCTCAAGATCAGTACTTGAGGTGCAAGTCAGGATTTTCAGCAGAGGGAGACACAAACACACTGAGCTACAACAGTAACCTGATGGGACTCCAGCACTGCAGTCCATTTCTGCAAGGGCCAGCTTTAAGGAAAGGCTGCCTGAAAAGATCATCAGAAGTTTCAAGACAGTTCAAGGCTCTTTGGAAAAGGAAAGAAACAACTGAATCTGTTCACAGAGCTCATTTTCCAGTTGCTTTTCCTCAGGAAGCCTGCCACCAGACCAAAGTTGGAGGAAGAGCCATCAAGCTTCCAGCCTGGCACCTCATCTGAGTGCAGGAAGAGTCCTGTAGCCCAACTTGAACTAGACTCTGCTCCAACACTCCTCACCAGCCACAATGGTTGAGCCAACACAGTTCACCTTAGGATGAGGAATGTCCTGGCTGCACCAGGACCTCTGTTTTCCATTCCCTCGCTTTTCCCAACAAGCTGCACAAGCCAAGATGAAGTCTGTCCTACTGTACTTGGTATTTCAGAGGTAAAACCTGCACATCAGAAGCAAAATAAGGGCTGCCACATGCTCTCAGGCTCTTAAGTTTGGTCAGTGCACCTTCAAATACACCCATAATTTATTCCTTTTAACTCAACTGCTCAGCATTAGCTTGTCTGAAAAGTGATTTCACAAGAGGCCTTTTGTCAAATTTACATTGGCATTTGTCAGTTCAAGATTAAGCACTGGTGCTTACCAACTTGATACCACAGCTTGCTCTAAAGCATAAATTAACATTCTAATGGAGCTCTGATTCTATTGGAGGCCCCTTCACTAGAAGCTCATTATATTTCTCCTCCCCAAAAATCCCTTTCCCTGCTTTGGTGAGCCAGAGACAGGTTTTAGGGCAGACTACAGCTTTGCCTAGCAAAGAGAAGAAGCTTTTGCCTCTTAAGTCACTCCTGCTACCTCAAAGGAAAAAGCCTGGAGAGAAAGGAATGAAAGCAACCAGGAAAGTTGGGTTTCCCCTCCAGCAGCAGCTGGGAAGACTCTCCCACACTCTGCCCATTTTTCTTTGGGCCACATCCTGGTTTTTTTTACCATCATTCCCATACTCAAAAAAGAAGGGGATGAGGAACCAGCTCTGCCTTAAGCAGCCATGTGCCCTGCTCCTGTGTCAGCAGACAAGGACGATGCCTTCTCTGCTGCTGCGTCAATCACAGCACCAAAGGCACCGTCGGAAGCGCCTGGATTTCTATTTACAATTAGACCATCAGCAGGGGAAGTGGGGAAATCTCACAGCCAACCCCAAAGAGCTCTCTTTTTTCTAGCCACTTCTCCCCGTTCAGAGGAGGAAACAAAAGCAGGAAAGGCTATTGAACAGCAAGGGAAAACCGCCTCTCCACCATATTGGATTTTCTTCCCCCCTTCTTCAAACAATGCCTCTCCTCTGTAACCTGCAACCCACCGTCCAGCCCCCATTAAACCCACAGTGGTGGCCACAAGCATCTCCCCAGTTGGAGGGAAGGAAGGGAGGGAGGAAGCAGATGAAGTCCTCACTGGTGAACCTCCTGGGCAGCAGCATTGCCATTTTTATTCCTTCCCCCCCATCTCCTCAGCAGCCTGCAGCGCGGGCTGCATCCTCTACAATAGGACAAAGCCCCACCATGGCTCATCCCCCTTCCTCCACCGCACCTCCCCCCCCCAGTGCCATCAGCTGTCAGCTCTCCTCAGGGATGACCGAGATGAAGGGANGGTCTGTTATAATCCTATAAAACCCACAACCCAGTCAAAGGGTCTAGTTAGGGATGGGGGAAAAAGGATCCAAGCTGGGAGGGGGTAGGGGGCTAGTGATGGGGGTGCGATTAATTAGGTTAGGTGGGGAAAAGACCCATGTGTCCTGGGCGGGAGGTACACGACCAGAACCCAAGCAGCCCAAGGTAATATTTGGGAAGGGGGAGGCAGGAACCCAAGCATGCCAAGCTAAGATTTGGGGAGGGGGGAACCAAGGCATCCCAGGCTAATATTTGGGGAGAGAGAAACAGAAACTCACAACATCCCAGGGTAATATTGGAGGGGAAA
>VWZO01000706.1:84930-112045 GCA_013396975.1 Bucco capensis | reverse complement strand
ATCACGTCGTACTCCTCATTCATGGCGGCGCGGGGAGGGAAGGGAAGAGCGGGGTGGCGAGGGGTAAGGGGAGGCTGGTTGGTCTCTCAGGTGTTTCTCCGCCGGCTGGAGCTGAAGGCGAGCCGGAGGCTCTGCGGGGCCGCGGGAGCGGGAGAAAATGGAGCCTCCGCTGCCGCCGTGAGGAGACCGCGCCGGGAGGGGGCGGGGGCAGCGCTGTTCCTCCTCCCCCCAAGCAGCCCGCGCAGCTGCCAATCACCACGACGAGCCCGCCGCGCATTGGCTAGCCAAGACGTCATTCAGGGGAGGGGGCGGGCGCTGCACCGTGCCACCGTGGTGAGGGGCGCGATGCGCATGCGCAGTGTTGCCTGCACCGCCCCTGGGGTGTGTGCAGCGATGGGGGGGCGAACAGAGTGAGCCATGGGGACCGGAGCGGTGGTGGCAGCAGCAGGGTTCTGGGTTAGGGCCTGGTGTCTCTACTGTCTTTATCGATGATCTGGATGAGGGAGTTGGAGGGAACTCTCTGTCAGTTTGCAGATGACACCAAGTTGTGTTGGAGTGTTGATATGCTGGAAGGCGGGAGGATCTGCAGAGGGATCTGGCCAGGCTGCATCCCAATGGGATGAGGTTCAACAACGCCAAGTGCTGGGTCCTGCACTTGGATCACAACAACCCCAGGAATGCTTCAAGCTTGGGGCAGAGTGGCTGGAGAGCTGCCCAGAGGAAAAGGACCTGAGGGCTTGGCTGACAGCAGGCAAAGATGAGCCAGCAGAGTGCCCAGGTGGCCAAGAAGGCCACCAGCATCCTGCCTTGGATCAGCACTAGTGTGGCCAGCAGGACTAGGGCAGGGATTGTCAAGGACTGGGCACTGGGGAGGCCACAGCTCCAATCCTGGGGTCAGTTTTGGGCTCCTCACTGCCAGAAGGACATTGAGGTGCTGGAGTGTGTCCAGAGAAGGGCAAGGAAGGTGGTGAAAGGTCTAAAGCACAAGTGTTGTGAGGAACAGCTGCGAGAACTGGGGAACTGTTGTTCATTACCACAACAAACAATGATAATTCCAGTGTATTCCTACTTCCCAAACACAAGTTTCACTTCTCAAGGGTGGCACCTCTCAAATTTCCCCTTTTTCACCCCCAAAACACACACAAAAAGAGCTTTTGCTCTCATTCAGGATGACACTGGGTGCAGCAAAACCCCCTGCCTGTGGCCAGACCACAGCCCAGCACCAATGCAGAGGAGCCAGAGCATTTTCCGAGAAGACTGGAGGGTTTTTTTTTGCACTTAACAGTTGTTTTTTTAAATCTGGATGCTACCTAGTCTCCACTACCCACCACTTCCTTGAAGCGAGGCAGGAGTTTCCTGGCTGAGCCCTGGTTTTAATGCTTCATGGATCCACATCCCAAGGAAAGGGAAGGAGCCTGGGGAGGGAGCACGTAGACAGCAGCAAAGCTGCTTACGCGCCTCAGGGCCACCAGCGTGGATTAGGCACCCACAGGGCTTAAGACATCTTAGTTTGATCATATGGCTGTGTCCCTTCTACCTAGCAGGAGACACAACGTGGAGGGCAAGCAGGTTGAGGATGATGAGGGCTTCATCACATGGCCAGAACCCCACCAAGGTGGCTTGGATGGAGAGCAGAGTGGCTCCTTGTAAATGGATTTGGTATTTAGAATCAGAGAATCACAGAATGGTTTGGGTTGGAAGGGACCTTTCAAGGTCATCTAGTCCAATCCCCTCTAAAGTCAGCAGAGACATCTTCAACTAGATCTGGTTGCTCAGAGACCCAAACAACCTGACCTGGAATGTTTCCAGGGATAGGGCATCTCCCACCTCTCTGGGGCCAACTTCCTACCTACCCAAACTCTTCTACTTACCCTGACCATCTCTCAGCCACATCCTAGATCTTCTCCTTCATGGCTGCAGGGCCCTTTCCACATGGAAGATGGAACAGGACAGCACCAAAGCCATGTGTTGGCTGCTGGGCTCTGCTCCAAGCTGTCTTCAGCTCCTGGTGGCACAGAGCCCAGCTCCTGGGCTCCCTTCCCCAGGGACCAGGCTCCTACACCATCTCTCCATGCGAGACGTCTGCCAGGAAGGCGGCAGGGGGTTCACACACACACAGTCTAGCACTGACACTCTCAGCCCAGCACCTTGCAACATGCTCCTGGGGACACAAAGGTGTCCTGACCCCTCTCCTTGCTCCTATCTTAAAGCAAGTAAGTGATGGCAAAAACCAGCAAGACAAGAGAGCAAGGGCTCTTTCCTGGCATAAAGTGGAATCTACCTTCCTATTCTAATGACCTTTTGGACTGATCACCTGAGATAACAGCAGCCAGTTTGTTTCTGTTTCAGCATCTTTTTATTGCCTGAGGGGCAGATTTAAAAGAAGGGTAAATAAAAGGCAGTGCTGGAGATGTGCCATTATGCCTGGCTTTTTGGGTAAGACTACAGTGCCTGAGCTACCCATCCCAGGTGGACAGGCCCTTGGCTACTGCCCAGAAGCCTTCAGAAACCATAAAGCTCCTTCAAAATAATGCAAATTAGTGTTTTGAAGCTGTTTGTCATGGCCAGGAAAGCTAGAGAGAGACATCTCATTCTCAAATCCCATTATCCCAGCATGGTGCAGGTTGGAAGGGAACTCTGGGGATCATCTAGACCAACCCTCTTGCTAAAGCAGGCTCACCCACAGCAGCTTGCTCACGATCACCTCCAGCTGGTCTTGGAATCTCTCCACACAAGGAGACTCCATAAGCTCTCTGGGCAGCCTGGGCCAGGACTCTGCACCCTCACACCAAACTAGTTTCTCTTCCTGGTCAGCTGGAACCTGCTGGGTTCCAGTTTGTGCCCATGTCTCCTTGGCCTGCCCCTGGGCACCACTGAGCAGAGTCTGGCCCCAGCCTCTTGCCCCCTGCACCCTTGAGCTCTTGCTCAGCATTGAGACTGTTGTCTCTCTGGCTTAGCATCATCATGGCAAATTCTGCTTCAGGGACGTCAGGGTGGGAACTTCTCACTCAAACAGAGCTCAGCACCATCTTAAACCCACCCTGGAGCATGTAGGCCGTGCATCAAAGCATGATGTGAGCACCAGGGCATGGGCAGAGCAGAAGCTAGCTCACTCACTCAGAGGCCTGTCTGATTTTTAGCATCTGCTGTCACCAAACTGTAGCTTCCTGCTGTTTTTCATGAGTTAATGTTACACATAGACAGAAGCTGAGCCATGTTTGTATGGAAAACCTCATCTATAACCCCAGATGGATACAAATAAACCAAACAGCTAGAGTAGCTCTTACCTTCATGTGTATTCCAGACTGTTAAGAGAGACTTCCTGGCTACATTAAATATTAAGCCATTTCCCTATACACTTCAAAGAGCTGATTGGGTAAGAAGTGCCAAGCAAGACTGTCTGGAACAGCAAATACCTCTGGTTTTCAAGTCTGATCCAAAGATTCTTGATGTCATCACAAGGTTGAGGCCATACTATTGCTTTTGTGGCTGTTTGGGCCACAAAAAGGACATAAAAGGTTGATGCAGCTTCAAGACTCCCTGCACTTGTCCTCTGCAGCTCAAAGCTGATGAAGGAAGTCTCCAAGGGCTCACTTACACTGCCCCACACTCGACCTCTCTCAGGGGCTATCAGAAGAAGAGGCTACTTGAAGTCACTTCAGAGGTTAGTGAAGAGCAGGTCCATTAAGAGCTATAAAAATCAATGATCTTCTTCTTCAGGATGTCCACTGTATGGAAACATCCCAGCAAGAGCTAAGCAGGCTCCAGGAGGTTCAACCATGCAGGTCCCCAGAGGTCATGTAGCAGTGGTCCATGGATCCTTTATGGAAAGTCCAGTGAATCTTCCTTCGATAGTTGTTCTTCAGGGAGCTGTGGCCTCAGCTGCTGGTGCTGCACAAGAAGAGGTGAAGTTCAGCTCTGAAATCAGGAAGGAAAGAAGAACAGCCATAAATTGCCAACAATGGGGTCACTGAAGGAGTGTGATAGCCCAGACCCATCATGTCCATTATCTTTCTGAGATAATCCTAATGAAAATACACACAGTGCTCCACAACATCCTTCTCTCTAAATTGGAGAGAGATGGATTTGATGGGTAGATTTTTCAGTGGATGAGGAAACGGTTGGATGGTCACATCCAGAGGTAGTGGATTTGGGGGTACTGGTGGGTGAAAAGCTGGACATGAGCTGGCAATGTGTACTCACAGCCCAGAAATCAACTGTGCCCTGTTCTGCATCCCCTGCAGCATGGCCAGCAGATCAGGGAGGGGATTGTGCCTCTGCTCTGCTCTGGGGAGACCTCAGCTGCAGTGCTGGGACCAGCTCTGGAGTCCTCAGCACAGCAGAGACATGGACCTGCTGGAGCAGCTCCAGAGGAGGCCACAGAAATGATGTGAGGGCTGGAACCCCTCTGCTGTGAGGACAGGCTGAGAGAGCTGGGGTTGTTCAGCCTGGAGAAGAGAAGGCTCCAAAGAGACCTTCTTGCAGCCTTTCAGGACTTAAAGGGCCTATAAGAAAGATGGGGACAGACTTTTAGCAGGATCTGTTGTGACAGACAAGGGGTGATGGTTCTAAACTCAAAGAGGGAGATTTGGACTAGACAGAAGGAAGAAATTCTTTATGCTGAGGGTGGCAAGACCCTGGCCCAGGTTACCCAGAGAGGTGGGAGATGTCCCATCCCTGTAAGTATCCCAGGTCAGGTTGTCTGAGGCTCTGAGCAACCTGCTCCAGTTGCAGATGTCCCTGCTGACTGCAGGGTGGGGTTGGACTAGAACTTTGAAGATCTTTTCCAATCCAGACTATTCTATGGTTCTATATTTTCTCCTAAACATATTACCCAAGTGTCAAGTTTAGTTTCTCTGCTCAATCCTTTGTCAAAACCCCTGTCATATTAACCAAGTGTTTGCCTAAATCTCCATAGTTGTTAAGTACAAACTAACTTACCATGCTGCAAGGAAACTTCATGCTCTTTCTCCCAGCTGGTCTCACATGCTGACATTCATCTCCTGGAAAACCTGGAAGACTTCTGGCTTACTTGCCAGCTGCCTTGCCAGTGTGCCCATGCTATCCGGTGTGTCCTGCAGCCCGGCACGGAGCAGGCTCCGTGCAGCATCTGCTTGCTGCCCAGCGCAGGCTGAGTGCAGGGCTGTGGGGGAGACAAGATGGTGAGCCAGGAGCTGAGGGGTTCAGCCTCAGGGGCAAAGATCAGACTCCTAGTGAAGGAAACTGAGGCAGCAGAGGGAACACATGGAGGGTGAAAGATGATTGTCCCAGTTGTAACATGGGTGATGGCGCAGCAGGGCTCAGCTACCATGGCTACAGCAGTAATGGGATGACTAAACCTGCACAAGCATGGCACAGGTCTCTTTCCATACCTAGCCATGCTGGAAGAGAAGACATCAGCCTGGCTTACCTCAGCTATCACTCCTGTCTCCCCCCACTAATCCATCAAGTGGCACTGACCTGGCTGAGCCAGAGCTAACCAAATCTGCAAACATCTGGGAAGTGTTTATAGAATCACAGAATCGTTTTGGTTGGAAGAGATCTTTAAGATCATTGAGTCCAACCATTAACCAACACTACCAGCTCACCACTAAACCATGTCCCTCAGCACATCTCCAGGGCTTTTCAATCCCTCCAGGGATGGTGACTCTACCACTGCCCTGGGCAGCCTCTTCCAGGGCTTGACAACCCTTTTGGAGAAGAAATATTTCCTCATGTCCAACCTAAACCTCCCCTGGCACAACTTGAGGCTGTTTCCTCTTGTCCTATCACTTGTTATTCCTTGGGAGAAGAGACCAACCCCCACCTTGCTCCAACCTCCTGTTAGGGAGTTGCAGAGAGCCAGAAGGTCTCCCCTGAGCCTCCTCTTCTCCAAACTAACCAAACCCAGTTCCCTCAGCTGCTCCTCACAAGACTTATGCTCACCTCACATGAGACACTCACCGCTGAAGCGTGTTATTAGGCAAATCTAAAACTGGGTAAGTTGCCAATTTTGGCAGTGGCTGAAACCATTTATATAGACTTTTTTTTTTTTTTGGAGAGAGAGAGAGAGATGCTGATGCAAGAGATGCCTGAGACTCTCACACTGGGAATGCCAACTCACTGGCATCACTATAGCAACTATATTTACGTTCAAGCTTTCTGTTATTATTTGCTCCTAAGCCATTCCTGGCCAGTTTGCTAAGGAATTGAGGCTTAAGAGCTTGTGTAATTGTATTTGTCTGCCCACCCTGACCACTTCAGAGTGGCTAATTTAAGCAAATTTTGATGGTGAGGCAGTGGTATCAAAGATACAAAGCTCCTGAAAGTTTCATGCAAAATAAGCAGCTGGCTAAAGAGAAAAACCAATTAGCATCTCTCTTCTTCCCCTCAAGGGAAAGGCCCCAGTGCAGACTCAACCATGCTATTAGACATCAGAAAGTCCAGCAGGAAGAGAGCCAGTGAATGAAAGCAAGAAAAAAAAACCAAACAGGCTCCATCAGTCTGCTCTGAGAGCCTTTTGCATATGTGCATCTGTCATCTCCTTGCACGCTCAGCTGAGCAGAGGCAGCGTGGGCTGCTCTGGGGCCTGGCCTCCTCTCACTGTCATACAGAGGGGGAACAAATAGCTCAGCATCATAGAATCACAGAATATGAGGGGTTGGAAGGGACCTCTGGAGATCATCTAGTCCAATCTCCCCTATAAGTGCAGGAGAACCTAGAGCAGGTTACACAGGATGGGGTCTAGTCCTTACCAGAACGGCTCTTCCCATCCTTTGCGTGGAGATCAGCACCGAGGGACAGCAGCAGCTGGATGGTGTGTGTGTGTCCTTCCTGTAGTGGTGAGCACAGGCACGTGGGTTATTGACTGGGAATAGGCTGGGCACATTTGCTCACCTTTGCATTTAGCAGCAGTAACATAGGTCTGAAAAGAAAGGAGGTCACAAGTGATCTGTGTCCCTAACTGGATATGGCACCTGAAAGGGCACAGAGGCAGAGTCGCTCTTGTCATGGTCAAATTTTTGGGCACCACAATATAGGAGGGATATGAAGCTGTTGGAGAGCATCCAAAGGAGGCCATGAAGATGGGGAAGGGTCTAGAGAGGAAGCTATATGAGGAACAGCTAAAGTCACTTGGTTTGTTCAGCCTGGAGAAGATGAGACTGGGGGGAGACCTCATCTTGATCTGCAACTTCCTGATGAGGGTAAGTGGAAGAGCAGGAGCTCCTCAACCAGATCTGAGGGAACGGCATGAAGTTGTGCTAGGGGAGGTTCAGGTTGGATATTAGGAAAAATATCTTCCCTGAAAGAGTGGTTAAGCATTGGCCCAGTCTGCCCAGGGTAGTGGTGGAGTCACCATCCCTGGAAGCATTCAAAAAGCCTGTAGACGTGGCACTTAACATGGTTTAGTGGCACAGAATCATGAGGGTGTTGGGTCCATGGCTGTACTTGATAATCTTGGAGGTCTTTTCCAACCTTAATGATTCTAACTGAACTAAATTGCTTCAACTGGCCACAGAGCTGTCAGATTCCTCACTTTTCCTAACTGGCAGCAGTTTGTTAAAAGGATTAAATGTCAGCTTTGTGTTTTCCCACACCGTACATGCATAGGAGATTTCAGGTGGGTTTCAGCTCAGGGAGCAGAAGCTGTTGCAGATGTTATGGCCTGTTGCACATCTGCCTGCAGTACCCTCAGGAACCAACATTCTCTAAAGGATTGCTTCAGGCTTTGCAACACCCTCTGAGAAGATGCAGACTCTGACACACCACTGCGACTCACAGTGTCCTCCATCCTTCCTCTGCCAGCAGCCAGTTCCCAACACTGCAGGGGAAGGTGTAACACAGCCCCCACACCCCTCCCCTCTGCATGAGTAAATAAAACCCCCTCCCTCCATGTAATTACTTCTTCAGTGCAATGAATTCATCCTTGTCGTGCAGCATGAGGATGGAAGGCTGATTTTCATCCTCACCACCCACTGCTTTCCCTCCATCATCATACAACTTAGTGGCATCTTCCCCCTCTTGCTCAAGGCTCCCCTTTCCCCGCTGCATGCACATCTCCTTCTCTGAGGTAAAGACAGGGAGCCAGGAACTGCTTGAGCTGCCACAGCCTTGGCAGCAAATTGAGTTGAAAGAGTAATTTGATTTTCATGTATTTATAAATGCAAAGTAATAAGAAAAGAAAGGGGGCAAAGAAAAAAAAAAAACCCACACCAACCCAGCAGCCAAACAAATGATGCTGTAAATACAAAGTGACACTGAGCCTCAGGAAGGAAGAGAAACCCATCCAATTGCTCCCCAATCAGCCACTTGCCAAGACAGAGCTGGGATCTTCTCCAAGGCACATTATATTCCCCCCACAGCCTTGCTGTTAAAGGTACCCTTGGCAACCAAAAGGGCTTTCAACATGGTTTCTCAGAGCATGAAGGAGAGAAGCTGGGAGAAAAGCTCCCTTTGTGGGAGCCAGCAAACACCATGGCTGAATCCTGCTGGAGGAGAATATTGCTGCCAGCATGGTGTCATTGATGCTTTTGTAGGAGCAAGGCACTGGGATGCTGCTTCGTTCCCACTACAAGCCTAGACCAGGCTCTGAGTGCTGCATGCTAAAGCTCAGCACAAGGCAGACAGGGACCTCTTGGAGCAGGTCCAGAGGAGGCCACAACAATGATGTGAGGTCTGGACCCTCTCTGCTGTGAGGACAGGCTGAGAAAGTTGTTGGGGTTGTTCAGCCTGGAGAAGGCTCCAGGGACATCTTCTTGGAGCCTTTGAGTACTTAAAGGGAATCTGGAATATGGGGAGAGACTTTTTAGCAGGGTCTGTTGTGACAGGACAAGAGGTGATAGTTTTAAACTAAAAGAGGGAGATTTAGACTAGATACAAGCAAAAAAATGTGTTATGAGGGTGGTGAGAGCCTGGCCCAGGTTGCCCAGAGAAGTGGGAGATGTCCCATCCCTGAAAACATGCCAGGTCAGGTTGTTTGGGGCTCTGATCAACCTGCTCTAGTTGCAGATGTCCCTGCTGCCTGCAGGGGGGTTGGACTAGATGACTTGGAAAGGTCCCTTCCAATCCAAAACATTCTGTGGTTCTATGATTCTATGAATACTCCGGAAGAGATCTGAGCAGAGACCTCCCCTTGCCACCAGCTGCCAGCATGCTGCATGCTGTGGTGCAACAGCAGCACCAAGCAGAAGGGAGGAAGCAGGATCTCAGGAGGGATCCTGCTCAGCAGTGAAGCTTCTGGGATCTGCTCTGTGCTCCCAGGGAGTGTTGCAGGACCCAGAGCCCACCAGGCCCTGCTTCCCACACAGGCATGAGATGAGGGGAGGAAAAGAAAGCTCAAACCAATCTTACTGCCTGGAATTCAAAACAGCTCCTGTGTGAAGGACAGAGATAAGCTCCTGGGAGCTCCCTCTGCCTTTCCACCTCTCTTTTCTCATGGCTGGCCATGGGAAGGCCAGAATCCAGCCTACTAGGACAAAACAGTTGCTGTTTCACAGCACACTGTATGCATAAAGAAGAGTGTGACCAGCAGGTTGAGGGAGGCTGTCCTCCCCCCTCTCCTCTGCCCTAGTCAGGTCACAGCTGGAGTCCTGGGTCTGGTTCTGGGCTCCCCAGTTCAAGACAGATAAGGAACTACCAGAGAGAGTCCAGCAGAGGCTACAAAGATGGTTCAGGGACTGGAGCATCTGTGAGGAGGAAAAGCTGAGAAGGAAGGCAAAGAAAAAGAAATCTGAGCAGCATGTCATCCATATCTCCTCTGCCAGGCAAGTGAGAAGACACTGGTGAAGAACTGCCACAGCTCCCAGTAACTAGAAGGGTGAGCTCCCTTCAGGTATTGCACTTTGGTCCAAAGGCTGCAGACTGGGAGAGCAAACACTTATTGGAGGTGTGGGTTAAGCTAACTCTGCTCCTGGATGACTTTACTCAGCCACAGGCCACGCAGGAAGGTTCACCAAGCCACAGCATGGTCAGGAGAGCAGTGAACAAAGCAACTAAGACACCCACCCACCACTCTGCAGACAGCTGAACACACTTAATTTGTCTCTAAAAAAAACACACTGAACATGGTGTGGGCCTGGTCAGGAGCAGACAGTGACACTGGACAAGCTAGGAATGTAAATCCTCCATCAGTGGTGAGCATCTAAACCAGCCTGTTTGAGATGCCTGCTTGTAGCACACCAACTGGCAAAGAGACTTTGTAGAGGAGGCCTGGGAAGTGGACCAAACCTTGGCTGCATAGTGCAGTGCTGTGAGCTGAAGAGCTGTTGCTCTCTCATTGACATCCACACCCAGCTCAGAGACAAGGAACTGGATGGCTTCATCCTGGGCTGTGACAGCTGCCCGGTGCAGAGACTGAGCTCCCAGAGCATCCACAGCTGAAGGACAGGCCTGCAGTGGGGGAGGAGGAAAAGGGAAAGCAATGAATAATACAGTAGCCTGGTTCCTGCCATGCACAATTGGTTCTAATAACATCCTGGTTACACATTGGATGTTGGAGCAAATTGGAGATTACTGGGAAACAACACAGGAGCAGCAGCTGCCCTGAGAGAGGGAAGTCAGAGATGAGCCACAATGAGATGCTTCCATCTTACTCACCCTCAGCACTGCCATGACAGCCTCCATGCTGAGCCCTGGCATTCCCAAGGGCTGGTCTTGGCTTTGACACCTGCTCCAAGTCCCCTCCTCCCACTGCCTTGTGTCTCCATCCCTCTCCACCAACCACAAGGACATATTCCTGTCCCAAGGTGAGATCTTCACCATGACCTGAGAGTTCTGGTGGCCTTACTCAGCAAAATCTCACTCATCTCCACAGGGAATTTCTCTCCTTTGGCAATTCACTTCTTTACAGCTTGGGAATTTGTTTCTTTCCAATATGGTTATGGTGAACATATGGATAGCTTGTTCTGGCAGCTCTAGGTCAGCTGCTGGAGGAAGGAGGTGAGGTTTTTGGCACCTACCTGGTGTTTCTCCAGGAGCAGCCGGGCGATGTCAACATGCCCATTCTGGATGGCATCCATAAAGGGAGTAACTCCACATCTGTCTCTGCTATCAGGTTTGTACTGGCACCTAGGAGAGAAGATAAAAGCCAGGACAGAGCTGTTGGCAGCTTGAAAACCCTTACCAGTTGCTTTGTATTGATGGGGAAGGTGGTCTGGAATGGTTTCAGGGATGGGACATCTACCTCCTCTCTGGGCAACCTGGGCCAGGGTCTCACCACCAATACAGTGAATAATTTCTTCCTTCTATGTAGTCTAAATATCCCTCTTTTAGTTTAAAACCATCACCCCTTGTCTTGCCACAACAGGTCCTGCTAAAAAGTCTCTGCCCAACTATCTTACAGGCCCTTTTAAGTACTGAAAGGCCACAAGAAAGTCTCCCTGGAGCTTTCTCTTCTCCAGGTTGAACAACTCCAACTCTCTCGGCTTGTCCTCACAGCAGAGAGCTTCCAGCCCTCACATAATTTCTGGGGCCCATATGCACATGTAACAATACCAGGTACAAAACCAAAGCTCACAGGTCTCACTCAGGTTCAATCTTCCTTGAAATGAGAGAAGACCAAATTAATATTGAATGCCTGGCTTGAATCACAGAGCTTTGTTTATGCTGGGCCACCCAAGGACACAAGTTAACAAGGCTGGGATGAGTTGGCTAACAGGAGCTGTGGCTAGCAGAAGCTCTGATGCTCAGGGAAAGCTGCTCCAGCTCTGGCAGCAGGCAATGCTGGTTAGGAAGGTAACAGGGTTAGAATGACTGGGCAGAGGCTGATTTAAAGCCATTTCACACTAGTCACCCTGGAGCTACAGCCTGAAAATAAAGCCTGGAGGCTAAGTCCAGCCTAGAGGAGCTACAGCCAGAACCCAGCTGTCAGAAAACTGTGTTGTTGTTATCATATGGAGGCAAAAGGAATGAATCAGCACAGGGAAAGAGCTGAGTTATATAACCAGGGCTTATGTCAGAGCCAAGTCAGAGCCCAGAGGAGCCCATCTGGAGCCCATCCATGTCTCCAAGGCCCCTGAAAACCTGGAGGAAATGATGACAACCTTCCCAAATAGCATAAACACCCTCTGTGTGCTGGGGATGGGAGATGGAAGACGGGGAGAAAGCAAGCAAGCAGAGACAGTGCTAAGAGTAAGGCTGCTTACCTCTCCAGGAGCAGCTCCACAGCATCAGAACAGCCATGCATGGCTATGAGAGAAAGAAAAGACACTGTTCATTTTGGGTTTCATCCCATCATCTGGGAAACACAATCAGGTTTCTGACCCTTTTGGCTTACTCATGATGAGGAAAGGGGTTCCAAGAGGCTTTAAATGCAAAGCTCTTTAATTATTTTGGTTTTGTAATTAAAATTATGCCTCCAGGGCTCAAGCCTTCTCCTGCTCTTATAGGAAAACACCAGATAAATCAGGAAAAAAGAAGTGCACATAGGCAGAGTTTGCCTCTGCCTGCAGAGTACACGTGTGAGAGCCTCCACACCATTGAGTTGCCACAGAGATCTTTTTTTCCAAGTCTTTGTTTAATCCCTGAAGTGAAATGTGTGAGAAACCAAAGCACCACAAAGCAGGGAGCTGCTGGAGAGCTGGATGGCATTTCCAAGCCCTCCTCAGCCACTCCAACTCCCCATCACACCCATCTCATCATCCTAATGAAGCATCCTCACCCAGACAGCAGCATCTCAGAGGAAAAACAACACTGGGGGTGGGGAGGACTTGAACAGCACTGAAATATTCTCTCTGTAAGAACAGCCTTAATCTGGCTTCCTTCCCCCCCACCCCTGCAGGTCATTTTGCAAAACAAATGAAATACATTACAGACAAGAAAAAGAAACAACCACCAAACCAAGCCTGGAGCTGCTACATCAGGCTCTTTGTGTGCTGAAAGAAGGGCCCCTGACAAATGTGTGGAACCAGCAATAACCTTCAGCTGCAGCTGCACAATAGATGCTCTTTGAAAGCCCAATCAGGAGTTCTCATCCTTCCAGATCTTACCCCTTGGCTCCTGTTCCCTGCCTGTTCATCATCCCTTCACCTGACCTGATGGAAAGACACAGCAGAGCCACCCCAGGAAAAGGGATTTTTGACATGGAGGCTTTTGAAAGCCCAAGTTATGTGAAGAAAGAGCACCTCAAGCAACACAAAGTGAGCCCTTAACAGCCACAGAGACAGAAGAAAGCTGCAACACTCAGATCCACTGTGGCACTCCACTTCCTCTGCTTACATCTCTCCCGCACTCTCGCCTCAGGCTATGGATCTATGAAGCAGCAAAGCTGCGGGAATCAACCCCAAAAGGGAGAAAATTACCCAGGGACAACTGTGCCAGGAAGCAGCTGGACTGGTCATGGGTTAATGTGCTCATAGCCACACCCTTGGGATGGAAACTCATTGAGATGCTGGTTTGTCTTAAGGCTCACCATGAGTCGCCAGTGTGCACTGGCAGCCCAGAAAGCTAACCCTAGCCTGGCTGCAGCTAGAGAAGCGTGGCCAGCAGGGCAAGGGAGGTGATTCTCCCCTCTGCTCCACTCTAGGGAGACCTCACCTGGAGTACTGCCTCCAGTTCTGGAGCCCCAAGGATAGGAAGGCTATAGATGTGCTGGAAAGTGTCCAGAGCAGGGCCATGAGGATGCTCAGAGGGCTGGAGCACCTCTCCTCTGAGGACAGGCTGAGAGAGTTGGGATTATTCAGTCTGGAGAAGAGAAGGCTCCCAGAAGACCTTCTTGCAGCCTTCCAGAATCTGCAGGGGCTACAAGAAGGCTGGGGAAGGACTTGTTAGGCTGTCAGGCAGTGCTAGGACTAGGGGGAATGGACATAACTTGAGGAGGGGAGATTTAGGTTGGCTGTTAAGCAGAAGTTGTTGGCCAGGAGGGTGCTGAGCCACTGTGCCAGGTTGCCCAGAGAGGTGGTGGCAGCCCCAGCCCTGGTAGTGTTGCAGACCAGGCTGGCTGGGGCTGGGAGCAAACTGCTCTAGTGCCAGGTGTCCCTGCCCAGGGCAAGGAGGTTGGAACTAGAGGAGCTTTAAGGTCCCTTCCAACTCTGACAATTCTATGATTTCCCTGGGCAGCTGCAGCACCATCTCTGGCCTCTCCCCCCTCCCTGTGCCCCCTCCTCATGAGCTGTGAGTGTGTAACTGGGCTATGTGGGGGTGTGCCTGGGGACTGCACCCACCAAGCAGCAGCCTGGGTTCAAATGATACTGGGGGTAAAGGTGATTTAAACAGCTCCAGCCCATCTCACTGTCCAGTCACTCCTGCACCAGCTGCAGCTCTGCCAGTGTGTGATCAAGGTTCTAAGTTTGATCAGTAAAATGACCAGAAATCAACCCAATTCATGGCTTTGCCATAGTGAAGAGGCAACACAGAGGTGAAGCTAGCTCTTGGAAGCAGGGAGAACCAGGTGCTGGATCCCACCATTGCTGTCTGTACCTCCAGATCCCAAGCAGGGAGGACACTTTAAGATCATGGTTTAAAGCACTTGTTTTCCTCAGGACAATCCTCACCTTGTCCCAACCCCACCCCCCAGATCCACCTCTCGGTGGGGAGAGGGCTGAGAAGGTGCTGTGAGCCCAGGCTGTGAGTCCAGCCATGGAAACACAAGACCTGGGATTGAGCAGGGACAGGAGATCATGTAAAGAAACAGGGATCAGCCGTGTCTCATCCAGGCAACCTGCTCCTTGCTGCCTGGCCTGAAACACCAAACAACTCAGCAGCTACTTGTCACTCCCAGGTCAAGCACAAGGACTAAGGCACAGGCAATGCCCCTGGGCTAGGACTGTCACTGCTGATGAGCACAGTGCAGTGGATGGGTGGCTACTGAGGGCTGGAGATGTAACCAGAACGACAGCCAAGGAGGAACATACCCAACAGATTAATTACAGCACAGCAGGGGTCTCCTCACCACACTTCCAGCCTTTCTAGAGAGTCAATCCCTGTTAAATTCTTTGGGAAATGAGTTTAGGTAGCTGCAGGGTTGAGTGGTAGGTCCTCACATTTCTCTCTCCTACAGAGACACTGCTGAGCCCTGGGACATGTAGCCTAAACCCCACTCAGAGATGGGACACATTTCAGATTCAGGTGAGCCACCACCCTTCAGCCCTGCCCCACAGTGTCACCCTGACTTGGTGGCATATGCCTCCTCCTTCACTCACTTGCTCCCTTCATCATCCACTCTCTCTGCATCTCTGGTGGGCAGAGCTAATGGGATTGAAGCTCTGGGAAGATGCACACTTTCTCTGCACTGCTGACTTCAGAATCATAGAATCATTAAGGTTCTGGTCACTGGCCAGCTAACTGTGCCCTTCTGCTCCCCACCATGCCTGATAATGTCTGTGGTTCTTAAACCCACTTCATTCCCTTTATGTCTCCCTTTAAACCAGCAAAAGAGGCAGCCTGCCCTTCCCTTCTGGTGGCAACAGGACCCTCTCTTACCTGCTGTGTGCAGAGGAGTTCTCTTGATGGTGCTCTCTGTGTCCCAGCTGCCTGGGGACACATCCAGCAGGTACAGGAGGACATGGGGATGGCCCTCCCTGCTTGCAATGTGGAAGCAATTCCAGCCATCCTTGTTTTTCAGCAGGGGGTTGGCTCCATGCTCCACGAGAGCTTTGATCACCTCCAGGTTTTGCCTGGTGCAAGCCATCATGAGGGGGGTCCTAAAAGAAAGAGAAGATAAACATTAATAACTGGAGAGATTGATGGCTTCTGTCCTAAATTCTGAGCTTGAAGCATGATTTCAAGCTGTCTGGAACACCAACTGGCCTAATAAAACACAGTAGCTCACTGCCAGCTGTGCTGAGCTAGGCAGAGGGAAAATTGATGTGCTAAAACCATTCTGAAGTAGAAAGAAGCTTTGCTAGATAAAGGCAAAGATGCTCTCCAAACCCTCACCTGGATTTGGATGCTTTGAGTGAGTCTCACCACATGCTGCATATGCACCTGTGAGATTTCACAGCACTGCTTTTTTGATACATAAAATCACAGAATTGTTATGGCTAGGAGTGGTTGGGACAGGGTGACAACTGTCCTGAGGATAACAAGTCAAGTCTCCTCCCTGCTTGGGATATGGGGGTACTGAAAGCTTTGGAAGGGAATCTGTAGTGATTTTCAACTTCTACAATAAACAAAGGGAAATGAGGGACAGGAATAGAATTTAGAATCAAAAATAACCTCAAAAAGCCCAGAAGCCAACCACGTCCTGGGCTGCATCTCCAACAGTGTGGCCAGCAGGGCAGGGAGGGGATTGTGCCTCTGGCTGAGAGAGTTGGCATTGTTCAGCCTAGAGAAGAGAAGGCTACAGGGAGACATTCTTGTAGCCTTTCTTTACTTAAAGGGAAACTGGAATAAAGATGGGGAGAGACTTTGTAGCAGGACCTGCTGTGATAGAACAAGTTTTAAACTAAAAGAGGGAGATTTAGACTAGATACAAGCAAGAAATTGTTTACATTGAGGGTGATGAAACACTGCTCAGGTTGCCCAGAGAGGTGGTAGATGTCCCATCCCTCAAATCATTCCAGGTCAGGTTGTTTGGGTCTCTGATTAACCTGCTCTAGTTGCAGATGTCCCTGCAGACTGCAGGAAGTTGGACTAGATGACCTTGCAAGGTCCCTTCCAACTCTAACCACTCCACAATGCTCACCAACAGCTCCTACAGCCATATTCCCAACTTCTACATCCAAAGCCCTTTCAGACATCACTCTGACCCACAGTAAAGCAAACCAGTGACCTACCAGTCTGCCTTTTTCAAGCAGTCCACGCTCGCTCCTCTCTCCAGGAGGTAGCAGACACACTCCTTGTGGCCCATGGAAGCAGCTTCATGGAGAGGTCTTTTGTAGTCACTATTGACTATCTCAATGTCCATCCCCAGCTCCTCTACCAGGTAGGCAAGGACATCCAGGTGCCCATAACGGGCAGCATAGTGCAACAGCGTGTCCCTGGAGCGCCCATAGTGCTGGCTCTGTGCTGCTGACTCCAGCTTATCCCGGAGGAGCTCCAGCTGTCCCTCCTGGACCAGCCGGAGCAGCAGCCGTGGCCTCTCCTCCTCCACCATGGCTACAGAGCAGGAAGGAAGAGGTCAAAATCAGGCATGTGGTTTCAAACTGCCTCAATACAATGGCTGCTCCCTGCTTCAGGATGAACAGAAAGGAGATTCCAGCCTCTGCCTCCAGAAAAATAGGTGTTTCTTTTTCCCTTAGGAATGCTACAAACTAGTCTCTTCCTTGGGATAACTGGAAATTTCCTTCTCTCTTGGGATAACTTGGAATTTTCTTCTTCCTCCAGAAAACCAGAAAGCATCTTCCCCTTCAGTAAAATCAGAAGTTTCCTTTTACCCTTGGGAAATCCTGGGAGCAGATGATGCCTCCAGGAAACAAGGTACTTCCTTTCTCCCTTAGGACCACCAGTAATTCCTTTTTCCCTCAGAAACATCCAGAACTCCCTTTTCCTTGAGGCACACCCAGAGCACCCTATTCCAAGAACACTAGTAATTCCCTTTTCCTCAGTAGCACCCGGAGCTCCCTGTCCCTTCAGGAAGAGCAGTAATTCCCTTTTTCCTCAGATGCACCAGGAACTCCCTGTCCCCTGAGGAACACCTGGAGCTCCTTTTATCCCCTCAGGCACATCCGGATCTCTCCCCTCCCTCCCCTCAGCAGCTCCCAGCGCAGGACATTCCCGCCCCGCGCTCAGAACCCACCCGCGCGCGGGTGGCGCGCACCTGACGTCACACGTAGCACGCCGCACCGACGCCGTGACG
This sequence comes from Bucco capensis, assembly GCA_013396975.1. NCBI lineage: Eukaryota > Metazoa > Chordata > Aves > Piciformes > Bucconidae > Bucco > Bucco capensis. The sequence goes on along the minus strand of VWZO01000706.1, from coordinate 94,332 downwards.
TCACCAATGGGCTCACGCGCCGGGAAAGGTTCTCTCGGCCCCCCTTAGCGTTAGCCCCGCCCCATAGCTCCGGAAGTGCAACCCTATTGGGCAGCTCCGGGTCGCGGCGCGTCCTCTGATTGGTCGATGGGGAAGGATGGTGCGGGGTCGGCAGAAACGCGCGGGGAGCGTCAGGAGCTGAGTGAGCGCTTGGGGCGGGACCTTAGCTATGGGGGAGGCCTAGCAGGGGAGGGGGCGATCAGGGAGGTCCTAGGCTGAGAAGGGGGTAGAGAAGGGGCTCGCTCGGCATTGACGGGGACCCTTGGCAGTGGAGGGTGTTCCTGGTGTTAAGGGAGGGCTTGGTGATGGAGGGATCCTTGGCAGTGGGAGGGGTTCTTGGCATTCAGGGGATTTGGCATGGAAGGAGGGGTTAGCTTCGTAATGGAAGGGCTCCTTGGCTTATGGGGAGCCCTTGGTAATGGAGGAGAGCCTTAGGCTATCACTAAGTCATGCCCCTCACCACCACACCTCCACGGCTTTTCAAGCCCTCCAGGGATGGTGACTCCACCACTGCCCTGGGCAGCCTGGGCCAGAGCTTGAGAACCCTCTCAGGGGTGACATTTTTCCCAATATCCAACCAAAACCTCCCCTGGCACAACTTTAGGCTGTTTCCTCTTGTTCTATCACTTATTCTTTGGGAGAAGAAACCAACCCCTACCTGGATCCAACCTCCTGTCAGGGGGTTGCAGAGAGCCAGTAGGTCTCCCCTGAGCCTTCTTTTTCTCCAGACTAACCAACCCCAGTTCCCTCAGCTGCTCCTCACAACACTTGTGCTCTAAACACTTCCCCACCTTCCTTGCCCTTCTCTGGACACACTCCAGCACCTCAATGTCCTCCTTGGAGTGACGAGCCTAAAACTGACCCCAGGATTGGAGGTGTGACCTCCCCAGTGCCCAGTGCAGGAGGACAATCCCTGCCCTGTTCCTCTTGCCACACTAGTGCTGATCCAAGCCAGAATGCTGTTGGCCTTCTTGGCCACCTGGGCACACTGCTGCCTCATCTTCAGCTGCTGTCAACCAATATCCACCTGCCCTGGTGCTGGGCAGCCTTCCACCCACTCTCCCCCAATTACTTAGATTGGAAAAGACCCTTAAGATCATCAAGTCCAATCACAAACCTAGGGATACTAAACCATGACCCTAGGTGCCACAGGTCTGGTTTGCATTCCTTATTTTCCTTCTGCTTGCATCACTTGCCATGTTTTTCTAACACAGGGTATTAGAAAACAGCCTCCCCAGGGAGCTGACATTGCTCCATTGAGCTGATGTAGCTGGAAAGGAGGAAGCAGGAAGAAGTCACAGGCTGACCCTTGGATCCTGCTATAGGACATCAATCAGGAACTTTTGTGGCTCCCACAAACCCGTCAGAGGAGTTAGCGTCTTAATGAAGCAAAAGTGAAACCTTAGAAGTGGTGTTTGCTGATACTCCTGTTGGGAGGAGCCTGTGCTGTGCCGTGGATTTGGGTCTCTCCTGAGTGTTTTTGGTAGGAGTGAGTTGCATTGTTTGTACTTTTTCTGCTGGTTGCCCCATGGATGGAAGAGAGGAGCTCAAGCAGGTCTCAAGTAAGGAATTTTTTTAACTCTTCAGCTAGTTTTGTGCTGCTTCTGAACAGTCTTAACAGGGAGGAGCTGTGCTGTGGCTGGGTTGTGTTTTTGCTCTGTCATGGAGAAAACAGCTTTGAGCTGTTGGTGAGAGGCTCAAGTCTATGGGTTTAAATGTTGGCTCTGATCTTCCTCCAGGCAAATCTCTTGCAGGGGGTTGTGAGTTTCACCCTCCACAGGCTTCTTCAGCAGCTCCTCGTGATGCTTATCATTTGCACAAACACTTGTGTCTGCTTCCTCCGTGTCATGGTGTTGTAGAGGAAGTGAGAAAACTTGCATGGATTCTGAGTTTGGGTTTTCCTCTTTTGTTCCAAAGCCTTGTACAGGGCAGGAGGGGGGACCTGGGGTGAAGTAGGTGCAAGTAGAACTTGCACAAGGCTCTGGTGAGGTGCTAAGGAGAGCAAAGCATCGTGTCAAAGTGACTGCAGATGTCAGAGATTCAGAGAAACTCCTGGCTGAAAAGTGGGGACTCTCCTAAAATATATCTGAAAAGAAACTATGTACTTACAGCTCAGTGAAAGGCACAAAATTGTATATTAGTGTTTGCTAAAAGCTTGGGTTTGGTGCTCTTTCTTTTGCATGTTGGCCAAGCAGTGAAGGGATTCAAACGAACACACCTGACGCTCCATGACTGCGAAGCTCTCGTCCGCAGCCTGCAAGGTTCATCTTCCCTGACACAACCCTGGAGTCAAAGAAGAAGTAAAGAAGATGTAAACAGGGGTCTTCATCCCACCCACCGGCCAAGGAAACAGCCAGAAGGTATCTAGATTGGGAATACCTTGAAGGTTGAGAGATTGTGGGGGAGAAAATATGGTGTGGAGCAAAAGAGAGGTGGAAAGCAATGAGAAAAACTCTCGAGTAGGAGATTAGGCTTAGGAGCATTTTGGTGTTTCATGGTTTGACCTCTTCATTGAGAACATCTGCTGGTGATCCAGGACAAGGCTCTGTGCTTATAAACATACTTTTCCATTTCCATATCACTGATATCTTTGACTATCTCACTTTTAACAATCTCAGGTGCTTCAGGTTTTAAGGTGTTCCACTCAGACATTGGCAGAGGAGTTGTTCTTAAGCAGCAAGTGTCTTGCAAGCCAAACATCTTTTTGCTCTGCTTTCATGAGCTTCAGTGCTGTTTGGTATTGCAAGCAGGAAATATCTGTCAAGAAATAGCTGTTTATTCTCTTAAAGGAGTTGGTCTCTTACACAGTGGTAGGAGCAGCCTGCTAGAGGCTTGATGCTGTGACCTTCTCGTGGTGCAGAGCAGTAGTTAAACCCTGAAGCTTTGCTAAACTCATAGCATGGTTTGGGTTGGAAGGGACCTTGCAGGGTCATCTAGTCCAACTCCCCTGCAGGCAGCAGGGACATCTGCAACTAGAATAAGTTGCTCAGAGCCCCAAACAACCTGACCTGGGATGGTTCGAGGGATGGGACATCTCCCACCTCTCTGGGCAACCTGGGCTCACCACCCTCAGAATTAAACATTTATTTCTTCTTTCTGTTCTAGACCTCTTTTACCTTAAAACCATTACCCCTTGTCCTGTCATAGCAGCTAAAAAGTTTCTCCCCATCTTTCTTGTAGACCCCTTTAAGTACTGAAAAGCTGCAAGAAGGTCTCCCTGGAGCCTTCTTTTCTCCAGGCTGAACAACCCCAACTCTCTCAGCCTGTCCTCACAGCAGAGAGCTTTGAGCCCTTGGATCATTGTTGTGGCCTCCTCTGGACCTGCTCCACCAGGTCCATGTCTCTCCTGTGCTGAGGACTCAGAGCTGGACACAGCTCTCCCCAGAGCAGAGTAGAGCAGAGAGGCAGAATCCCCTCTCTTAACCTGCTGGCCACAATGTCCACTGCATTATGTTAGCTAAGGATCTGAGAGATTGTTATGTAGCTTTTGAGTCACCCTGACAGTGCCCAGATTGTGTGCATAGTGCAAAGAGATGAATGTTGTTGTGTTGACTTCCATGGGTTGCCAGAGAAGCAATCTGAAGCAGGACAGTTCACCAGTAGTAAGTTCATACAGCTGTAAGGAACCCTATGGAAATAACTACACACAACCTCTGGTCTCCTTGTTAGCTCAGTGAGGAGCAGTGTGCTTTACTCTCCTTTCTGGTGACTTCCCTCATGCTCTTCCTCTTCCTGCAGGCCAAGGTCAGCAGAAGAACATCACTGATTACTTCAGGACCTGCCAGACACAAGCAAGTGCCAATGGGACAAAGAACACTAAAATCAAAGAAGAGCTGCTGGATCCCATCTTTCCTGATCCTGATGATTCCTTCAGCAGTGTCTCCTCTGCAGTGGAGATCAGCAGTGATTCCTCCTTTCTGGAGGATAAGGACGTTGTACCAGCTCCCAGGAAACGCTCCAGGAAACAGCCTCTGGCCACTGCAGCTGTTCATAAGCCAGAGCATGATTTGTGGGCTGAACCTGAGGAGAAGCCAACAGGGCTTCCTCCAGAACACAGGCAGATCAAGCAGGAGCACAGCCAAATCAAGCAGGAACTTGAGGCTATGGAAATTGAGCCAGTCCCTGATGCTCACTATGGACTCCTGGGCACTCGGAACTGGGAAGTGCCTCAGGGAAGTATTGACCAGCTGCCTGCTGAAGTCCTCAGGAATATCTTTGCTTTTCTGCCAGTGACTGATCTGTATCAGAACCTGAGCTTGGTGTGTCACTGCTGGAGGGACATAGTCAGTGATCCCTTGGTAAGGAATGCTGTGAGGCTGCTTTGAGCCTGGCCCTTCTCCTGCTGCTCCCTTCTGCCTTAGTCTTGTGGTTGGATGTGTTGCTGTAGGAACATCCATGCTCTGTCTTTGTTCCTTTAAATCCCTTTATGGTTCCCTAATACCCACAGCCTTTCTTGTGACACCTTTTGTCATTCTTTCAACCACACTATCATCTTTAGATCAAAGAATCATTAAGGTTGGAAAAGACCTCTAAGATCATTGAGTCCAACCATTAATCTAACACTGCCAGATCACCACTAACCCATGTCCCTCAGCACCACATCTCCATGGCTTTTCAATTCCTCCAGGGATAGTGACTCCACCACTGCCCTGGGCAGCCTCTTCCAACGCTTAACCACTCTTTAAGAGAACAAATTGTTCTTAATATCCAACCTAAACCTCCCCTGGCACAACTTGAGGCTGTTTCCTCTTGTCCTGTCACTTGTTCCTTGGGGCGAGAGACCAACTCCCACTTGGCTCCAACCTCCTTTCAGGGAGTTGTAGAAAGAAAGAAGGTCTCCCCTGAACCTTCTCTTCTCCAAGCTAAAGAACTCCAGTGTCCTCAGGTGCTCCTCACAACACTTGTGCTATGATATGTGCTTCTGATTGTAGTTTGTTCCTTGGAAGAAGCTGTACCACCGGTATGTGATGAAAGAGGACACAGCCCTGCGCACAGTTGAACAGATCTTGCAGGGTCTTGCTATCACAAAGGAGAATAAAGAATGTGTGTTGGGGCTGATCAGGTGAGTCCACTTCAGCACTTCACACTTTGGACCTGTAAACCTTCAGACTTCTCTTGCTTTGGGTCTTCTTTCATTTTATCCTATGAATTGCCAGGAGAGAAATGGGTTTGTCTTCTAAACAGATGGGAGATGTCCAGGAAGGTAAGGAAGGAGAAATCATTGTCACAGTAGAAATCACTAGTAAGGTTCTAAAAATAGGTAAAATACTTTCCCTTCCCTCATATTTGTTGTGTTTGGAGCAAAAGCTCACAGAATCATGGAATCATTCAGATTGGAAAAGATTTCTTAAGATCATCCAGTCCAGCTTAACCTGACATTACCAGGTCACCACTAAACCATGTCCCTCAGCACCACATCTCCACAGCTTTTCAGTCCCTCCAGGGATGGTGACTCCACCACTGCCCTGGGCAGCCTGGGCCAGGCTTTGACAACATGAAGAAATTGTTCTTCATGTCCAACCTAAACCTCCCCTGGCACAACTTTAGGCTGTTTCCTCATGTCCTATCTCCTGTTGTTCCTTGGTAGAAGAGACCAACCCCTATCTTGCTCTGACCTCCTTTCAGGGAGGTGAAGAGAGTAAGAAGGTCTCCCCTGAGCCTCCTCTTCTCCACACTAACCAACCCCAGTTCCCTCAGCTGCTCCTCACAACACTTGTGCTCTAGACCCTTCAGCACCTTCCTTGCCCTTCTTTGGACACACTCCAACACCTCAATGTCCTTCTGGCAGTGAGGAGCCCAAACCTGAGCCCAGGATTGGAGTTGATGTGTACAAGTAGAGGATGAAATCTGGAGAAGAGAAGGTGGAATGGTTAAATAAGCTGCAGTCTGATGGTGCTTTGGAGAAGGCATCATTTACTTGGAGATAAGGCTCCCTTGATAAGGCTTCTTTGCTGTTTCATGGTGTGTAGGTTTGTGTGTGCCATACCCACTGGACAGAAGGTGGATCCCAGTGCTGTTCTCCAGTGTTTGAGGAGTCATCATCTCTTTTCAAAGGCTGAAATCTGCATTGTCAACCAACTGCCATATTTACAGAGCAGGACAGGGGTAGGTCTAACAGGTCTTAAGTGGTTTATTTAACAGCTTTAATATCTGCTGGTGCTTTGGGGTTCTATCTTCCCTCTTACATCTAAAGGTTTTCCCTTTGGGGTGTTATTTGGTGCTCTTCAGGGTGTTTGAAGAGGGTTGAACACTATTTTACCAATATAATGAAGGAAATTCAAACCACAGCCACTACTTTTGACCTAAAGATGTGTATGTGTCAGAATTGTTAGGCATTGACCTAAGGAAGGGGAAAAAAGGCAAGCACATAAGGTGATCAGTCTTCAAGAAAGTAACTGTGTGTGTTTACAAATGCCTAGTTCTTTATAACAGTGAAGAAAGTCACCAGTAGCACTCAATATTCTGAAGTATTTTGCTCAGGCACTGTATAGAAAATGCTCTCCTAAATCAGGTAGGTAATTATCAAACCATTTTTGATAGATGAGATAATTAAGACTGAAATGACATGTTCAAATCATAAGGACATAAGTGTTTTCAGTGAAGTTACCCAGAGAGGTGGGAGATGTCCCATCCCTGGAACCATTGCAGGTCAGGTTGATTTGGGCTCTGAGCAACCTGCTCTAGTTGCAGATGTCCCTGCTGCCTGCAGGGGAGTTGGACTAGAAGATCCCAGAACCATTCTCTGATTCTAGAAGCAGGGTTTCCTTGCTCCTAAAGGCTCAAAGTGCTTTGTTCACTCTGTCTCCTCATTGCCTGTAGCATCCTGAGCACATGTGGGCCACAATTGCAGTCATGGTGCTCTTCTCTGATGCTGTCAGTGACATCCAGAAGCTGATGGACTGTCTGAAGAGACCCTCCTCCACCCTCTCTGTTATGGAGGTGACTGAGACTCTTTACTGCATAGCCACACTGCTGTATGCCATGAGGGACAGGAACATTCCCATCACTAACAGGTAAGGAGTGGGGAGATGCTTCCTGCCTGGCTGCCTCTGGCTAGCCATGGAGGAGATGTGTAAATAGCTTTATCAGTGATCTGGAGGAGGGGATTGAGGGAACCCTCCATCAGTTTGCAGACAACACCATGTTGGGCAGGAGTGTTGATCTGCTGGAGGGTAGGAGACTCTGCAGAGGGATCTGGCCAGGTTGCATCCCAATGGGATGAGCTTCAACAAGGCCAAGTGCTGGCTCCTGCACTTGGATCACAACAACCCCAGGAATGCTCCAGGCTTGGGGCAGAGTGGCTGGAGAGCTGCTAGGGGAAAAGGACCTGGAGGGGTTGGTTGACAGTGTTGGGTGGATGGTTGAGCTCAGTGATCTCAGAGGGCTTTTCCAGCCATAACAACAAGAACAATCAGCCACTGGAATAATCTCTCCAGGGAAGTGGTGGAATCCCCAACACTGGGACACTTGTAAGAATCAATTGAGCCATCATGTCTAGACCAGGCTTTTGCCAAGAAAGGTTGGACCAGATCATCCTTGAGGTCCCTTCCAACCTGGGATTCTATGATTCTTTTAGGTGGCTGCAGACCTTTAGTTTGTTATTGATGGTTTCTTAATGATAAATTCTCTTTTATCCTTTCTACCAGGATCCATTACAATGTTTTCTACTGCTTGTGTCTGATGGAAAATGCTTCTGTATCTCTGCAAACAGTGGAAGAGGAAACACTGGCTTCACAGTGCAGACAAGACTTCTGGTCTGGGTAATGCTCTTAGAGGTGATCTGAGCAATACATCTAAGCACATGAGGAGAAACTTGTTTGGTGTGAGGGTGCAGAGCCCTGGCCCAGGCTGCCCAGAGAGCTTGGGGAGTCTCCTTGTGTGGAGAGATTCCAACCCCTCCTGGAGATGATCCTGGGTAACTTGCTCTAGGTGACCCTGCTTTAGCAGGAGGGTTGGACTAGATAATCTCCATTCTATGATCTTTCATTCTACTCCTCCATTTGAAGGGGTTTTTTTTGCTTATTCAGAGAAAGACATGTCCTAGGGGCAGCCAGGTATCTACCTGCCAGCTGTGGGATGTCAAGGCTGCTTAGAGAAACTCTCACAAGGGGTTTCAGGGAAGGACCCTGTGGGAAGAGATGGATCACACTGTTGGCTGATTGCAAGTTTCAGACCTTTATGGATGTAACAATTGCACTGCAGCCAGAAGCACTGAGTGCTTTTCTTAATGATGCTCAAAGCTCTCAGCTGCCCTGAGAGACAGAGATGATTGGTCTGTCCTACAGGCTGAGAAATCCAAGAGCAATTTAAGCTACATGCTCTCCAAAGCAACAAAACACCCCAAACCCAAGTTGTTGGTCGCTCTCCATAAGCCTAAGGATCCAGCTCCAAATTTATTTGGATGCCAGATTCATGCTTAAAGCATGAGATGCAACCCTTGAGGAGATCTTCTCCTCTGCAGCCTTCCCCAAGGTTTACTTTTTATTTCTCCTATCTCCAGTCTTCCCTTATTTGCTGCTTTTCTCATTTGCACTATAACCAAGTAGCTCTAGTGCCACCTTCCTGCTGGTGGGATGGGATCAATCATTCCTTCTGCTGTTAGTTAATTACTTTGTTTGATGGGAAAGGATTTAGCTTCTTCATTCCTTTCACTCTTTTGTTTCCTGGTTTTAGGAGGTGGCCTGAGGTGAAGCTGACCCATGAGCAGCAAAGGATTTTGAATCACAAAATTGAGCCTGGTCATATAGTGAAAGTTATTGCATTTGCAGGTAAGAACCCAACATGATGTTATAAGATGTGGTACTTGGGGACATGGTTTAGTGGTGAGCATGGTGGATGAGCTCAGAGGTCTTTTCCAACCAGAATGATTCTATTCTATACAAGGAAATCATTGGGGAGTGATGTCTCCCTGTCCTTATCTCAACCCATGAGCCTTTTGTCCAGTTGTGGAGGGGAGTCACAAAGCAGCTTGGGTGGACACCTGATATCCAGCCAAGGGCAATCTCCCCACAGCAGGCAGAAAGATCCTCATGGGTGAAAGGTAGCAGGCAAAAGTAGGAGCAGATGGTCAGTGTTGTGCATGGAAAGTGGGAACCACTGGAGCCCTGCAGAGATCTGTACTGGAACTTGCTTTGTCGAACATTCAGCAGTCATCTGGGAGGAGGCTGAAGAGCAAGGTGGCAAAGTTTGTTCATGGAATCCTAGAATGGTTTGGTTTAGAAGGGACCTCTGGAGCTCATCTAGTCCAACCCCCCTGCAGTGGGCAGGGACATCCCCAACTAGATCAGCTTGCCCAGAACCCTGGCAAGCCTCACCTGGAATGCCTCCAGGGATGGGAACTCAACCACCTCCCTGGGCAACCTG
>VWZO01000706.1:0-77063 GCA_013396975.1 Bucco capensis | reverse complement strand
TCTCATTTTAGGCTCATCTGTCTCTTTTTTAGGCTCATCTGTCTCTTTTTTAGGCTCATCTGTCTCTTTTTTAGGCTCATCTGTCTCTTTTTTAGGCTCATCTGTCTCTTTTTTAGGCTCATCTGTCTCTTTTTTAGGCTCATCTGTCTCTTTTTTAGGCTCATCTGTCCCCATTTTAGGCTCATCTGTCCCCATTTTAGGCTCATCTGTCCCTTTTCTAGGCTCATCTGTCCCCATTTTAGGCTCATCTGTCCCTTTTCTAGGCTCATCTGTCCCTTTCTTCAGCAGGCTCAGATGAACCAAGAGCAGCTCCAGTCTGCTGGATGGGGCTGGGACAGATTGCTCTGGGGCTGGAATGAGTGGCTGCTGGAATGTTGGCTCCCTTTGGCTGCTGACAAGTGACACAGTGTTCCTGCAGCAGGGCAATCAAAATCAGCTGTAATTACAGCCTGAGTGTACAAAGCAATGAAAGGCACTTGGCTGTGCCCTGAGAGAAAAACCATTTTTCAAGCTCTCTTGACAATGGTTGAAGGTAAAGGTGACCTCTGGGCTCTGCTCATTGCTCAGTTCTAGTCCTGTGATCATAGAGTCATAGAATGGTTTGGGTTAGAAGGGATCTTAAAGATCACCTAGTTCCAACTCGCTGCCCTGGGCAGGGACACCTTCCACTAGAGCAGCTTGCTCAAAGCCTCATCCAACCTGAGTTGAGGGATGAAGCATCCACAACTTTTCTTCTTCCCTGTGAGTACTGAAAGGCTGCAGTAAGGTCTCCCTGAAGCCTTCTCTTCTCCAGGTTGCACAACCCCATCTCTCTCACACTGTCCTCACAGCACAGAGCTTCCAGCCCTCACATCATTTCCATTTTGTTAGCAACAGAGAAAACATGATAGAAATCAGTTTGTGTTTTTCTTTGAAAAGGCTTTGATTATAAAATTCTGCTGTAGTTATTATAGTGATGGCACCACACTGAGTGGTGCTGTTGGCATGCCTGAGAGGAGAGATGTCATCCACAGGGACCTGGACAGGCTTGAGAAGTGGCTCTGTGTGAACCTCATGAGGTTCAACAAGGCCAAGGGCAAGGTCCTGCACCTGGGACAGGGTAATCCCCAATATCAATCCAGGTTGGGAAATGAAGGGGTTGAAAGAAACTCTGTGGTGAAGGACTTGGGGGTACTGGTGGGTGAAAAGCTGGGCAAGAGCTGGCAATGTGTGCTCACAGCCCAGAAGCCAAGCATGTCCTGGGCTGCATCCCCAGCAGCATGGCCTGCAGGGCAGGGAGGGGATTGTGCCTGTGCTCTGCTCTGCTCTGGGGAGACCTCAGCTGCAGTGCTGGGGCCAGCTCTGGGTTGCATCCCCAGCAGCGTGGTGATAGGGTGATGGTTTAAAACTAAATTAAGGAGATTGAGACTAGATAGAAAGAGGAAATTCTTTACTATGTTGGTGGTGAGACCCTGTCCCAAGTTGCCCAGAGAGGCGGGAGATATCCCATCCCTAGAACCACTCCAGGTCAGGTTGTCTGGGGCTGTGAGCAACCTGCTTTAGTTGCAGATGTCCCTGCTGCCTGCAGGGGAGTTGGACTAGATGACCTTGAAAGGTTCCTTCTGACCCAAACTATTCTCTGATGCTGTAGTGCAAATCTGACAGTGTCCTGATCTCTTCTCACTGTCCATCTGTCCACAGAGCAGCAAAGATCATTCATTGCTTTTCCATCTGCTTTTGTGCTACACTCCAGGGATTTCAGGCAACCAGCTCCACATCTTCAGTACCTTTCCCTTATTCCCTTCTTCTTAACACCAATAACCCCTGGGTCCTGGGAGCTTATCTGGCAACTCCAATCAGCACCTTCCCATCTATATATTGAGATCAATTGTGGTTTGTTTTAGGGCCTTGCCAAGTTTGGCCTGAGCAGGATTCATGATATTTGGAAGCTCAGTCAACCTGCAGATGAGCGGCAAAGAGGTGAGTTGTGTCCTCAGCCTTCTCCCTGGGGCTCATCCTCCCTTACAGCAGCATGGATACTTGAGGATTTGCTGTGGGGATGGAAAGCATCACCCTTCTGGGAGGTTTATTTTCTGTTTCCTCAGGCAGAAAACTGGCTTCAAAATGGGAGTGTTGTGGGCTGTGCTCATTTGGCTCTTTTTGGGGTCTGCGTGCTCTAGAACCTTCGCCAGCTTCCTTGCTCTTCTTTGGACATAGAATTGTTTAGGTTGGAAAAGACCTTTAAGATCATCAATTCCAACTGTTAACCAGCACTGCCAGGTCACCACTGAACCATGGCCCTCAGCACCACATCTCCAGGGCTTTTCAACCCCTCCAGGGATGATGATTCCACCAGTGCCCTGGGCAGCCTGGCACAGGCCTTCACAACCCTTTTGGGTGACAGTAGGAAGGAGAAAAGGGAAATCACAGCTTACTCCTTCCAGCCAGGATCACCCAGATGGGTGGAAAGCTGCTGTACCCAACATCTCCTGCCCAAACCTCCTAGCTGCAATGCCTTATCTGGAGTGCAAGAGCCTAGTAAACTCATCAGTTGGGATTTTTTTTTCCCTAAGTTTTCTGATTTGACTTCATTTTTCATTCATCTTGGGCTTTTACAGGTTTGTTTTCCTTTCAAACCTGATCTGTTGAATCCTCTAGCACCTGATTTCTTTCTGCTGGTGGATGTCGTTTAGGAAATAAAACATTCATTTAAGAAATAAACCATTCATTTGAGAAATAAATCATCCCTTTGAGAAATAAATCATTAATTTAAAATCTCCTGGCAGTAGTAGGCAAATATTGTTATGTATGGGGCCCAGAGACTAACAAAAGACTTACTGAACTGCCACAAGTGATTGATTATATGGGTGGTGTTTCTGGTTCTTTGGAACATGAGCTAGCAGGAAAATTCCTTGTCCTTTGGGTAAAGGGAGAGGATAACTAAGGTTGGAAGGGTCCTGGGGCTGTGTCTGACCTCAGCCCCTGCTGCAGACACTCTGAAGTCACCTCAGACTTCTCAGGGACTTTCCTGTGCTGGAGAGTGTCCAGAGAAGGGCAAGGAAGGTGCTGAAAGGTCTAGAGCACAAGTGTTGTGAGGAGCAGCTGAGGGAACTGGGGTTGGTTAGTCTGGAGAAGAGGAGGCTCAGGGGAGACTTTCTGGCTCTCTGCAACTCCATGAAAGGAGGCTGAAGCAAGGTGTTTGTTCTCTTCTCCCAAGGAATAAGTGATAGGACAAAAGGACATGGGCTACGGTTGCACAAGGGGAAGTTTTGGTTGGCCATGAGGAACAATTTCTGCCCTGAAAGGGTTGTGAAAGCCTGTGCCAGGCTGCCCAGGGCAGTGATGGAGTCACCATCCCTGGAGGGGTTGAAAAAACATAGAGATGTGGCACTTAGTGCCATGGTTTAGTGGCTTGGTGGTGATAGGGTGATGGTTGGTCTTGATGATCTTGGAGGTCTCTTCCAACCTTAATGACTGTGTGTAACTGGTTCTGTTCTAGCTCAAACCAGGACAATCTGCTCTTTTCTTTCCAGCAAACCTAGTGATAAATGACTCCTTTATCAAGAAATGGGAAGCAACTCAGGGCTTCATTGGCTTAAAGGAATATGCAGAGCGTATCAATGAGAAGGAGCTGGAGGTGAAGATTGCCATAGTAGAGAAGTACAAGGAGAGGATCCCTGAGCTGGTGCAGAGGATTAAGAGCAGCCACGTGCCACAGGAAGCCCTGGCAGGTAAAGTCAAGCTGTGTCTTTAATACTCAGGTATTTTGTTGTTTGTTTTTTTTTAATCCAGCTTCAGAATCCACCTTGATCTGCAGAAAGAAAAAGTCTGGGTCAAGTTAGTCTTTTAGGGAGAAAAGAAGTTGAAGAGCAGCTTTTGAGGTACATCTGGGAGTCCAGGTAGAGTTCAGGGCAATGAATCTGCCACCAAATGATTGATTAATGTGACTTTATGCTAGAGGCAAATAAACCTTTGGACACAGTATTTTCTACAGAAAGCCCTAGGGACATGATCCTCCTGGTGGAGTTGTACTTGCAACTTGCCAACTAAAATAGGGAGAGGGGACAAAGCTAGCTAAGGAGTCTAAATAGTCTAGATAGAAATTCTTTATTGTGTTATTGGTGAGTTCCTGGCCCAGGTTGCCCAGAGAGGTGGGAGATGTCCTATCCCTGGAACCATTCCAGGTCAGGTTGTTTGGGGCTCTGAGCAACCTGATCTAGTTGCAGATGTCCCTCCTGACTGCAGGGGAGTTGAAACTAGATGACCTTTAATGTCCTTTCCAACCCAAGCCAAGCCATTCCATGATTCTATGACTTGTCACCTCCTGAAATCAAACCTACCATTATTATTGCCATGACTGATCTCTTTTTCTTCTTGTTCCCCACATGTCCTGGGTACAGATTATGTGATAGGTACTGTCCACCAAGCCAAAGGCCTGGAGTTTGATACAGTGCTGGTTGCAGATGACTTTGTGAAAGTGCCATGTCTCAGTGGTAGCTACCAGAGAAGAACTAACTTCAGCATTGGTAAGGGAATGGCTGGCTGTGGTCTGATTTGGTGGGTGTCATGGTGGCTCTTGTCCTGCAAGCTCCTGCTTCTCAGGGTTGCCAAGTGCCACTGGCTGTCCTAGTGATGATTGATCTTTTAGTTTCCTTCACAGTGAAATAAGGGCAGATATTCCTGCAGTTGGGCTTATAGCAATGTAGCAACAGAGAAAGACCAACTCCACTCTTGGGAAGGACTTAGGTGCCACAATTCCTCTTATTATTCCTGTTTATTCTTGTTGTCTAACAAGGTAATGTTTCCTCCAACCTAGACATGTGTCCTGAGGATGAATGGAACCTGCTCTATGTAGCAGTGACACGGGCAAAGAAGTGTTTGCTCATGTCAAAGTCCTTGGAGCATCTTTTAGCATTGGCTGGGGTAAGTGAAATCTTCCTAAGGTAACCAAAAAAACCTCAAGTGAGCCAGTTTGGGACCCTGATACCTGCACTTCACAGCATGCTGCACCAAAGCTAACCATCAGCAGGTGCCTGTGAGCTGCTGCAGTTCCTCAATTGATGGGTGAGCACTCCAGAGGCAGAGCAGACAGCCCAGGGAGGGCAAACTCTCCAGCTCATTAGGGTATGGAGTCTTGAAGCAGCTCTGCAAGTGATGCATTTTGGGTGGGATGGGCTGCTGCCACATTTAGAAGGTGCTGAGAGAGCAACATCCACTACTCATAAAACCTGCTCATGTTTGGAAGGGGAGTGTGTGGTAGAGGAGCAGAAAAGAGGACAAGAATCCCCCTGATCCAAAGATTCATGCTGAGCATGGACTATGCCCTGGCTTCTGCTGGCTTGGACCAGAAGGGCTGAAGTAACATTTTTTCCTCCATTCTCACTGTCCTCCTGCACTGTGATTTCAGCAGCAAGACACAAGCTTGCAGCAGGTTTGTTTTCCACAGTCTTTGGATTTGGGTGTTGCCTTCCACAGGTCCTGACTCCTTATCTGGCTGTGAGGGAGCAGGTTCCCTTTTCTCTCTCTTGCACTGCTTGGCAACTCTTACTTCACTTCCTTCCTCCCAGGCTGCTGCTGCTGCCTTCTGCTTGATATTTGTTCTCACCAGGGGTGCAAGTCACTTCGCAGGGAGTTAAAAAAAGGGATGGAACAACCTCTTGCAGTATCTCAGCTCCCTCCTGAGTGTTGCTCTTCCCATGTTTCTTGCTTCTTAGGAACGTTTCCTTCGGGTGGAGCTGATGAGTGAGGCTGTGAAGGATGGGGCTGCTGTCACTTGTTGTGTGCCACAGTGTGGGAGAATACTGGAGCCCAGCTCCAAGCTGGTTGTGAAGAAGCTTCCTTTGACTAGTGTAAGTTCCCTCCATGGGCTTTGGAAATGATGGTGCTCAACCAGGAGCCCTCAGGTTGCTGGTGGGGTGGCTGTGCTCTGTGACTTTTCTGAGCGAGATGTCATCCAGAAGGACCTGGACAAGCTGGAGAGTTGGGCCCAGGGGAACCTCATGAGATTCAACAAGACCAAGTGCAGGGTCCTACACCTGGGTCAGAACAATCCCCACTATCAATCCAGGCTGGGGGATGAGATGATGGAGAGCAGCCCTGCAGAAAAGGACTTGGGGTGCTGGTGGCTGAGAAGCTGGCCATGAGCAAACAGTGCACACTGGCAGCCCAGAAGCACAATGGCATCCTGGGCTGCAGCAAGAGAAGCATGGCCAGCAGAGCCAGAGAGGTGATTCTGCCACTGCACTCTGCTCTGCTCGCACCTCCTCTGGAATACNGAGGTCCCTTCTAACCCAAACCATTCTATGAGCTGTCACACCAGGGAGGGACAACCTCAGTGCTGAGCTTTCATTGAAGTGAGCAGGGAACATCCTATGGCTGCTTGGAAGCAGAGACTGTGTTCCTCCAGCCTTCCTCTTCTCTGAAACCTCCTCTCTTTCTCCCACAGAGCAATGGCAGCAAGGATGCTGGTGGCTACCTGTGCCACACTTGCACGCAGGAGCGCTTTGGCTCTCTGACACCACTCATCTATGTCCCAGCACTTCAGCAACAACCCACCCGGCTCTAACAAAGCCTCCAGCTTCCCAGAGCCATCCTGGCTACAGGACAAGGCCTGTTGGCACATCCCAGCTCCAAAATCAGGTGGATATTGGAGCAGGATTTTGCACCAGCTCCAAGAGGAACCCTCCGAGCTCTCTGCAAGGAGGTGTGAGATCTCTTCTCCAGCCATCCATGAGCTGGTCAGGCATGGTCTGCACTGCATCGCTGTACAGAAGAAGATGCACTAGATAAACTGTATCAAACAGGATGGCTTATTTACTTTTTTGAGCATTACTTCTGCATTCTGTCACCAGGAAAACACCTCCAGTGACCCAGCTGCCAGGATATCCCCTGCCTATTCCATCATGTCATGCCTCGGTGAAATCCTTCTGATCCAAAGGAAGAAGAGGAAATGAGATGCTGAGAAGAATACCCCAAAGAAACAAAATTAGAAAATAGACTTTTCCCTCTCAGCTCTGGGAGGAAGTTGTTGATCTTTCCAAGCAGACTTCATTTTCCTTATTTGCAGCCAAGGGGCTTCCCCAGACTCTGTTTCCCCTTCCCTGCAGCAAACCATAAGGCAGAAGAGAGGCAATGTCTGAAGATTTGCTTTGGTTTGGTTTCAGTCTTAACTCAGAGACAAACTGGAGAGCATTTTTAATCCTGAAACTAAATTTGTGAGGGGAAAAAAAACAACCTTAATGCTTTCTTTTTTTCTCTTCCCTTCTGTTAAGAAGTCATCTTGGGTTGCATCTCTTCACCAGCCATCACCATAGCAGTGGTTGGAAGCAGCATGGTGCTCTTGGAAATCAGGTGGAAGCTTTCTCCATTTGAAGATGCCATGGCTCATTGTACCAGAGCCTGTGTGATGCAGAGATCAAAACCAAAACTAATTTTGGGAGATACCTCTCCCCTTGGAGATGGGCCCAGAGCCATGAGCTGTGCCTGCTGGAGGAAGCTTGTGCATCCTGTTGATTTCCATGGTTATTTATTCAGCAGTAGCTGCTTCCCTGTGTCTCCTTTTGCTTTGTAAACACTGACTCCAGAAAGCCTTTCCCTGTTTTACTCACCTAAACGAGGGCAGAAGTTGACCCAAGACTTGGATGTTGGATGAAACCACAAAGCTCAGTGCAGACATCAGACCAAACACCTCCAGTGATCCCTCCCAGCCTCATCTGTGTTCCAGAGTTTGGTCTATCACACATCCAAAGTGCTGCTTCCTCCAGCTCTGACAGCCTAGAGCAGTGACACAAACAGGAGGACAAGGCACAGCAGCCAGGAAGGGAGGTGGAAATCCAGTTGTTAGCTATCTACTGGTTTCCAGCTGTCTGCTGAAAATCCTTCTGCCACCCAGCTGAGCCAAAGGAGCGATGGCACCTGTCACCTTGCCATCACTCTTTGCCTCTGGAGCAGGACACTGCTGATGGCCAGCGAGCCCTGGCTGCTCTGGAGATGGATTTTACCCCATCCCAGCTCCTCTTTGTCCCCACTGTCCTTCTCACCACCACAGCTGCTGAGATGCCTGACCAGACACAAACCCAACTGCTGTGTGTGTATCATTTTATATACACTGCATAAACATTTAGACATACAAAATTCTGGAGCAAGGAGGAAAGGAGTGGATAACAACTGAGGATGGACAACAGGGAAACATGCAAAGGAAAGTATTTCCTATGTCTTGTTATTGCCTTCAGTCTTTGGTAGTGTTTATGGTGAAATCACTCCTGCTTGTAGTCCCCCGTGAGCAGCTGCAGCTGCTTCTGAAAGATCCAGGAATCCATCCTGCCTGCCAGGGATGACCCCTGTGGCTGCAGCGGGACAACACCAGGATGCTTTGCTACAATTGATGGCTGGAAGAGAGCAGGAAGGGGGTGAGAGTGTGGTGGAAGGATGATGCTTGGCCAGGTCCTTCCCTCTCCATCTGTCATGAGCAGTGCTGCTTTCTGGGCTTTGGGGCAAAGCAACTCTTAAGGAAGGGCCTGGTGTCCAGCTGGTCCAACTCTGGCCTTGTTCCTGACCAGGGAACAGGTGCTACTTGGGGCAAGGCACCCCAGCTTTACCCCCAGCACCCAAATCCCATCCCCTGCACCCCAAACATCCCTCCATGGGGACAGGCAGCTCCCAGCCCGCTCCCTGCCACCCAGCAGCACCCACAGGATCACCTCCTCTTGAATTCAGGCTCCTGATGCAGTTTGCCCACCACCTCCATTCCATGCCATGCCATAGGGCTCACCCACCCACCCTTCAGCCCCACAACAGGACACCCACCCACAGACCTTTGGGTGCTGGAGGAGTCTCATCCATGGGAATCACCAGGTCAAGCTGAGAAGAGCAGCCACATGTCCCTGGGGCAAGGATGCTCCATGCAGAGGGCGGCTGGGGACCGGGCTGCGCTGTGCCGCGTGCCGCTGCCGCTCGGAGAAGCATCCAGCTTTCCATCTGAGCCCTGAGCATATCCTCCAGGCTGGTGGGTGCACCGAGGTTTGCCTGGCAGTGGGTGCTCAGCCCGTGGGGAAGGTGCTGGGTGGCAGCATCTCCTCGTTCTCAGCAGCAGGAGCCACCATAGGGATGTCTGTCCCTGGTGGGGCGAAGCCCTGCCTCGTGCGCCTGAGGAAGGGAAAGGAGCAGCACCACTAGCCCAAAGCCTTTCAGGAAAGCAGAGAGGCTGAGGACAACTCTTCACCAGGGTTGGAAAGACCTCCTGGGGCAAAGCACACTTACACTTTCATCCTCCAGCAGCAGCAGGCCACGATGCCAGCGAGCACCAGCAGCGGGAGCCCTGCAGGGAGAGACGTGGCAGCTGCTGAGCATTTCCCAACGTGCTTGGAGCATGGCATGGCTCAAGCAAAATGATTCCACCAAGAGCCAAAACCACTCATTCTTCCCACCCCTGGAAGAAATTTGGGTGCCTCAGCCTTCTCCCCTCATAGGTATTGCCCTAAACCTCCCACAGCCCAGAGGAGGACTTTTAAGCTAAAAAAAATTAAATAAGCACCTGCTTGCCAAAATAAGCTTTTTTTTTTTTTTTGCCTAACTTACCTATGGAAGAGGCCAGGGTCTGGATGGAAACTGGAAAAGAGAAATGGGGATGTTTTTTTTATAGCTGCAATGCCAGGAAATGGGGCTGGGGGATATGGGGGGGAGCCTCACTAAAAAGGAGGTTGGAAAGAAGGGAAAAAATGGATTGAAAAGGTAAAGGAGCCTTTGCTGGTTGAAACCAGCCCCGTTGGTGGGTTGCCACTTCTGGAGAGGCAGCCTGACCTGCAGTGTAGTCCTTGGGGGCTGTGGGCAGTGGAGTTGTCCCCAGAGAAGTCCCCAGGGCTGGCCCCTCTCCCAGTGTGGATGTTTCCAGTGGTGGGGACATCTCCAGTGGTGTGGATGTCTCTGGAGATGGCCCATCAGGTGCTGCTGGCACGAGTGATCGACCAGCACCTCCTGGCAGCCAGGGTGTTGCTGCTGAAGAGGGCCTGGAGGTCAAGCTGGCATTGGTGGTTCCTGCTGGGGGAAATGGTGTAAAACCTCTTAATTTAAGGTGGTGGTCAGGCACTCTCCAGGCAGAGCTTCATTTTGGTGCTCAGCCTCATGCCTGCTTCAGGCAGATGATAGCAGAGACCATCCAGCCCATCCAGCAGCTACCAAACAGGTTGATTTCATGCAGTTGAATTAATTCAATTGTATCCTTGAAATACTTGTGCTTTCCACATGCTGGTGGTTGTGGCAGCCCCAAACCAACCCCCATGGGCTGTGTTTGCCTCTTCCTCACCCCTCTGGCTTGTCCTCTCGGTGTGCGGCGCGGTTGGGAGCTCAGGGCTGGAGGTGTGACGTAGACCTGGGTCCCCTTGGGGAAGAGACAACATGGAGACACCATCAACAGTCTAAGTATTGAGAAGACTGAGAGGATATCTTCTCAATACTTATCACTACTTAATGGGTGGGTGTCAGGAGGATGGGACTGGGCTTTTTTCAGTGGTGCTCAGGGACAGGACAAGAGGTAACAGGCACCAACTGGAACACAGCTGGAACATAGGAAGTTCCATCTAAACATAAGGAGGAACTTCTTTACTTGGAGGGTGGTAGAGCACTTGCCCAGGCTGCCTAGAGAGGTGGTGGAGTCTCCATCTCTGGAGACATTCAGACCCCACCTGGATGCCCTCCTGCGCAACCTGCTCTAGGTGAACCTACTCTAGCAGGGGAGTTGGACTACATAACCTCCAGAGATCCTTCCCTACCCTTAGCATTCTGTGATTCTAGGGACAGCAGCACTCACATCAACCTACACCCTCCTCCACCAGGCTGCTGATGGAGCTGTTCTCCCTTCCCCCCTGGTTCCCCATCCCCTCCCAGCTTACGGATGCACTGCAGGCTGGTGTGGGTCCAGTCGGGCTCGGTGGCACCGTCACGGAGGATGCACTGGATGAGGGTGGAGGTGCCAGCCTTGCGCTTGTAGCCTGGCTTGCAGGTGTAGCGCAGGCGAGTGTTGAGCCAGGTGCTGTTGGTCACCTCGATGCGTGCATTGGCCACGTCCTTGGGGCGGCCACATCGCGCCTGTGCTGCAGGAGGAGAGGGGAAACAGGGCTTGAGAACAGCCCTGAGCAAAAGGACTTGGAGGTGCTGGTGGATGACAAGCTCACTAGGAGTCACCAATGTGCACTTGCAGCCCAGAAAGCTAACCCCAGCTGCATTAGGAGAAGTGTGGCCAGCAGGTTGAGATGATTCTCCCCCTCTACTCCACTCTGGGGAGACCTCACCTGGAGTACTGCCTCCAGCTCTGGAGCCCCCAGGACAGGAAGGCTATAGATGTGCTGGAAGGTGTCCAGAGAAGGGCCACAAGTATGATCAGAGGCTGGAGCACCTCTCCTCTGAAGACAGGCTGAGAGAGTTGGGATTATTCAGTCTGGAGAAGAGAAGGCTCCCAGGAGACCTTCTTGTGGCCTTCCAGGATCTACAGGGGCTACAAGAGGGCTGGGGAAGGACTTGTTAGGATGTCAGGCAGTGCTAGGACTAGGGGGAATGGACACAAGCTTGAGGAGGGGAGATTTAGGTTGGCTGTTAGGGAGAAGTTGTTCCCCAGGAGGGTGCTGAGCCACTGTGCCAGGTTGCCCAGAGAGGTGGTGGAAGCCCCAGCCCTGGCAGTGTTGCAGGCCAGGCTGGTTGGGGCTGGGAGCAAGCTGCTCTAGTGCCAGGTATCCCTGCCCAGGGCAGGGAGGTTGGAACTAGAGGAGCTTTCAGGTCCCTTCCAACCCTGACAATTCTATGAACAGAGATATAAGATCACAACAGGAAAATTAGGCATCTTCTGGCCCTGCTGAATGGCACCCAAGGGTGTTGAATCCTGCCTGGAAGTGGAGATGGGGAATCAGTGGTAGCCTGGGGCTGGGAAAGCCTCATCCAGCCTGTGAAGAGAGCAGTGAGATGGCTGTGGTGGTGCACAGGGGATGGAGAAGGAGAGATCCCTACTTCCAACATGTTTGTGGTCTCTTGCTGCACCTCCTCTATTTGCCAAAGACTTCCTGCAGAATTTCATTCCCCAGCAGTGACAAGAAGATTGGGAAATCACCAACCATGTGAGGTTTAACAAGGGCAAGTACTGGAGCCTGCATCTGGGACAGGACAACCCTGGATTTACACACAGATTGGGAATGAGAGGCTGGAGAGCAGCCCCAGAGAGAAGGATCTGGGGGTTCTGGTTGATGGCAAGTTGATATGAGTCAACAGTGAGCCCTGGCAGCCAAAAGGGCGAGCTCAAAAGGTCCCACTCTGGTCTGTGCTGACATGGATATGAAGCTGCTGAAGAGCATCCAGAGGAGGTCATGAAGATGGGGAAGGGTCTAGAGAGGAAGCTATGTAAGGAATGGCTGAAATCACTTGGTTTGTTCAGGTTGGGGAAGAGGAGAAAAAGTGGTCTACAGCTTCCTGAGGAGAGGAAGCAGAGGAGCAGGAGCTGATGTCTTTTCTCTGGTGACCAGTGACAGGACCTGAGGGAAAAGCATGAAGCTGTGCCAGGGGAAGGTTAGGTTCTTCACCCAGAGGGTCGTGGAGCACTGGAACAGGCTCCCCAGGGAAGTAATGACAGCACCAAACCTGGCAGAATTCCAGGAACATTTGGACAAGGCCCTCAGGCTGTGATTTTTGAGGTTGTCCTGTGCAGGGACAGGAGTTGGACTCTTGTGAGTCTCTTCCAACTCAGGACATTCTGTGATTCTATGACTGTCCCAGGCTAGCAGCCCTGACTGCATCCCACCAACCAGCTGCTGCATTCCAGCTATGCTCACCACTCCCTTTCTTCTCTACTCATTTTGCAGATGGACATAAACAATTCCAAGCTCTGTGTGAGTCCTCCAGCCACTTCTAGGAGTTTCTTTTCCCAGTTGGAGGCTGCAGCCAATGACTCCAGAGGCAGCTGCAATCTAAGCATCACGTGGCCAGCCTATGGGGCAGTGATGGGGCTACCAGTTGGGTCTTTTCCATCCCCAGAAGATTTCATGCTTCCCCTTTGGCCTTGAGTTGAGATTGATTTCGCAAGAGGAAGTTACAATGTCATTTCTTTTCTCTGGTGCACCAGAAAAAGTTTCTGGGTTGTCTCAAGGCCATAGCCACCCCTGAACCCCTGCCCCAGCCTGCGAATGCCTCACCTCTCACCCTGACCACTCCTGTCCCATGATGTGGAGAGGTGATCCTCCAGCACAGGGATGGAGAGAGATGCACAGCAGGGATAAAGCAGTCCACAGCCAGGCTGGAGTGGTTCAGAGCTGGGATGGAGCTATGCATGGCCAGGACATGGTGGTACAGACAGGATGGAGTGATGCATCATGGAGCAATGAGATGGAGAGGAGCATGGAGCAATGTTGAGATGGAGTAATGCATTGCTTGGGATGTTATGCATGGTCAGGATGGGGCAGTGCACGGCTGGGATGGAGTGATCCATGGCTGGGATGTGATGCCCAGCAGAGATGGATTGATGCTTGGCATGGATAGAACAAAGCCCAGCTTGGATGGAGTAGTGTCCTACCATGATGCAGCAGTGCCCAGCTGGCATGATGCCCACTGGGTATGGAGGGATGCACAGCTGAGCTGGGATCAGGAGTGTGATGGTGATGGGAGCACAGCGGGAACGGGAATGCTATGGCAGCAAGGAGAAGAGCACGACAGGGATAGGGACAGGAGCCTGCTGGGGTCAGGAGTGTGATGATGGTGGGGGCAGGAGCATGATGGGGACAGGATAACAATGGGAACAAGAGTAAAATGGAGGTGGGAGCACGATGGGAATGGAAGCAGAATGAGGATGGGGACAGGAGCACAATGGCAGGGGGGACAGAAACAGGATCTGTTTCCCCAGGCACCCAAATCACCCTGAGATGAAAATCTCCTTAATCTCAAACATCTCCTGCCCCAATTTGTTATCTATCCCTCTGGATAGAGGAGGGATATATCCTTCCCAGGGATATCCAGGAGGGGTCTGCTCCATTTCAGTGCTCGGGTAGGTCTGTGCCATGTCCCCTGGCATCAGGACACCCTGAAGAGCTGAAGCCACCATGCCTGGAGGGCATGAGGATCAATGTGGTGACCACAGCTGTGCTGAGCACACTGTTCTCAGCCTCCTCTCTGGGAGTGTTTCGAGGAAATGCCACAGGCTCTTTCACAACCAGCCCTGAAGCTGTGCCATGAAATGCATGAGAAGTCCTTCCAAGGCCAAGTCCACCCAGAGCTGTGCCTGTGAAGGGAGCACAGCAGGAAATCCAGCCAGAAGCACCCAAAATGTCCAGGAAAAATAGGGACCTCTGAGTCCTGCTTATGCCTTTCAGCTTTTAAAGTTGATCTCATCATCCCAATCACACCAAAACACTTTTTTAGGGGGTTGTTTACTCTTCCCAAGTCCTTGGATGGCAAGACCTGATAGCAAGGTCCTTATCTCTGTGTTGGAGAGATATGGATTTGAAGGACAGACTATTTGGTGGATGAAGAAATTGGCTGGATGGATGCAGCCAGAGAGTTGCATTTAACGGTTCTACATCCAGGTGGAGACTGGTGACATGTGGTGTCCCTCAACTGGACACCCTGGGGAGCACTGTTGTGTACCCCAGGGGTGGCCATGGGACACCTAAAGAGAGGGCTGAGGTTTCAGGGACCGGTGTGGGCACCATGGGGAGTAGAGTGGGCACCCCAGGAAGTGGCATAGGCACCACGAAGGTGTGGACACCCCAGGAAGCAGAGTAAGCATCCAGGGATGGAGTGGGCACCTCAAGGTGTGGCATGGGCACCCTGGAGATGGTGTGGGCACCTCGGGAAGCAAAGTAAGCACCCCAAAGATGGCATGGACACCCCAAGAAGTAGCATGAGCACCCCAGGGAATAGTATGAGCACCCCAGGGAGTAATGTTGGCACCCCAAGGAGTAGCATGAGCACCCCAGGGACAGTGTGGGCATCCCAGGAAATAGCATGGGCACCTCAGGGAACGTTTTGGCACCCCAAGGAGTTGCGTGAGCACCCCAGGGAATAGCATGAGCACCCCAGGGAATAGTGTTGGCACCCCAAGGAGTAGCATGAGCACCCCAGGGAATAGCATGAGCACCCCAGGGAATAGTGTTGGCACCCCAAGGAGTAGCATGAGCACCCAGGGACAGTGTGGGCACCCCAAAGGAGTAGCATGAGCACCCCAGGGATGGCAGGAGCACCCGGGGAAGAAGAGTGAGCACCTCGTGGAGCAGCGTGGGTGCTCTGGGAAGCAAAGCAAGCACCCCAGGGTCAGTGTGAGCACCCCAAGGAGTAGCATGGACGCCCCAGGGAGTAGCGTATGCACGCCAGGGAGGGCACGGGTGGCGGGTCGAGGAGCCCGGAGGGGATCACGCTCTCTTACCGGTGTCGGCGGCGGCCAGGGGCAGCAGGGTGGAGACGGTAGCGCAGAGCAGCAGCGGCAGCAGCGACCGCTCCATGGGCCGGTGGCCGCCGGACGGTCCCGGGAAGGTCCCGGCAGGACCCCGGGAGGGGGCTCAGGGCTGCCGCGGGGGCTGGGCGGCTCTGCCCCGCTGCCTGCCGCCAGCCATGCCCTGTCTGGCCCAAATACCGCTCCTCTTTCGCTTTCACTTTCGCACCGGGAGGTGACCGGGAGGGACCCGGAGCCCTGCCCCGGGATGGGGAGGGAGGGAGTGATGGAGTGTCTGGGACAAGGGGAAATGACCGAAGGGGAATTTGGTACCCGAGAAAAGGATGCAAGACCCCTGGGGATGTAATAACGGAGCGAGGATGTAATAGCGGGCGATAGAGGGGAGAAGATACCTGGGGGGGAATGTAACATCGCGGCGGGAGATGTAGTACCGGGGAAGGGGGATGTAATACCAGGGAATGGGGGGAACTCATTGCCCGCGTTGGGGGATGAGATACATAGGGGAGGATGCAGTACTCTGGGGGATACAATGCCTGTGGGGAGGTGGAATTTGATACCCGAGGGAGGATTCAATACTCGATGCAGGGGGAGATGCAATCCGCAGGGGATATGAGATACTCGGGGAAGAAAGGGATGCGATACCAGGGGATAGAGAAGAGAGAGGGGATGTGATATCCGAGGTGGGGAGGGTGCAATACCCCTAAAGAAAGCAGACCTTGGGGGGGGGAGGCTATACCTGGGAGCTGCCGCAATACTCTTTTGGGAAAAAGAGAAAGAGAGAAAGTGGTACCCGGTGGGGGTATGCAGTGCCCTGAGGGAATGAAACCCCTCCTGTCCGGTGCCTAGGGGCATCTGGGTGGGTGTGATGCTCTTGGGGGGCGGCGGTATCCTGGGCATGCAGATATCCCAGTGCTGGAGCTTGCTGGTCCCCAGGCAAACTAATACAGTGTGCCTCCCATTTGCTAGTGGTAGCCACAGTCTTGCAAGATTTTGAAATGCTGGTTGTGATGACCTTGATTAACAGGAAGGAAAAGGCTTTTTGTAGGAGATCTTCAAGTCCTGGAGGATAAGGAGAAAATTTGGGATTGATTATGTTAAAGATTTCAGACATCTTTTCCAACCCTAATGATTCTCTGGATTGGTTCATTGGTTCATACAGATCAAATGTTTGAAATGTTTAGTGAGGTTTCATAAACCTCTGAACAGCTTAAAGGGCTTAAATTCTTAAAAGCCACTGAGTTTTTGAACGCAGCAAACATCTCCCTTCAGGCAAAATAACAACAAATTCATCCATGATTCCAATCTATTAGTCTTTTTTTAATCTGGGAAACAAATCAACTCTTCTCTTCCCCTTGCTGAGGGTCTAATATCTTAGGAGAGCTCCTTTTTATGTTAAGCATGTCTAGAAGGGGCAGGGGGAGGCCAGCCGTTGCCTCCTCAGGGCATGGCAGCTACCATTGCTGCTCCAACACCTCAGTGTCTGGACAAAGGGGACTCATCTCCCCATTCTGAGGGGAGCTGGTGGTTCAAATATGCCCTCATTGTGTGAACCAAGGGCTTGTTTGTTTGTTTGTCTAGCTGTCAATCACAAAACGGTGGCGCGGCCCCTTTAAGGCACGCCGGGTCAGGGGGGCGTGGCTTGCAGAGGCGTAAAGGCGCCAAGCGGTGCGAAAGTGCGTAGGGAATTGAGTGGCAGTGTCGTTGGCCAATCAGACGGCAGAGCGTGAGAGGAGCTCTTCCGGTGGGCGCTTGCGGGGCGGCGAGGCTCGAAGAGAGGGGAGCGAGCGGCGGAGACATGATTAAGAAGTTTGACAAGAAGGACGAGGAGTCCGGTACAGGGCTGGAGGCGACGGGGAGGGAGCCAAGGGCAGGCCTAGGGGCCGCCGTGGCGGCAGAGATCTGAGGAGAACGAGTGTTAGGCGCTTAGTGCGTGCCGCGGCCTGTAAGGCTTGAGGGTCGCTGAGGGAGGGAGGGAAGAAGGGTCACTGAGGAGAGGGGGAAATCAGGGCCACTGCGGTGAGGAACCTCCTGGGTTCTAGTTTGTGCCCATGTCCCTTTGGCCTGTCCCTAGGAGCCAGTGAGCAGAGTCTAGCCCCAGCCTCTTGCCCCCTGCACCCTTGAGCTGTTGCTGAGCATGGAGCAGCTCCCCTCTGGCTCTGCTCTTCTGCAGGCTCAGCAGCCCCAGGGCTCTCAGCCTTCCCTCCTGCCAGAGATGCTCCAGTGCCCTCAGCATTATGTAGGGAGCCTCTGCTGGACTCTCTGCAGTAGTTCCTTATCTCTCTTGAATGGGGGAGCCCAGGACTGGAGCCAGGACTCCAGCTGTGGCCTGATTAGGTCAGAGTAGAGGGGGAGGAGAACCTCCCTTGACCTGTTGGTCACATTCTTTTTCATTGAACCCCAGGAGCCCATTGGCCTTCTTGGCCATGAGGGCACATTGCTGGCTCATGATGAACTTCTTGTCCACCAGCACTCTCAGGTCCTTTTCTGTGGAGCTGCTTCCCTGCAGATCAACCCCTAACCTGTTCTGGTGCAAGCAATTTAATACAAATTAAGGAAGTGGATTTAGAGCAGTTGACGGATGGTATTACTTATTCCAAGAGGAATGTCACTGTAGCATTGAGGTGGTTTGGTAAAGTTTAGGGGCTGTTCCTGCATGTTCAATTCTGTTGTTTCTTGTGTACAGAAGCATTTCCTTAACTGAGAGATCTCTTTTGTTCTTCAGGTAGTGGCTCTAATCCTTTCCAGCATTTGGAGAAGAGTGCTGTGCTTCAGGAGGTAGGAAGAATCATAATGTAACATTTTTGATCATTATTAGCAGCTTAAGGAAGCTTTGCAGCGTGACTCTTGGGAACTGTGAATGGCTAAATCATTATAGTCAATTTGAAATCAGAGGGTATGTAAGTTAAGTGCACATGAAATTACTCTGTGAGGGGTTTGTGTGATAATTAGATTACATGTGGCTTCTGCCTTCTGTGTGGGCATGTGGGATATCAGGATGTTCTTTCTGTAAAGGTCGCCTACCTGTGTTCCTACTTCAGCATACTGTGTAAGAGGTTTTCCTGCTTCTTTCATAGAATCATGAAGGTTGGAAAAGACCTTTAAGATCATCAAGTCCAACTGTTAACCTAACACTGCCAGGTCACCACTAAATCATGTCTCTCAGCACCACATCTCCATGGCTTTCAATCCCTCCAGGGGTGGTGACTCCACCACTGCCCTGGGCAGCCAGGGGCAGGGCTTGACAACCCTTTGGGAGAAGAAATTGTTCCTCATATTCAACCAAACCTCCCCTGGTGGTGCAACTCGAGGCCATTTCCTGTTCTCCTTTAGTCGTATTCCTGCCCATCCAACGAACTAAACTTGCATGAGCTTAGGGGCAAAAATATGCCTGTTGGGTGTTTAGAATGAAAAATGCTTTAAGCTGCTTGGTTGAAAACAAACAGCTTTACTTTTTCTGGTGGAAAAGAACTGATTTTTGTTGGTTTACACTAATAGAGCACTGATCCTGTTTGCAGGCACGTATCTTTAATGAGACTCCTATAAATCCACGAAGATGCCTACATATCCTTACCAAAATCCTTTACTTGCTGAACCAGGTAACTGTTCTCATTTCATCCCAGCCAGAATGAATATATGTGAGGTTCATATCCAACAGCTTTCAGTGTGGAAGATATTTTACACCTCTTCCTAGTTTTTAAGGAGATCAGGAATGGCGTTTTTATGGTGTTGTATTATGTTTTCCCCTCTGAATTTGCCCCTGAGGTGAGTGAGGTATGTGTTAGTGAATCTTGTAGGGCTTTTTTCTGCATGCCAAGTGAGAGTTGCTGGTTGGTCAGTGATCAGTGCAGCACTGTATGATTAAAGAGCCACTTGTGTTTGCTCAGCTCAAGTAGGAACAACTGTGATGAGCTAAGAACACAGGCAAGGAAGTGATGAAGTGGAAGGTGTCTTTTTATTTGAGGAGATGATGGATGTGTGATCACAGAATGGTTTGGGTCAGAAGGGATCTTAAAGATCATCTAGTTCCAACCCCATTGCAGGCAGCAGGGACATCTGCAACTAGAGCAGGTTTCTCACAGCCACAACCAACCTGACCTGGAATGGTTCCAGGGATAGGACATCTCCCACCTCTCTGGGCAACTGGTGGCCAGTCTCTCACCACCCTCAGTATAAAAACTTCTTCTGTAGATCTAATCTAAATCTCCCATCTTTCACTTTAAAACCATCACCCCTTGTCCTGTCACAACACGACCTGCTAAAACCTGTGTCCCCATCTTTCTTATAGGTCCCTTTTAAGTACTGAAAGGCCTAAATAAGACCTCCCTGGAGCCTTCTCTTCTCCAGGCTGAACAACCCCAACTCTCTCAACCTGTCCTCACAGCAGAGAGCTTCCAGCCCTCTAATCATTTTTGTGGCCTCCTCTGGACCTGCTCCAGCGCCCAGTCCAGGAGGACAATCCCTGCTTAAGTCCTGCTGGCCACACTAGTGCTGATCCAAGGCAGGATGCTGGTGGCTTTTTTGGCCACCTGGGCACTCTGCTGGCTCATCTGCAGCTGCTGTCACCCAACCTCCCCAGGTCCTTTTCCACTGGGCAGCTTTCCAGCCACTCTGCCCCAGGCCTAGAGCATTGCAGTAATAGTTGTAAACTTGGCATGTACTCCCCAGAAAACAAGGTGAGGGAGGAATTGTTTCTCACAGGAGAAAGTCTTCAAAGATTGTGTGTGAGTAGGTTTGATAAGTGAGGGCTAAAAGGTGGAGGAGGCTGGATGGATAACAGTTGGGTTTTTGCACTTTTCAGGGTGAACACTTTGGAACCACTGAAGCCACAGAAGCTTTTTTTGCAATGACCAGATTATTTCAGTCTAATGATGTAAGTACCTGGTATTTACCACTTGCAGCCTCCCTGGTTTTGTCTGGATTTGCAGTAATTACAAAACAGTTGGAGGTTGGGACGTGGGAGGAGAACAAACTCAGCAGGCAAAGAACTTGCTGAAGGCAATTCATGGGTTGGAAACAAATGACTGAATAATAACATGTGGTTACTTCTCCAGGTTGGTTTTGTTTTGTTTTTTCTTGTTGTGAGTTGAATTACTCTTGTCAAGAATGTGAATAATGACTGAGAAGCTTAATATACAAGTCAGTCATCCACAGTGTCCTATCACTTCTTCCTTGGGAGAAGAGACCAACCCCCACCATGCACCATCCTCCTTTCATGTGGTTGTAGAGAGCAGGAAGGACCTTGCTTTAGATGATCCAACCCTCACTCTGCTGGGGTTCTATAGATATTGAAGTTTGTTTAACTTGTAAAGCCTCTAGGAAGTGTTTACTCCTGAATTGCCATTGAGGTTAATGGTTTTCTGTGCTACACTTTCCCAGCAAACCCTCAGAAGAATGTGTTACCTTACTATCAAAGAAATGGCCAATATTTCTGAGGATGTCATCATTGTCACAAGCAGGTAAGAGAAGCTACAGAAAACACAGTATCCACGCTCTGAAACCAGAAGCTGCATCTTAATCTGTTTGTTTTGGCCCTGGTGGTGGTCTGGAATTCTGCTTTATGAAGGATACAGCAAAGGAAAACAAAGTCTTCCATGGGACAGAGTGTGTGTCACCATCTGAAATGTCAATTTCTTCCCACTGTGTTGTTTACAGTTTATCAGTTCATTGCTACTTTTTCTTGTTTGTTTTCTTTTAGAGTGGTGGTTGTCTGATGAGTTTGTGGAAGGTTTAGGCTGTGACTCCTGTTTCTCTTTGCTATCAGAGCAGTTAGGGAAGAGCAGAGCCAAGCTCAGTTCATTCTGCCAATTAAACTATCAGGGGGTTTTGACTACAGGATAGATTAATTGTCTAAGTAAACATTGGATCTGTGGCATGTGCTAAGCAATTGTTCTATTTTATATAAGTTTCTAAAGCTGTTCAGCTATACTAAACTCTTCTATTATTAAGGACTGTGCATTTTTTAAAGTTTTTTTCTGTATTTCCACAGATTCTGATATTAATCATAGAATCATTACGGTTGACCTTTTAGATAATTGAGTCCAACCATTAACCTAATACTGCTAAGACCCCACTAAACCATGTCCTTCAGCACCACATCTCCAGGTCTTCTGAAGCCCTCCAGGGATGGTGACTCCACCACATCCCTGGGCAGTCTGGGCCAGGCCTTGACAACCCTTTTGGGGAAGAAGAAATTGTTCCTAATATCCATCCTAAACCTCCCCTGGGGTGCCTGTTTCTTCTGAGTTTTCCAACTGTCAAGAAGTTGTTTCTAGCCAATCCTAGAGCTGAACAGTTATGGAAGAACAGCTAAATGATATGAGGTGAATGCCACAAAAGGACCAAGCCAGCAAAATGTTAACAGGATGTTTTTGGTTATTTTAGTTTGACCAAAGACATGACTGGGAAGGAAGATGTGTATCGAGGCCCAGCCATCAGAGCTCTCTGCAGGATCACTGATGTAAGTCCAGATCACATCCTTGCTGTGGAAGAGATGATTGAGGATGGGATTTAAAGGGGAGAAACTCCACCAGAAAGCATCACCACTTTCTTCTTCCCTTTCCTAGGGTACAATGTTACAAGCCATTGAGAGATACATGAAGCAAGCCATTGTGGACAAAGTCCCCAGTGTATCCAGTTCTGCACTGGTGTCTTCCTTAGTAAGTAAAGCAGTTGGTTGTTGTGAATTTGTGCTTTGTGTTCTGGCTGGGAAAGGTTAATCTGTTGAGTTTGTAGCTATGCTTAGCCTTTCTTTTGTTCTTTCTTCATCTCTGTTTCCTTTGAGATAACTCTTCTTCATCACTGGAAAATAAACAAATAGTAGTGATGGAATTTCCTTTGTCTCAAGCAGCCTTTGCCTTCTCAAACCCCTTCCTTAACGTCCTCTTGCTGTGTAGTGCATCAGTTGTGATCACTCTAAGTGCCAAGTGCTCAGTCATCTTCTGTGCAGTTAGTGTAGCACATTAATTTCTTGCTGTTTAGGAAAGTCAAGCACACTGATGATGACCCTGAAAGTGCTTGTCAGTTTGGTGAGGGTGAATAGAAACAACCTACTCTGTGCTGTGGAAAAGCCAACATGGATAACTGCAAAGGGAGAGCATGAGTTCTGCAGTGGGCAATAGAAGCAGCCTGCTTTGTGCTCTGCAAAATCAAACCCCTGCTAAGGCTGCACTTAAAGATAGCTTTGCTAACGTGTAGTAGGAGGGCAAGAGTTCCTTTTCTCCTTTGTTCAGGAGAAAGGGCTGGAAAACATCTTGTTAGGTTATTATTTTGATTGTAGAGGAGAATACAAGTGAAAGCATGGTAGTCTTGAGATCAAGATGTAAGAAAAACTGTGGTTTATAGGTGCATGGGATAAAAAGACTGACTGCAGTAGTAAAGCAAGAAGGCAGATCAGGAGCTAAGAGCTGATGAGGTAAAGTAGAGTCTGTATTAGCATCTTGAGGGTGCAAACAAAGCTGTACTGATACTGTCAGCTAGAGTCTTGCTGCTGGACTAACCTCAGGCAGGTAGATAGTCCTGGTGTGAACATAAACAAACCCTCTCTGAGTTACCTTTCCCTTTATTGAATGTATTTCTATGTATTTCTTATTTTCCCCTAAACTGGGAGGGACACACAAGGATTCTCAAGTCCAACTCCATAACTTAGAGTTATTCTTTGTTTCATGGAGTATGCAGCAAAGCCCTAGGTTGTCTCAAAGTCTTCAAACATAACAACTGAAAACAAGGCTGCTGGTACTTCCCTGTGCCTCTGATGTGAGCTTGTCTGTGGTCTCACTTTGTGCTTTCTTGCAGCACATGATGAAGATCAGCTATGATGTGGTCAAACGGTGGATCAATGAAGCTCAGGAAGCAGCTTCTAGTGACAACATCATGGTGCAGGTATGTTTGAGGGTGCTTGCTGCAGGAAGCTCTAAGCACACCACAATTGTGCAAGATTCTTAATTAAGAGCTGACTTTTTAGGGCAGTCCTCAGCCCTTTTCCTGGTAACCTTCTGATAGCTGGGATGCCACTGAATCTTTCACAGTAGTTGTTGTAGAAGGGCTTTGAATCTGAGTTTTCAAAGAGCTGAAACTACCTCGCTGCCTCCCAGAACACTAGCATTTCTTGGCTTGGCCTTCAGAAAATTTGCCTGGTGCTACAGGACTACACAGCTTAATCCAAATAGCAATCAAATATCCATATCAGCAAAATCTTGGCACAAATACTGTATCTTTGGAAGTGTTTTATATGGTCAGTGTTACAATCAGAAAGGAGTCTATACAATCAGCTTTAGTCTTGCCCAGTTAGCAGCTTCATTAAGCCTTGCTGTGAATCACTTATGACCAAAAAAGCAGCTAGACATTTTCCTTTTGTGCTTTCACCATAAATGCCTTGAGGATTTTCACAAGAATTGTCCCTTGAAGGCCTTGGATGTACTAGAAATGCAGGTGTTACTGTGCAGTGTAAGTTAGTAAGCTTTTGAATGTTGGCCATTTAATGGAGAAAAAAGGGAATAAGCTAACTTCAGGGCTCTTCTGATCCTCAGAAAGATGTTGAGGCTGCCTTAGAGTGGACAGGACATACTGCAGATGTGTGTAACTTGTCAGCAAACTCAGATCATTCCAGGTTAGAAAGTATTTCTGTTAGGACACAGCACTGCTAAGCCCTCTTTTATAGTTTACAGTCTGGCTTTTCCAGCTGCAGTGTGTATTCAATCCCTGCCCCTTTGTTCTTTCCTAGTATCATGCTCTGGGGCTGCTCTACCACCTCAGGAGAAACGATCGCCTCGCCGTTTCCAAGATGCTGAATAAGTTCACAAAGCCTGGCCTGAAATCTCAGTTTGCTTACTGCATGCTCATCAGGATTGCAAGCAAACTCCTGAAGGAATCTGAAGAGGGGTGAGTAAGAGGCAGCATGTGAATGACCCAAATTAAGGCTAGTTTCAGGTAAACAGTAGCAAGGAGATGTTGTGGAAATCTACACACAGAACTGTGGTGTTAAAACACAGCTAGAAGCTGAACACTAGGCTGAACCAAGGGGTGGTATGCGTGGCAGTTGTGTAGTGGGCTTTGATTCTTATTTTGGCACCACACCACCAAAATTTAGCTGAGTGTAGGGTTAAAACTGCAGAGTAATCTCTGGAGAGGTTTTGTTCTTTGTCTAGTTAGATGCATTTTGAATGCAGTGAGAGCCTGCCTGTGTTGTGGGGATATAAAAAAGGATCTCTGATACTAGCAGAGGAGGGTATAGTTATGATACACTCACCTCCTGATGAAATTCCTTTATCACTGGAAATTTTTGTTAGTGTTGTGTGATACATAGAGTCATTTTGGTTGGAAAAGACCTTTAAGATCATCAAATCCAATCATTAACCCAGCACTGCCAAGTCACCCCTAAACCATGTCCTTCAGCACCACATCTACAGGTCTTCTGAATCCCTCCATGGATGGTGACTCCACCACTGCCCTGGACAGCCTCTTCCAGGGCTTGACAACCCCTTTAGGGAAGAAATTGTTCCTCATGTCCAACTCAAACCTCCCCTGGTACAACTTGAGGCTGTTTCCTCTTGTCCTATCACTTCCACCTTGGGAGAAGAGACCAACCCACACGTGTCTCCAACCTCCTTTCAGGGAGTTGCAGAGAGCCAGGTCTCCCCTGAGCCTCCTCCAGGCTAAACAACCCCAGTTCCCTCAGCTGCTTCTCTTTAAGACTTGTGCTCAGATTACATGATCAGTACTAAAGTATTGATTTATAGAATGCAGCTTGAAGAAGATAATGTGAAGATGAAGAGTAAATAGCTTAGAGCTGAAGCATGAATTGAGTGGTATGGTGGTGCAGGAAACATGAAAGTCAGTGCATCAGCTGTGCTTTCTGCCAAGTTGTGAGTGGTCTGTGTGTCATTCAGCTGTGAAATGTCTTCTCTTTGCAGCCATGAGAGTCCACTTTTTGACTTCATTGAGAGCTGTCTGAGGAACAAGCACGAGATGGTTATCTATGAAGCTGCTTCTGCCATCATCCATCTCCCAAACTGCACAGCCAGGGAGCTGGCACCAGCTGTTTCAGGTTGGTCAGAGAGTCCCTCCTACCCCTGATGGCAGCTGTGTGGTAAGGGACATCAGAGACACTACAGCATAACTAAAATACAGGGCTCAAAAGCAGAATTTTCTGATTGTCCCCAGGTTAGGGGACTTTGGGATCCCAAACACATTGATCCCATTTCATCCAGAGCTTTAGAGAATGGACACTAGAGATGGCACAGGGTGATAATTTGCTTTTTTTCCAGCTGCAGGAAGCTGGAGTGAGAGGGGAAGGTAGAGGAGAACTTGCTCTGCCACAGATGACTATGCAAACTGCCTGTTGTTGATCCAAGATGATAAACAGGAGGTTATTTTTAACTTGCCTTGTCAAGCTAGTGATAAATTCTAGATAGAGCCATGTGCATTTTTAGCAGCACACAGCTGACTGTGGATTCATTAGGCTTGAGACCATAGGTGGTTTTCTCCTGTGAATCCTGACTGAACTATTGGCACCTCTCAATTCCAAGGTGCTGACACAAGGCAATTTCCTTTTCCTCATCTATTACATGAGGCCTCTCACCTTCTCCTTCCCAGATATCACAGGTGCCTAGAGTTGCAGTACTGGGAGCTAGATTTTGATAAACACTCTGTAATGCTTTGTTGGGGGTTCCTTTCTTTTGATTATTTGTTTTTCCTGTTGTTATTTCCAGTGCTGCAGCTTTTCTGTAGTTCTCCCAAACCTGTCTTGAGATATGCAGCTGTACGGACCCTGAATAAAGTGAGTGCTTCCAGAATCCTCTAAACAAGCATAAATCTCTGCTCAGCAGAGGAAGTCAGACTTGAGTGGTGTCTTACTTAACATAGAGTGACTCCTCTTGTGATCACTGTGTTTGGAAATACTTCATTCTGGAGAATTGGCTTTTCCATGCCCAGTCAGCTTTTCTGCCCTTAAGCTATGTTTACTCATTTCTGGACCACAAGGTGTGGTGTTAGAACTTGTGAACTCTCAGCTGTAAGGAAGCAGAGTCACAGATCTTTAATACTTAGAATACTTAAGGTTGGAAAAGAACTCTAAAAATCATTTGAGTCCAACTGTTGAACCAACACCACCATGTCACTAAAACATGTCACCTGGTGCCATATCTACATGTTTTTTAAACCTCTCCAGGGATGGTGACTCCACTTACCTGGCCAACCTGTCTCAGGCCTTGACAACCCTTTAGGGGAAAAAATTGGTCACTTTATCAACTTTGTTGTCCTTCTTTGGACATTCTGCAGCACCTCAATGTTCCTGGAGTGAGGGGCCCAAAACTGACCCCAGGATTGGAGCTGTGACCTCCCCAGTGCAGGAGGCCAATCCCTGCCCTAGTCCTGCTGCCACACTAGTGCTGATCCAAGGCAGGATGCTGGTGACCTTCTTGCCCACCTGGGCACTCTGCTGCCTCATCTTCACTTGCTATCAACCAACAGCTCCAGGTCCTTTTCTGCTGGGCAGCAAACAGTGANGGAGTCTCCTTGTCTGGAGCCATTGCAGAGCTGCCTGGACACATTCCTGTGTGATCTCATCTAGGTGATCCTGCTCTAGCAGGGGGGTTGGACTAGATGATCTTTCTAGGGCCCTTCCAACCCCTGACATACTGTGATACTGTCTGTTTAGTTGCAATCCTTACTATGCAGAGCTTGAACAAAAAACCCAATGCCTTTAATCCTTGCCTCATTGAAAGCTTTAAGCTGCACGATGTTACTGCCCTCATGTAAGCTTGGAATTGCTTTCATTTTACAGGTGGCCATGAAGCATCCATCTGCAGTCACTGCCTGCAACCTGGACCTGGAAAACCTCATCACTGACTCCAACCGCAGCATTGCTACCCTGGCCATCACCACCCTGCTGAAGACAGGCAGTGAGAGCAGTGTAGACAGGCTCATGAAACAGATCTCTTCCTTCGTCTCTGAAATATCAGATGAGTTTAAGGTGTGGCACTGGAGACCTCTGCTCCTTCCAACTGCAGGTTTTTCTCCTATTCTTGGGTTTTTTATGAAGCTTTTCCCATTTGTTAATTCTTCAGTGGCTTAAGTCTGATTAGAGCAAAGCCAGCTTGAAATTCAGGAGGTATAGTCCTCTGCTTTCCAACCTAAATTCAACCATGTAATTTCTTCCCACCACTCCAAGAAAGCATAAATGTCATTTGGTGGTGGACCAGGCTGCCCAGAGAGGTTGTGGAGAGATTCCAACCCCACCTGGAGGTGATCCTGGGCAACCTGCTGGGGGTTACCCTGCTGGAGCAGGGGGGTTGGACTAGATGATCCCCAGAGGTCTCTTTCAGCCCCTGTGATTCTGTGGTGGATTCCTGGCTCCTGTGCGGGGATTTTAACTGTTTTGGTGGAGTCTGTCACTTCAGTCTTCCTAACTGTGTGAACTGTACATTTCTGCCTAATTGTAATAACTTGATAAAGGATTAATTCACTTGTAACTTTCCCTTTTACACCATGGAGTTGCCTTGAGGTCAACATAGTATGTCTCTGTGATGTCAGTCCTAGTGTAGAGTGATCTTAAGTTCTTCATTTTATAGAATCATAGGGTCACAGAATCATTAAGGTTGGAAAAGACCTTTAAGATCATCAACTGTTAACCTAGCACTGCTAAGTCACCACTAAACCATGTCCTTCAGCACCACATCTACATGTTTTCTGAACTCTTCCAGGGATGGTGACTCCACCACTGCCCTGGACAGCCTGTGCCAATGCTTAACCACTCTAAGTCAAGAAATTATTCCTAATATCCAACTACCTTCCCTGGTACAACTTGAGGCTGTTTCCTCTTGTCCTATCACTTTTTCCTTGAGAGAAGAGACCAACTCCAACCTCCTTTCAGGGAGGCATAGAGTGGGAACGTCTCCCCTGAGCCTCCTCTTTTCCAGACTAACCAACCTCAGTTCCCTCAGCTGCTCCTCACAACACTTGGAAATAAGCATTAGGCAATTTAATACTACAAAGAGTTTTAATGACAGCTAGTGAAGTTAGAATAAGGTCAGGATTATCACTGGGCAGAAGGAAGGAGTGGGGAGGCCTTTGAATTAATATAGTCCCTCCGAGCAGAGCCAAACCTTGCAGCATGCTAGCACATTGTTCTTAACACCCTTCTTCTCACAGTCTACCACCTGATTTTATCCTTCTTGTACATGACTTCAGTCTCTCAAGGTGACAAGATGAGCTAATGAGAAGCCTGTGCTTTTCCTAGATGCCTCTGATTAACGTCCTTCTCTGTGGCTTTGCAGGTGGTGGTAGTCCAGGCTATCAGTGCTCTGTGCCAGAAGTACCCTCGGAAGCACAGCGTCATGATGACCTTCCTCTCCAACATGCTCAGGGATGATGTAGGTGTGACACTTCCTTCATGTGACTATGTAAATGGATAGTTTGAAGGGTCTCTTCTGTCTTGTGTCAGTGGGTGCACAGGAAGGATGGGACTTGACTGATGACCAAGACCTTGTTTATCTCATGGGTCAGACCTATCTGAAATGTGCTTGTGAATTAAGAGTGGGAAATAGCAAAACAATCATCTGAGGAGTTCAGCATTTCTGAGTCAGGGAAGACCCTGTTAGGTCCTCCAGCATGCCTTCTCGTTTCTCTTGATGTCCACATGCTTGTTTTGCTCAATGGGAAGAAACAACTGAAGCATGGAGGGGAAATGAACAGCCTCTGCCTGCTGAGCCAGTGTCCTTAATTCTCCTTTCCCAGGGTGGCTTTGAGTACAAGCGAGCCATTGTGGACTGTATCATCAACATTATTGAGGAGAATCCAGAAAGTAAGGAATCAGGCTTGGCTCACCTCTGTGAGTTCATTGAAGACTGTGAACATACTGTGCTGGCCACAAAGATCCTGCACCTGCTGGGCAAAGAGGGGCCAAGGACTCCATCCCCATCCAAGTACATCCGCTTCATATTCAACAGGGTGGTGCTGGAGAATGAGGCCGTGAGGGCTGGTAAGTGCAGCTCCCATGCTTGGGGAGATCCTGTCTGCTTCAAATCTAGGGGCTGAAACTCTGTCTCCCCCTCCCTAGCGGTGTTTACTCCACAGGTGCTGTGAAGAGCTAGATCTTCAGACAGAGATGAAGATTTAGATTTTACAGGGGAGATTTAGACTACATGGAAGGAAGAGGTTGTTTCTGATGAGGGTAGTGAGACACTGTTCCAGGTTGCCCAGAGAGGTGGTAGATTTCCCATCCCTGGAACCATTCTAGATCAGCTTGTCTGGGGCTCTGAGCAACCTGATAAGTTTGACATATCCCTGCTGACTGCAGGGGGGTTGGACTAGATGACCTAGAAAGGTTCCTTCCCACCCAAACCTTTCTGTGATTCTGTGTATCAGCTGTGATGGTGATTTTTGTCATGCAGTGTGTTTAAATTCCTCACACCAGCTTAGCAGCAGCACTTGGTTCTCCTGCTTTACAGAAGTGAAGCAGTATATTGGTTTCTAGTACCTTCTTTGAGTATCTACTGGAGGTTGAGAGGTATGAGGAGAGGAGGCTGCTAGTTCCCTGTTTAATGTAATTACTATAGACTATCATTGAATACTGAGTTCAGTTTTGAGCCTCTCGCTCCAAGAAGGAATTTGAGATGCTGGAGTGTGTCCAAAGAAGGGCTGTGAAGGTGGTGCAGGGTCTGGAGCACAAGTGTTGTGAGGAGCAGCTGAGAGAACTGGGGTTGGTTAGTCTGGAGAAGAGGAGGCTCAGGGGAGACCTTCTGGCTCTCTAAGACTCCCTGAAAGGAGGCTGGAGTGTGGTGGGGGTTGGTCTCTTCTCCCAAGGAGAAAGTGATAGGACAAGAGAAAACAGCCTCAAGTTGTACCAGGGGAAGTTGAAGTTGGATATTAGGAATAGTTTCTTTGAAAGAGTGGTTAAGCATTGACCCAGGCTGCCCAGGGCAATGGTAGAGTCCATCCCTGGAGGGGTTTAAAAGACATGTAGATAGGGTGCTGAGGGACATGGTTTAATGGAGACCTGGCAGTGTTGGGTTAACAGTTGGACTCAATGGTCTTAGAGGTCATTTCCAACCTAAACAGTTCTATGATTGTGTGCCAACAGTACACAGAATGCTTTGAATTATGACTGAGAATGTGTTTGGGTATAGCTTGAGCATCTGTGCCATCTCCCTCTTTTCTTCTCTAGCTGCTGTGAGTGCATTAGCCAAATTTGGTGCCCAGAATGAGAATCTTCTTCCAAGCATCCTGGTCCTTTTGCAGAGGTGAGTGAGTATGCCCATGCCTGTGCTGAGCTTGTTGGTGACACTGGGAGGGTCTGGCTCCACAGAAGCAGCAAGGTGTGGTGTAGTAGTGACTTGGCAGTGTTAGGTTAATGGTTGGACTTCATGATCTTGGAGATCTTCTCCAACCTTTGTGATTCTGTGTTTATTTATATCATCTTTCTTCTGCCTTTGTCCTGTGGTGAAAGAATGTTGTAAAAAACAAAGAAAAAAGTGGTGCAACCACATGGTGCTCACCAACATAATTAACCATAAAATGGAGATGCAAATTTTTTAACCTGTTAAGTGTGTGCATGGTGTTAAGAATTCTCCTGCAACATCTCCTTCCTGATGTGACACATACAAACTTCAAGCTGAGCTTTAACTCTTGCCTTGTGTGAACACCTTTTTGGCATCCCTTCAGAATCTCTTGAGGAAGCTCTGACTGTCACTGCAGTATCTTCTCAGTGCCATTTGTAGCTCTCCCAATGTCCTGAGGTGGCTGACTGCTGTCCTCTTGTCCTCCCCAAACCAGGTGTATGATGGACAGCGATGACGAAGTTCGGGACAGAGCAACCTTCTACTTGAATGTGCTGCAGCAGAGGCAGCTAGCCCTGAATGCTGCCTATATATTTAATGGTCAGTGAGAGGAAGGAGGGGAAGGTTGAGCTCTTCTTTTGTGTTCTTTGTAGCATGGGGGAGCTTTGTTGCTGTAAAAATAGTTATTTTGTGCTGTAAACTGGGTCAGAATAACTCGAAAGGACAGATCTGTGTGGGTTTTGCATCCAGAAGAGTATGGCCAGCAGGTTGAGGGAGGTGGTTCTTCTCATCTGCTCTGCCCTGGTGAGGTCATAGCTGGAGCAGTTCTGGGCTCCCCTGTTTAAGAAGGATAGGGAAGTTCTGGAGAGGGTCCAGAGAAGGGCCACTAAAATGATTAGGGCACTTGAACACCTCTCTGATGGGGAGAGGCTGAGAGCTGGGGCTGCTTAGCCTGGACAAGAGAAGACTGAGGAGGGATCTTATCAATACTTACAAGTACTTAAAGGGTGGGTGTCAGGAGGATGGGGCCAGGCTTTCTTATGGGGACCTCATTAATTTCTTATGGGGACCTCATTACTGTTTATAAATATGTTAAGGGTAAGTGTCAGGAGGAGAGAGCCAGGCTCTTCTCAATGGCATCTAATATTAGGACAAGAGGGAATGGGAGCAAGTTGGACCACAGGAGGTGAGGACATTCCAGAGCTGCCTGGACACATTCCTGTGTGATCTCATCTAGGTGATCCTGCTGTGGTAGAGGGGTTGGACTAGATGATCTCCAGAGGTCCCTTCCAACCCCTAACATTCTGTGATTCTGTCCAAAGTGAAGTACTTGTGCTGATTGAAAATGGCAGATTTAGCAAAATAAGGGAAGAATTGTCTAGGAAATGGAGCAGGAGCATGGGGTGGACTTGGTCAGCATTGCCTCTTCCTTCTCTTGGGGCCATTTCCTTCAGCTTGTCTTCTCCATGACAAAATGAGGATGACACATCCTCTTGCCAGGATTGGTTATAAAAATGTTTTATGGTCTGTAGTTCAAAGTTGATGCAAGCAGAGTATTTGAGACTTTTCTTGAGTGAACTGCTGGGAGTGCATTGCCCTGTGGAGTGGCAGCTTGCTGTGTCACCTTCAGAGCAGCAAGTATCCAGGATCTTGAAGTACTTCGCATGTGTATTTGTGTTTGCTGAGAAACAAAAATGCTTTTAGCACCTTTTAATTAATCCCAACTCTATCCATCTAGCTGTAAACTCTAAACTCCTCACAGGAATTTTTCTCTGCAGCCTGAACCACTGGACAGGCTACAGAGAAGAGCTCTTGAAATGATCTTCCTTGTTTTATCTCAAGAGGGAAGTAACTGAGACCCAGATAAGTGCAGTGGGCAATCCCAAATTCACACTGTTGTTCATTTGTGAATCCTGCATCTTAAGTGCCTGTACACCTCTGACAGTTCCTGCTAGTAAAACTGACTTTTTCTGCCTATGCTCCTACTTTGCAGGGTTGACTGTCTCTGTTCCTGGGATGGAGAAAGCTCTGCACCAATATACACTGGAGCCTTCTGATAAACCTTTTGATATGAAAAGTGTCCCACTGGCTACTGCACCAATCTTTGAGCAGAAAGCAGGTAACACTCAGGCTGTAGGCAAGGCTGGAAGTGTTCAAGTTGCTGGGAATGATATTTGATGTCTGTAAACTGGCTGCAGTCCTGGTAGGGATTCAGGGCAGGACTGGAGGTGGCTCAGCTGAATGCCTTACAGGTTACAGGAAAAAAGCCTTCCTGATCTTCAACACATAAAGGAAGACAACCCTTCTTCTAAAGGAATATGGAGTGAGAGAATCTCACTGTTCCTTCTGCTAATCTTGTCAGGGAGGAGTTCATACATCATCAGAATTTCTGAGTTCATAGATGTTTGGGAAGAACACACTCCAGAAGTTCTTAGTCACTTCACTGCCTTTCTTCCATGTGCTTGCACTACTTCTGACATTGCTTAACTACTTAAGGAAAAGTTTGGGATTTCCCCCCCCCCCCTCCTGCTTCTTCCAGCTTGTTTGGTTTGTTGTTTTTTTTATTATTCTGGACCAAAGTGTGGTTTCTTCATCAGTACTCAAACATCTCTCCTGTTCTTTCCTTACAATCCCACATTGCCTGGCAGAAAAGATATTTCAGTGTTTTTGAGGAATGAAGCTGGCAAGGATTTTCAGCAGAATGTGTGAAACACAACAGATGAAGGAATTTTGAGTGGAGATACAAAGATTTAAACCTCCTACATGGTATAACTGACAGCACAATGTTTTCCTGTTTTCTCTTGACAGAGATTGCCCTAGTGACCAGCAAGCCTGAGAAAGTTGCTCCTTCACGTCAGGATATATTCCAAGGTATGAGAGAAGATCAGTGAGTCTCCAGCACTTGAATCATAGATAGCTTTGGCTTGGAATGGAACCTTTCAGAGTCATCTAGTGCAACCCCCCAGGGATGGGACATCTCCCACCTCTCTGGGCAACCTGGGTAGGAATAACCCCACAGACCAGGACAGGTTAGGGGTTGACCTGCTGGAAAGCAACTCTGTAGAGGAAGACCTGGGAGTGCTGGTGGACAAGTTCACCATGAGCCAGTGTTTCTCCAGCTTTCCTGTAAGTGGTGGAGTGTTGGGAGGATTGCTCCAAGTCAGGCAGGAGCCAAGAATGAACCTGTCACTACATCTGTCATCTCTTCCTTTCTGTGCAGAACAACTGGCAGCCATCCCAGAGTTCAAGGCCTTGGGTCCCTTATTCAAGTCATCAGAACCAGTGCAGCTCACAGAAGCAGAAACAGAGTATTTTGTTCGTTGTATTAAGCATGTGTTCACAAATCACATTGTTTTCCAGGTAAGAGAACTTCCAGCCTTTTACCAGGGTGCAAGAGGAGTTCACCCTGAATGATGCCTGGGATGTGGATTTGTCTAGAGCACAAGTGTTGTGAGGAGCAGCTGAGGGAACTGGGATTGGTTAGCCTGGAGAAGAGGAGGCCTTCTAGCTCTCCCCAACTCCCTGAAAAGAGGTTGGAGCAAGGTGGGGATTGGCCTCTTCTCCCAGGTAATAAATGATGGGACAAGAGGAAACAGCTTCAAGTTGTGCCAAGGGAGGTTTAAGTTGGCTATTAGGAACAATTTCTTGACTGAAAGAGTGGTTAGGCATTGGAAGAGGCTGCCTAGGGCAGGGGTGTAGTCACCATCCCTGCAAGTGTTCTTAAAATGCATAGATATGGTGCTGAGGAACATAGTTTAGTGATGACCTGGCAGTGTTAGGTTGACAGTTGGACTTGATGATCTTAGAGATCTTTTCCAAACTTAATGACTGAATGATTCTATGGGAAAGAGTGTTGTTGCTGTGCCCTGGGTAGAGAGGACAGCTTCTTCCTTAGGGTTGCTGCAGAGTAGAGTTAAGTAGAGTTAGGCTGCTTGCCTCAAGGATCACAAAGGGCTGAGGGTTATGATCCCATCTGTTAAAGAATGCTGGTAAAATTGGGGAGAAAATCTCTTTAGTGAGAAGAGCAGGCAGGATATCTGCTGTATGCCATGCAGTATTATAGCTGCTTTGGGGAAGGATTATTTCCTCTATGCTCAAGTCCTTTTTGCTTTACTCCTCTGCAGTTTGATTGCACAAACACATTAAATGATCAGCTGCTGGAGAGGGTCACTGTGCAGATGGAGCCATCGGATGCTTACGACATCATCTGTTGCATCCCAGCAGCCAGCCTGCCTTACAACCAGCCAGCCATGTGTTACACCCTTGTCCAGATCCCCCAG
Organism: Bucco capensis; assembly: GCA_013396975.1. Classification (NCBI taxonomy): domain Eukaryota; kingdom Metazoa; phylum Chordata; class Aves; order Piciformes; family Bucconidae; genus Bucco; species Bucco capensis. The sequence goes on along the minus strand of VWZO01000706.1, from coordinate 42,114 downwards.
GATGACCCCACTGCAGGTAGGTACCTGTTGGGAGGCAGGACAAAGCCCTCAGATAAGGTTTTTTGGAGACTCCAGAACCAAATGTTTAGAGTGTGGGATGCGGTGAGTGCATTGTGAGATTCTGGCACTGTGTCACATGTGCTGGTTTTAATGTATCCAGAATGCCATTATCCAGCATGGTAGAGGTTGGAAGGGATCTCTAGGGATCATCTAGTCCACCTCCTGTGCTAAAGCAGGCTCACTCAGAGTAGCTTGCCCAGGATTACCTCCCAGGTGGGTTAGGAATCACTCCAGAGAAAGAGACTCCACAACCTCTCTGGGCAGCCTGAAAAGTGTTCTAAACACAGCCATATCTGTACCTTAAGGGGAAAAGCTAATGTATGTTCTTCCTGGTCTCTTTTTTGGGAAGCAAGGGCTCAAGCAGAAGAAACTGCATCACTAAACTCCCCAGGCCTTTTCTCTCCTCCCCAGTTGCTTGTACTTTCAGCTGTACAATGAAGTTCACAGTCCGCGACTGCGACCCAAACACAGGTGTGCCAGAAGAAGATGGCTATGATGATGAGTATGTGGTAAGTTCAGGGCTTCTGGGGCTGTTTTCCTTGTCAATAATTCTGAATATCTGTGAATCATAGACTCAGAATGGTTAGAGTTGGAAGGAACCTTTAGAAGTCATCTAGTCCAACTCCCCTGCAGTCAGGAGGGACATCTGCAACTAGAGCAGGTTGTTCAGAGCCCCAAACAACCTGAGCTGGAATGGTTCCAGGGATGGGACATCTCCCACCTCTCTGGGCAACCTGGGCCAGGGTCTCACCACCCTCAGTGTGACAAATTTCCTCCTTATGTTCAGTGGTGGCCATCAGGTTGACAGTTTCCTTTCAGGTCTGAAGCCAGGAGGAGGGAACAGCAGGGCTGCCAGAAACACCATTTCCAAAACATTGCAGCTTGTATTTCAGAAGCTTTCCCAAAACATTGCTTCTGTTTAGGAGATACTGGAAGGAAGAACTTCCATTGTCTGTTTTTCAGGACTGTGGCCCAATCTTTCCTCCTCAAGCATTTGCATTTCCATTTATTGTGTTGCTGTTAATCACAGAAACCCAAGTCCTATCACAGGAAAGTGCCTGTCTCTGGGGCTTGGAGGAAGGAAAGGCTCCTTCTGGATTCTGAGAGAGTCTCTTTGCTCAGTTGCCCAGTGAGGGCTAGAATGGGCTTTGACTCCCAAAGTGATTGCCCCATTTTCTGATCTCCTTTAGCCTCACAGATAGGTTTATGTGTATGTTTTTAAGCTTTACAGATGACACCATCAGTACTACTTTTCCCCTTGCCTTTTTAGATGCTATTGTTTTGTGCTTCTGAAGTTAAAGGCAGGCATGGCTGAGCTGTCTTGGCTGCTGTCTGTCTTTGTCTTTCCCTTCCTAAGATGAGGATAATTTCTGTAACTGGCACCTGAAAATATCCCTTGTTTTTGTTCCAGCTGGAAGATTTGGAGGTGACAGTCTCTGACCACATTCAGAAGGTTTTAAAGCCCAACTTTGCAGCTGCCTGGGAAGAAGTAGGAGATGCCTTTGAGAAAGAAGAAACCTTTGCACTTAGTTCCATTAAAACTCTTGATGGTGAGATGATCTCTCCTTGTTTCTTGGTGACCCACATAGTAATCCTGCTAAATCTGCCATGCTTGGGATATATTTAGTGTGGTAGGAGGAGAATTTGATGCCTTCCAAAGTGACATGATGTCCCAGCACCAAGGCTTTGTGGTGCAGTGGTGGGGATTACAGTGAGGGGAAGCTTGGGAGAAGGGAGGGGATGCATTCCTAGGCTGTTCAGACAGCAGAAGGGCCATGGCAGAGTAGGTGTGTTGGTGTGAAGCTGCAACCAAGAGAGCCAATGGAAATGGTTAAGCTGCGTGGGTGATTAGAAAACATTCTTTAATTGCAAACTAGTTCTCACAGAAAGCTTTTGGCACCCAACTGGAGGTAATTTTCTTCTTTCGTCTCTGAATCTAGAAGCTGTCAATAACATCATCAAGTTCTTGGGCATGCAGCCATGTGAGAGATCAGATAAAGTGCCAGAGAACAAGAACTCCCACACACTCTGCTTAGCTGGTGAGTAGTCACACTCCTGAACCCATGGTTTCATGGCCCCACAGTTTTGTGCTAAGTGAAGGCAAAGGGCTTAGGAGACTCTTATTTAAAGAGGTTTTTTTTCCTCTCTGTAGAAAGCTGAAGTGAACCAGTAAGTTGGTGCTAATGTGGAGCTTGTTGTTGTGTTGGGCTAGGCTTTGTATCTCTTGGAATGGAGGTGTTCTACCTATGGGAACAGGAGTGAATCCTCCAGAGAAGCCACCTAACTAAATTCCTTACCTGAAGTTTATCTCAGAAAGGGATCCCTTGGACCATCTTGTTTTCAAGTTCCTGTCACTAAAGACACATCCTGAATTGCCCTGCAGTACCCACAACTGCTTGTGTGGTGACTGTCGTTCTGTTTAGGAGATTTGTGCAATCCCTGCAAGTGAACTGTGTTGCAGTTATTAAAACTGAAATTCAACAAGGACAAGTGCAGACTCCTGCACCTAGGAAGGAATAGCCTCAAGGACCAAGACAGGTGAGAGCTTGACCTGCTGGAAAGCAGTTCCACAGAGAAGGACCTGGGAGTGCTGCTGGACAAGTTCATCATGAGCCAGCAATGTGCTCTGCTAGCCAAGAAGGCCAATAGTGGTCTGGGGTGCATGAAGAAGAGTGTGGCCAACAGGTTGAAGGGGATTTTCTTCCTCCTCTGCCCCTGTGAGGCCACATCTGGAATCTTGGTTCCAATTCTGGGCACCCCAGTCCAGGAGAGACAAGGAATTACTGGAGAGAGTCCAGGATCTGTGGCAGGAGGAAAGGCTGAGAGCCCTGGGGCTGCTTAGCCTGGAGAAGAGCAGAGCCAGAGGGGAGCTGCTCAATCCTCAGCAACAGCTAAAGGCCTTCTAGTCAAAGCTTAGGAGAACTATTCCTCCCTGAACCAGCAAGGCACTGAGTCAATGGACTGTGCCTCCAGGGCAGAATTACACCATGTGTTGTTTTCTCAAACTGGGAAAGGGCTACAGCTGTCTCTGGTTTCAACCTATTCAGATGAGCCTAGCCCTCCAGCAGTGCTTCCTGACTCTAACTGGCAACAGTATCTGTTGTCTTCAGTCTTGCCTTCAAGAACTTGGGGGATTTGGGTAGGTTTTTTTTGGTCCTTCCTCCTCTCTGCAACTGGCTGCAGACTGAATCTGTCTTGCACTTCTCAAGGCCTAGATCATGGAAGCTTCTCTTCATCTCTGCACCATTGCTTTGTTCCCCAGGTGTATACAGAGGTGGCTGTGATGTGCTGGTAAGGTCCAGGCTTGCTCTGGGAGATGGTGTGACCATGCAGGTGACAGTGAGGAGCAAGGAAGAAACACCTGGAGATGTCATCCTGGCTTCTGTAGGCTGAGCATTGCAGCACACAAACTGTGGTGGAGAGCTCTGGAAGCATCTGTTGGGTATCAAGCAGCCTGCCCTGTCCCTTCTGCATGTAGTTTTTATTCCTCAACTTGGGATATATTTTGTATGATGTTACAGTAGTGGCTGGCTGGTACTGAGCCTTTCCTGTGTCCTTTCCCTCCTGGTCACTTCCACATTCCCATCTAACTTATTGCATCTCTGGCCTCTTGCAGTAGAACAGGGAAGCTCCCAAGATGCAGCTGGTTAAGAAAATGAAATCAAGACTTTTGTCAAAACTTGATTTTTATTAACAGAAAATAAACCAACTGGTCCAAGTGGTGGAATTCATTTAATAAAATAGAAATGTCTTCTTCTAATTCAGTCTGCTTCAGTACAGAAAAGTAGCCCAGAGTGGCTGTTCCCTCAGCAGAATCCCCTTATTCCTAAAGGGTTGCTCTTCAATTTCCAAGAGAAGCAGTTAAACCCTCCCAAAACCCACAGTGTTTCTGCAGATTTACAACAGCTTAATTCTTGTCTCCTCTGGACATTATTGTCTCAATGTACAGAGAGATTTAGCTTCACCTCTCAAAGCATATTCCATTCTCTGAGCCTTAGGTCAGATTAATACCAAACAACACCACAATTTTTTCCTGGGCTCAAAGGTGGGGAAACAGCCTGTATCAAAAATTGGGAAGAGTTAGGGAAGAAAGGAAGGACCTGGTGAGGGAGGTTTTGCATCTCTCTGTTGGCAAACTGGTGTTTCTTTCATTAGCAAGTCAGGGTGAGGAAGGAAAGATGAAAATTCACTTTGAAATGCATTTTAATTTCAACACCTGTCCCAGATCCCTCTGGCTGGAATAACTATTGCTCAGAAGAACACTTTGGCTTTTGCTAGTGCCAGGATTGCATCTTTACCTTGCTCTAGTGAAACAGGTAGGAGCTTGCTCTGGTAGAACTATAGCCAGGCTTTGATGAAGCTCTTGAGGTAGTCCCAGGGGTGGTGTGTCAGTGAATGGCTCTGCTTTTTGAACTGAAAACGAGAGAAACAAAGGCTGTGCTAAAAACTGGAGGTTTAGAGCTTGCCTTGGGGTAAGTGGCCATTACAAGGAGGTTACTGAAGATGTAATTACAGTGGTTAAATGTCTCTGCTTTGGAGGATTACAGATCCAGCTCTCCTGCTGTGTTTAGTGGAGGCAAACTCAAGCTTCACATTCTTCAGTGCTGACAATCTGGCTGTGTATGAGGACACTTTGCAAGGGGACAGAACTTAAACTGTCTGCACAGTTACCCAAAAAAGAGACTTAACATCCCTCTTGGGGATATATGCATCAAACCTTGGCTTGCTGGTGGTCCTGTCTACCTGTGGCAAGCAGCATAACATAGCAGTGAAGGCAAAGTGAGGTCTCTCTTGAGCCCTCCTGGCTCTAAATACAGAGGTAGGCTGGTCAAGAAGTGAGGTGAGCACAGGAGAGCTGGCAATGGCCTGTAACTCTCCTTAGGCTGACAGTTTTGTCCATGCCTGCTTGCTGGCTGATCATTTTTCTGGTGCTTAAAGGATTTAACTGCATCAGTGCAGCAGTTTTGGCAGCCAAAGATTCAGGGGTGTTGGATCTGGAAATGAATTCAAGGTTTCTTCTTGCTTCCAAAGCCTGACTTGTAAACAGAGAGCAAGAACTGAGCTGCAGCAGCTCAGAAGGAGTTGATGAAGTTCAGATAGGCATTCAGGAAGCCTGTTGGATCCTCCAGCTGTGGATAGTGGCTGATGTGGTCATCCAGCACAGACACTGTGGACATGGGAAGCACCTTCCTGTGGGAAGAAAGCAACAAGGCATAAACACAGGGACTGCAGCTCAGCCCACAGCCAGCTAGATGCCACCAGTGAGGACACTACCTTACTGCACAGCTGGGATTCTGCCCATAACAGGCTTTTGGGGCAAAAAAGGCTGTAGCAGCTAGAGTTGAGCACTCTTCCAAGTGCTGGATTTACTTGAGGAGCAGATTACCTCAGTCAGTACATTTTACCTCTGATGTAGATTTAAAATGCACTGCTGATTTGACTGAGAATTGTGACTTTGATGCCTAAAATGGGGGAAGCAGTTTCCAAACTGCAGAAGGCTCTGACTGAATCACTTGGCTCTGCAGATTATAGAAGGGAATTCAAAATAATCTCCATGAAAAAAGGAATGGCAGGAAAAGGCTTGAGACTAAATCTTCCTCAAAATGAAAGCCCAGTTGGTTATTCCTGCTCTGTGGTGGCTATTGTCTTACTTGTAAAGCTGAAGAAACTCTGGGTGAGGATTCACAGGGTCCAGGGGCCCATAGATGAGATGCACTGCAAGAGACAAGCACAGACAGAGCTTTTGTACCCAAGAATACCCTGAAACTAAGCCAAGGAGATGTGTTGCAGACACATTTCCCCTCCCACAGAGCTTGGGAAACGTTCAGCAGCGCACTGAGCAAACGGGAGCTGAAAGGACTCTTGGTTCTCTGCCCAGCCTCAAAACCTCCTCCTGCAAACCCCAAACCTTTCCTTGAGTGGTTGCACCTTCTCTTGAGCACCTCAGCTTCCCTGGGCCAGCAACTGGAGAAACTGGAGGCTGGGCACCAGCCTCTAAAGGAAAGAACAAGATCTCTCTTTACCTCTTTCTGAGCTCACAACTGTGCTGTAACCAAGCCTTAAAGTGGAACAGAGAAGTTTGCTACCTCCAGCACAAACCAGATTAGAGATTTGATTCCTCCTGATTGGAATATCAAGAGGCTCCAGCAGTAAGTGGAAGGAGCCAGCAGCACACTGCAGGCCAAGGGAAGTGATTCCCAACCAGGACATCAAACAGGCTTCCTACTCACGTGGGACAGAGGTGGACATCAAAGCCCCAACCCAGCGCTCTCTGTGCTTCTTCCTTTGGTTTATGTACTGCAAAATACTGAAGAGAAGCCTCTGGTTACACAGCAGATGGTGCTGCACAGCCTGGAAATTCCTCTCAAAATGGGAGCAAATTTGGGTCCTCTGCTGCCAGTTGGAAGTGCCACTGGGTTGTAAAAGGAGGTGAACCATCAGAAACCTTGTGTCAGGCTGTGTGCAGCAAGTCACAGTGGGCTGCAGGTTGGTTACCCACAAGCTCCCTTAGCAAACTCCATGCTGCTTTGCCTGGGCAGCAGGGCAAAAAAAAATCTCCAGCTTTGTCTTCCTCCCAATGTGTGCAGGTTCAGATCCTTCTGACTCCAGACTTCATCAGCCCAGCAAGAATCCCTGCTCCAGCACCACACCCTAGCTCTTTTTTTGGGGTGCAGTGATGATCTCAGACCCCAACAAAAGCTGCTGGAGACTCTGAGGAGCCTGTGTCCAGGGAGCTGGGTAAGCTCTGGTATCCTCTGAGCTGTAAGCATGGCTCTGCCTGCAAACAGGGTGTGAAATGAAGCTTGTGCAGCAATTAACAGCAATGTACCTGTCAACAACAAGATTGCCATCGTTGGTCCTCACTGCTGTCCACATGTCCCAGTACTCTGCCTGTGAAGGTTGTGTGTAGGGCCCAAAGACTGCCCCAAGCCTGGAAGAAAAAAAGAGTTCAGAGCAGGAGCTATATTAGTTTATGGCTCAAAAACCAGCCAAGGGAAAAAAAAAACCAGTGGTTCCAGCTTCTGCTAGGAAACATGTGGGTCCCAAACATGTTGTCCCCCAAAATGCACCCAGTGTTGGACTTAGCAGCCAGTCTAAAGGGATTTCAGGTGAAAAAGAGGGTTTGGGACTTCTGTTAAAGACATATCTGATGATGCACCATCTGCAGAGTGGGGTTAGGGTTTTTCTGTTGCCTCACAGGAGAGAAGGATTTTGGCATCCAGCAAGAAGCTGTGTGGTTTATTATTAAGCCAAAGTGCTGAACCTGGAGAGGGAGTGACCCAGAAGATCAAGGTCATTCAGATCCAGAGGTAAATCTCTCCTGGTACTGTGCTGCGGGATTTTCTCCCGTGCCAAATACCTGCCACAGTAATTCATAGAATCACAGAATTATTTTGGTTGGAAAAGACCTTTAAGATCATCAAGTCCAACCATTAACCCAGCACTGCCAGCTCATCACTAACCCATGTCCCTCAGCACCACATCTCCAGGGCTTTTCAATTGCTCCAGGGATGGTGACTCTACCACTGCCCTGGGCAGCCTGGCACAGGCCTGAACAACCCTTTTGGGGAAGAAATTGTTCCTCAGGTCCAACCTAAACCTCCCCTGGTGCAACTTGAGTCCATCTCCTCTTGTCCTACATTTGCAACCTCCCCACTTAGCTCACATTCCCTGTACAGACTGTGCCCAGCAGCACAGAGACCCAGCTCACCCTCTGGAGAAGAAAAAGAAGTTCATCAGCCGCGTGATGATGAGGGACAGCAAACCTCCATCCTTGAGGATCTTGGGCAGAAGGGAAAAAGGAGACAGCATCACTTGGTATCATGCAGAGGGGTAAATCCTGCCTCCTCAGAGGGCTTTTCCTTCAGTATTCCAGCAGTTTCCCAGCTCAACCTCAACCCTTGAGCTCTTGGTGCTTCAAGGAGTGGTTAGTTGGGACATTAGGATGTGACAAGCTGCACCCAGACAGCCCTCACTTCTCCCCACCACTGCTAAGGATGCTTGTGAGCAGCTCAGGTGCCATAACCAAAGTGGAGAAAAGCAGAAGGCATCTGAGCCAGGGGGAAAAAACCCACCCAATTCATGGAGTCAGGACTTCTGCTTGAGGGGTGATTGAATACAACTGGAGGGGTTAGCAGCTCACCTTCTGGATGAAGCGAGGGTAGTGTGCCTCGGGGAAGATCCCTGCAAGATGTCAAAGAAGAGAGTTGTAACACTAGAAAGGTCTCTCCCCTTCTTCACAGGGCCACAAAAAGCACCACAAATATAGCCCAAGGATCCACATTCCTGGTTAATTATAGCATCTCCACTGCAGTTCAGCTCCTGTGGATCCCCATCCCTCCCATCCCACCCTGCTGGGCAAACCTCACCTCCATTGGATAAACAGAGGCTGTTGATCAAGATGCTTCCAGTTTTATTGTGCTCATATCTAGGGGACAGCAAAGAAGGTGAAACACAACTAGACCTCCTCCAGGCTCCAAGAAGTGACTGAGTAGCAGGTGAAATTAACAGTGTCAGATCATCTCTACTCCTCTGTTGTCCCCAGTTTGGTAAGAAGGAGCTTTAGGAGGGAAGTTCAACATCCTACCAGCCAGGAACTGAGGGATGAGAGCCTCAGATCTGCCTACCATGGATGTGCCCTGAGACCTCCCAGCCTTTGTTGCAGCTTAGGTACAGGGGAAAGGGAATTCTGCCTACATCCTCTGACTTAGCTGCTGGAAATTGTCTTGATGGGGACAACAGAGAGCAGCCAGAAGTAGTTGCAGTGACCTGTGTAGCAGCTCCTGTGCAACTGTATCCCCATAATCATGGGACAGGAGATTAATCCTCTGGTGGTGGAGACCAAGGTGATGCACCAGCCCCTCAACAATGCTGGCTTGCTCAAAGATGGAGTAGTGGTGAGGCCTCTGTGAAGAAAGGAGAGGAGCCACAGTGAGAGCTTGACCCACCCTGAGCTCACAAACTCCAGAATAAACACCCAGCTGGAGGAATATGTGGTGGAGACAGAGCAGTGGGGGTGTCCTGGGCCAGCAGCTATGTCCACAGATCTACAGGAGCACTGTCCATGCCCCAGAAGGGTCATGGTGTGCTTTGGAGTCATGTCAAACCCAAGTAAAGGCAAGATGGTGACAGAGCTGATCTCCACCATGCACTTTCCCCATCCTTTCTGCTGTTATAATGTCCTATTCCGTTTCTAGATGTAAATAGGAGAAGAAATTGGACTGCAGACACCAGTTGTGGGGAGATGCTGGCAGGGCAGAACCACTTCTGGGCCAAAAGCAAGTCCTCCTCCCAAGCTACTTACAGGCTTGTCGCTGAAACCAAATCCTACGAAATCCAGAGCAATCACCCGATGGAAGCGCTGGGTCAGCCCTTCCCAGATCTGGAGAGAGGAGAAACAAAGAGCTCAGGAGACCACACAGGGAAAGTCTGGAGCCTGGAGTAAAAGAGGCTCAGGGGAGACCTTCTCACTCCCTCCAGCTCCCTGAAAGGAGGTTGGAGCCAGGTGGGGGTTGGTCTTTTCTCTCAAGGAGCAAGTGATAGGACAAGAGGAAACAGCCTCAAGTTGCACCAGGGGAGGTTTAGGTTGGACATGAGGAACAATTTCTTGACTGAAAGAGTGGTTAAGCATTGGAAGAGGCTGCCCAGGGCAGTAGTGGAGTCACCATACCTGGAAGTGTTCTTAAAAGATGTAGATGTGGTGCTGAGGGACATGGCTTAGTGGCATGGGGGTGTTGGACTCGATGATCTTAGAGATCTTTCCCAACCTTTATGATTCTTATGATCTCAGTGTGTGGTGGTACCCTTAGCAGAAACTCCTGCAGAACATCACCTACCCCATGCTGACCCATCACCCACTTCCATCTGCTCATCCCTGGCAAGGAGAAACTGTGGGGTTTGCTCCCCTCACCTTGCACCAGTCGTAGCTGGAGGTTGGGAAGCCATGCAGGAGGATGACAATGTCAGAGCTGCCAACAGCACCAGCTGAATCTGGGAATGGAATGGAGCATCTCAAAGTCAGCATCTCCCAGTTTCCTCCTTGTTTGTCCTGCTGAGACCCCAATCAGCAGCTTGGTGTCACCTCTCCCTCTGCTCCCCCAAAACCAAGCATGGGTTTGCCTCACACCACAGCTTCCCACTGCCAGCCTGGCTTCAGGAGCCCACCCAGATGAGCCACTGTGGCCACCAGAAACCAGGGGTTTATTGAGCACAACTTAATGGCAGCTGCACCTAAGTTGTTATGACAGGTGACAAGTGCTCCAGCAGCTTTATCAGGATCTTCTCCTTGCTGTGACCTGTTGGAGGCTCTTGGGAACCTTCCCAGCCAACACCAAGGCACTCCCAATGCTGCACAAGAACCAACCTTTGTACCTTCACCCAATTAAAATGTTTTGATAACGAGTAGCTCTTCTTAAAGCCATGATATTCTAGGAGGGATGTGCCATCACCCGTCCTGGCCTTGGGGATGTCACAGAGGCCACCGAGGGGAGCAGAACCCCACTCCCCAGGAGGTGTCCCCAGGGCTCAGTGCAGCCCTCTCACCTCTGTAGAAGATGTTCTGGTCCTTGTAGGTGAAGAAGCCTCCAGAGGACCTCCAGGAGAGGAGAGCTGGGGATAGCTTTGGGGGTGGGATGTGCAGGTAGACAGCAAGGAGGGGCACGCTCAGCAGCCCCACCTGCACCCACCACTCCTTCATCCTGCAGGAGAGAGCCAGGTGCCTGACTACTGGGATTTAGCCCCAAACCCTCATGTCCCCCTAATCCAGCACCATCTCCCCAAAGCCAACCCCATGTCCCCAAAACCCAACCTCACATTCCCCTAACCCACCTCCAAGACCTCTAGCCCACCACCTCATGTCTTCCTAATCCACCACCATGTCCCCATAACTTCCATGTACCCTTAACCCACCTCCAAGTCCCCCAAACCCTCTCGTCCCCATAACCTACACATCTCTGGGGTGGAAAGTCCATGACAGTGCTCTCTGCAGTAAAGGTTAGGGATCTGGGGGTGTGTGAGCCCTATTTGGGGTCTGATGAGGGACATGGTCCCCATTTGGGGTCTGAGGGATGGATGTGGGCCCCATAATGGATCTGAGCAGGGGATGTGGGTCCCATTGAGGGGCTTAGGATGTTTAAGGGGATGTGTGGCCCAACTGCGGGTCTGAGGAGGGGGGTGACCCCTCTGGGGGTCTGAAGGGAACACAGGGAACACATGGGGAGCTGAGGGGGGATGTGGACCCCATTGGGGAGCTGAGGGGGGCACATGGGCCCCATGGGGAGCTGATGGGGATCATAGAGGGGGAACGTGGACCCCATTGGGGAGCTGAGGGGGGCACATGGGCCCCATGGGGAGCTGATGGGGATCACAGAAGGGGAAGGTGGACCCCATTGGGGAGCTAAGGGGGGCACATGGGCCCTATGGGGAGCTGATGGGGATCATAGAGGGGGAACGTGGACCCCATTGGGGAGCTGAGGGGGGCACATGGGCCCCGTGGGGAGCTGATGGGGATCACAGAGGGAGGATGTGGACTCCATTGGGGAGCTGAGGGGGAATGTGAGCCCAATGGGGGGGCTGAGAGGGATAGATGGGCCCCATTGGGGGGCTGAAGGCTTGTCTGAGGGGGGCGTGGCCCCAACCTGGGGCTGGGTGTCAAAGGCAAGTCCAAGGTCCCGCCAAGCCCCACCCACACCCTAACACCACACCCCACTACGCTCCGCCCCTAGACCACGCCCCCCATGGCTATGGGCGGAGCCTCCGCGCCCGGCGGGGCCGCGCAGGACGGCGCGCGCGCCCCTCGCTCACCTTGCCTCCAGGCCGTGCCGCCGAAGGGGGGCGTGACCAGCGCTCCTCCCCTTTTCCCGCGCATGCGCTGTCCGTCTCACACGCCCCGCCCTCCTCTTCGCGTCGCTTCCCGCGCGTCACGGCGCGGTCTCCCTCCAACCCCTCCCCTCTCTCACAGTTGCCCGGCAACGGCGGAACGCTCGCGGCACAGTAGCCCGTGTCTGATTGGTCACCTGTCGCGCCTGCGGCCAATCAGAGCGCGGGTAGTTGCGGGGTGGTGCAGTAGAAGCAGGACGGCGGGAGGGAGGGAAGGAAGCGGCGGGGAAGGTGGTCGCTGAGAAGAAGATGTCGAGCAGGAGGAGTTTTGGCGACCCAAAGGTGGGTTTAGGGATCCTTCATCTCGCCGTCACTTTCCCGGTGGGGACGTGGGGGGCTGGGGTCGGGAGCTACGGCCTCGGCCTCCTCCTCCCCTGAAGGGGTGGTCCTGTGGGGTGTGGAGATCGATTGGGAGGTTGAGGAGGCTCTCGGAGGCCGCAGTGGGTCAATGTAGATTGCAGAGGCGTAACTCAGGGCGAGGGGAGAGGTTTTCTGGAGCTCCTAGAGCCGGACGTGCTCCGGCTTAGTTGCGGGTTGACAGAGAGAGGAATTCGCCTTTTAAGGCTTTAAAGTGGCGGTTTAGCAGGGATTGGAGTTGGGGATTCAGAGGTCTGTCCTCCTGCCTGTTTTGTCTCTCCTCTTTTTGCTGTCTCTTAGAGCTTTTCAAATTGCCCGTTCTTATATTTTTTTATCTTTTAACTACGTGCCTCTATATAGACTTCGTCTTTTCCTTTTTAAACCAGTATTTAAGCAGACGAATCCCTCAGAATCCCAGGTACCAACACATAAAGACTCGCCTTGATACTGGTAAGTGAAACCCTTCTAGGGTAAAAATCCCAAATGTAGGAGTGTACAAAAATATGCTAAATGCCTTAACTGCCTCTTCTGTGTAGCTAGGGCAGAACTTGCACTCTGGTTATGATGTGTCTCACCTTAGGGTGTCAGGCTCTGGTCTGATAGTGCCTGTAGAAATTGCTGGTCTTGAAATTTCTGTGTGTGGGTTTTTCTTGTATAAGCTGATATCTTGACAAGGGTGTAAAGCAAGAGAATTATTTGGAGGATGTCTTTTGGGATTCTTTTTATTGTTGAAGTGATTGAATTGTATCCAGCAACCACCTGCCTATAGTATTCTAGAATCAGAGAATGGGTTGGGTTGGAAGGGACCCTAAAGTCCACACCCCTTGCCATGGGCAGGAACGTCTGGAACTAGAGCAGGTTGTTCAGAACCCTAAACAACTTGACATTGAACACTTCCAGGGATGGGGCATCTCCCACCTCTCTAGACAACCTGGGCCAGTGTCTCACCACCCTCAGCATAAGTAATTTCTTCCTTCTGTCTAGACTAAATCTCCTCTTTTAGTTTCAAACCATCACCCCTTGTCCTGTCACAACAGGTCCTGCTAAAAACACTGTCCCCATCTTTCTTCTAGGCCTTTTAAGTCCCGAAAGGCCACAAGAAGGTCTCCCTGGAGCCTTCTCTTCTCCAAGCTGAACAACCCCAACTCTCTCAGCCTGTTCCCCCAGCAGAGAGCTTCCAGCCCTCACATTATATTTGTGTCCTTCTCTGGACCTGCTCCAACAGGTCCATGTCTCTCTTGTGCTGAGGTCTCCAGAGCTGCTTAGCCTGGAGAAGAGCAGAGCCAGAGGGGAGCTGCTCAATGCTGAGAAGAGCTAAAGGGTGCAGGGGGCAAGACACTGGGGCCACACTCTGCTCAGTGGTGCCCAGGGACAGCCCAAAGGGACATGGGCACACACTGGAACCCAGGAGATTCCACCTGAGCAGGAGGAGAAACTTGTTTGGTGTGAGGGTGCAGAGCCTTGGCCCAGGCTGCCCAGAGAGCTTGTGGAGTCTCCTTGTGTGCAGAGGTTCCAAGCTCAGCTGGAGGTGATGCTGGGCAAGCTGCTGTGGGTGAGCCTGCTGGAGCAGGGAGGTTGGACTGGATGATCTCCAGAGCTCCCTTCCAGCCCCCACCATGCTGGGATTCCATATGAATAGCTCTAAAGAAAACCACTAATAAAAACATTACAACAAACCTGTTGATTTTTATTTCTTTTTCATTACAGGAAACAGCTTAACAAAATACACAGAGAAGTTGGAAGAGATCAAAAGAAGTGAGTATCTGGAGAGGAGCAGAATGTATCTCATGGTGGGTCAGTTCAAAGCTGGAAGAGCCTGGAGGAGCTGGTGGTGATTGGACTTGATGATCTTAGAGGTCTCTTACAACCTTCATGATTCTGTGAATCCCAGGTCTCTGTTTACTTGGAAGCCTCCACTCTGCTGATTGCCACAGCCATTGACAGGAATGAACTGCAGGAACATGCAGCAATAGGATACAGAGATGCTTCTCTCTTGATTCTTTGCTGGGTGCTTTCCACTTTGTCCTGTGCTTTATTTCTCTGTCTCCCAGTGCTTTCCAGATTTAACTTCAGAAACCAAGCAGACTCTAGGAGTTCTTTCCAGATCCTTCTTTGTACCATTTTTATTCCTAACTGGAAACCAGATAGGAAGAAGTTCTCTGGACGAAGAAGACTACACTAGACTCATCTGAAAAGCTTCAGACTGCACTTCTGAGACTTTTATTTCACTTTTAAGCAACACCTGAAAGATCTCTTCCCTTTGTAGCATTTTAGTGTACTTAGATATTTATCAGAATGCTCCCAAGACAGGAGACAGAGCAGCTCATTCCTGTGTACCTCATTGACTTCAGCAGAACTAAACACTGTTTTGAAGACTTTTGAGTTGTTCAGGCTAGTGAAAGCCTTATTTTTTCATTTCATTCTATCAGTTTTCCCACTGAAAATAAGCTTTAAAAAAACAATCCTACCAACAAAGCTGATATTATACCACTTTATTTTCATCTCCTGTCTAGCCTCTTTCCACAGAGTGAGAGCCAGGAAAGCTCTTAAAGTCCAGAGCTACCTTTATTGATGTGAAAGAAAAGCCATCCTCATTAAGGAGGCTTTATTAGGGTTTTGAATGTTCAGGTTTAGTCCTTGGACTCCCTTAGTGCAGAGGCAGTGTTCAGATTCATACTGGAGCTCACAAATCTGTCACCTGAATACTCTTATGCTCAGCTTTGTGCCCAATGAGCCTTTGTTGCTGTTTGGTTTGTTGTTTTTTTCCAACATCACAATTCTTTGGGAGGGGGAATCAAAAGAGATCTGACCTTGCTTTCCAAAATGCTGTGTTGACTGACTAAGATTTCAGTGCTTAACACTTTTTATCTGCACTGCAAATCTTGTTGTGTGGCTCTAGTTGGTTTCCAACCTCTGCTGTCCCTTTGCTTAGCCTTTCAGCTAGGAGTTCTTTTGTTTCATCCTGGTTCTGGAGTCCAGTTGAAACTTTCTCATTCTATTTGGGCTGAATAGGCACCTTGTGTTCCCAGGCAGGCTAGAAACTTCTTCCCCTTGATTTCTCATGGATAGATGACACCCTTTGGACACCACTTTAAATACCCAGTACAGGCAACTCTCTGTCTCTTGTGTAATGTGAGAGAGTGGGGCTCAGTATCACCATTCCCACTGTGCAATCAGAAATGATAAGAGAGCTGGAACCATGATGATTTAGCCTTTGGAGGATTGGCTTGAGGAGAGACACTAAGTCTCTTCCCTTTCTCTCCTGTTGCTTCAGTGGTTTCTGAAGCCCTGAGGAGCACCTCTTGGAATACACAACAATTCTACCTTCAGACCAGTTCAGGGAAGCAAAAATATGTCTGAAAATACCAATGGACCTTCCAGGACAGGACTGGGTATGTTGTGTTGCTTTTCTAAGGGGAAACCTGAACTTTCTGAGAGCTGCTTGGAAGGTTTTTTAGTCTTGTTCTTGTTGATAGAAATCATTTGGGGTGCTAAAAGCAAGGTCTAGGTCCTAAAGGCTTGTTCTGGAGTAAATAATCCTTGCTTCAGGTGGATGGAAACCACTCAGCAGCTGTTTTGTGTGGCACTGGTTCTGCTTTGTCACTGTTTCTCTACATCCAGTGCTTCATAAGCTTTGTTGCTTTTAGTTTTTCCTTCTAAATGAAGTTTATTTCTTGTTCTGAAGGGCCCTTTTGGCCACAGCTGGGGAATTTCTATCACTTGGGCATGGGTTACACCTTGGGGCTTGTATCAGGCAGATGAAATAGGCTGGATAAAGAGAGTGATTGCTGTTATTTCTGAGTTCAAGGGAGACTTCAGCAAGCTGGACTTGAGACTTGGCAAAGAAGCCTGAGGGTCACTGACATGCTGAAATCCCTTTGCTGTACAGCTGCTAGTGGTTTGGAGTGCACAGTGCCCTGGGGTGTTTTGGGTGGACTCAATCTTTCTAAGAGCAGTTGGTGAGCAGCCTAATAACAATTACATAGGGTAGGATGTTGAATTGGAGAACTCTGCTTGCTCTGACTGTGGAGAATTAATTGGTTTAACTCCTCAGGAAGAGAGAAGGGATAGGAATAGAAAAAAAAACCCAGATGAAACCTCACAATTTCTCTTTCTGTGTGTGTCCTGCTTGTGTAGAATGTCTGTTGGGAAGCATGTGATGATCACTTGGATTGGGAAGAGCTCTTAGCCTCCAGCATCCATGTGGCTCCTTCTCTAAACACATGGCAGCTTGAGAGCTCCCATAAGCTAATTCTGTGTGGTGGTTAAAGGAGTAGGGATTGGAGCTCTTCCCCCTTCTCCCTACTTTCTCTTGCTGAAGCTAATGGAGAGTTCAGCAGATGGTTTTAGAGGATTTAGTATTGCTTGACTGGCTGGATTTGCTCAAGGTCCTGTTCTCTGTTGTTAGCCCTCTTAGCTGAGCAGCTGGAGAGGGGCAGGTTTGGAAGATAGAATCATGGTTTGGGTTGGAAAGAACCTTTCAAGGTCACCTAGTCTAACCCCCTGCAGTCAGCAGGGCATCTCCAACTAGAGCAGGTTGCTCAGAGCCCCAAACAACCTGACCTGGAATGGTTCCAGGGATGGGACATCTCCCACCTCTCTGGGCAACCTGGGCCAGTGTCTCACCACCCTCAGTGTACAAAATATCTTCCTTCTATCTAGTCTAAATCTCTTCTTTCGGTTTCAAACCATCACCCCTTGTCCTGTCCCAACAGCTCCTACTAAAAAGTCTGTCCCCATCTTTATTCTAGGCTCTTTAAGTCCTGAAAGGCTGCAAGAAGGTCTCCCTGGAACCTTCTTTTCTCCAGGCTCAACAACTCCTCCTATAGTTACTAAAATGGTTAGAAAAATGCAAAGGATTGTTTTTTTTCTTCAAAACAATAACAATCTCTGACTTCAGAGGTGGGGCCTAGGAAGGGAGGAGGAGGAGGAGAAGAGAGGAGAAGCAATTCTGTTTTATAAGAGAGTTTGATTGCTGAGTGTGGCTTCCAGAGGTGCCTGCAGAGCTCAGTGACAGCTGCAGTGGCTGACACAGGAGGGATTTTGGTTATCTTTGCCTTTCCCTGTCAGTACAGGATTGATCTCCCCTGCTGTCTTCTTTCTAGCTGCATATTTCCCAAAGGACAAAGCTTCCCTTGCTTCCCCTGGGTGGCTCTTTCATATCAAGATGTTCCTACTGATACTCTTCTCTCTCCTACCACATACACCCTTTTGTTTCACACCAGAAGGCTTCTCTCTCCCTGCTCTTCATGCATCTCAGGGATCTGCATGCAATCAGACTTCCATCCTTGTCCTCACTCACTCAGTGCTGTTAATCCCTGCTCTGGTTCTTTGCCAGTCATTCCCCTGGGTTCTCTCACTAACTAAGCTTTGTCTTTAAGCTTAAGATTCAATTAGTCCAGTTTCTCCTCCAGGAATTATTTCAAAGTGATATCCAGCATGATCTGCTGTGCAGTTTTCTGGTTAAACACTTGTCAGTTATCCTTTCCTTTAGCTATCCTGGTCAGGGAGTTGTAGGAGTTGGAATTTAATTGTCAGATAAAACAAGAAAACCTGGAGTGTTTGAGTTAGTAAAGCTAAACATCCATGGCTTGGGCTGGTGAACTCTTCACTGGGTAAGAAACTGCCTGATGGCTGAGCCCAGACAGTGGTGGGGAGTGGAGGTAAATCCAGATAGTGGCAAGAAGCTTTTCCATATGGAAGCTCCTGGGTTCCAGTTTGTGCCCATGTCCCCTTGGCCTGTCCCTGGGCACCACTGAGCAGAGTGTGGCCCCAGCCTCTTGCCCCCTGCACCCTTGAGCTGTTGCTGAGCATGGAGCAGCTTCCCTCTGGCTCTGCTCTTCTGCAGGCTCAGCAGCCCCAGGGCTCTCAGCATCTCCTCACAATCCACTTTTGAGTCTAAAAGCAACTAAATGTGCCTTCTCCACTGGACCAGATCTCTTTATAACTGCTATTACTTTTCAGAATGCCTTCAGGTTTGCTGCTCGGATCCTTCAGCACAAGCGGAGCACCCAGAAATCCTTCCTTGCTGGAGGAGAGAGTCAATGAGAAGAGCTAAGACTAAGCCCATTCCCTGGGATTTCCAAAAGCTGGGAGTTAACTGCACATTGACATTATCTTCTTCTTTTCTTTTTGAAGATTACAGATATAAAAAGGACGAGCTGTTTAAGAGGCTGAAAGTGACAACCTTTGCCCAGTTGGTATGTAGAGTTCCCTCTCTGGCCTCTCAACTTTTGTTATCTTTCATGAGCAGCTTTATCCAAAGCTTTCTCTATAGTTATGTAGCCTCAGTGTGTAATTCCTCTGCACTTGCTTCTTCCTGCCCTCAGAGATTTCCTTTCATAAAGTCAAACCTTTCACAGAATCCCGTTATCCCAGCATGATGAGGGTTGGAAGGGATCAGAAAACACTCTGTGTGATGGTCCCATCCCTGGCAGTGTTGCAGGCCAGGCTGGCTGGGGCTGGGAGCAAGCTGCTCTAGTGCCAGATGTCCCTGCCCAGGGCAGGGGGAAGTCTGAAGCTCCCTTCTAACCCTGCCAATTCTATGTTGCCAGCACAGCACATCTAGTTTTTCTTTATTCTAAGGCTGAGTGGTGTTTGTTTGGGATTCGAGTTTGAAGTTGCATTGAATTCAACATGTTTTTGGCTTGAGGATTATTTTTGCTGAAGCTGCTCCCCCCCTGTCTTTCACTGACACTGCTAGAGGCATATCAAGGTATCACTGCTTGCTTTTGTTTTGCTGCAGGTCATCCAGGTTGCCTCTCTATCTGATGAAACCTTAGAAGTGACAAATGAGGAGATCCACAAGCTGGAAGGTAACAATATTGATTGGAAGGACAAAGAGCTCTGGTATGGTGCAGTGTGTCCTGAGCAGACCTTGAAGGAGTAAAAATAACCTGTGGCCTCTAGCCATTCCACTTGGGGAACAGAAACACTCCTGACCCAGAAAGGCTTGCAGATAAGGAGGGCCTGGTGCTGCCAAGTAACTCAGTAGATAGCATGCATCAAGAATTAGATTTTTTTTTTAAATTGAATCCTTAACATGAGATCTTGAGCCCTTAAAAATCCTATGGCTCTTTATTCTTGTTGCTGTGAGGCACTTGGTGAGGCACACACCTAAGAGGATGAAATTAAGGCTGTGTTGGGTCTAAGAATAGAAACTGGCCTTAAAGCCAGCTTGGTTCCTGCAGCATTTTAACTCTTTGTACCCTGTTCTCTCCCCAGATGGTGATTCTGCTGCTCCAGAGGCAGATGCTGAAGTCACAGCAGGGACAAATGGGAAAGGAAGCCCTGCTAGGACAGCTAGTCCAGTGCTGTTCCTGAAGAGCACAGGAGCTGGGGACTCTTCTCGCTCCACGCTGCAGAGGTGCCTGCTAACCACACACCACTTCATCCCTGTTTGACATTGTTCCACAGTGCCTTTCTAGTCTGTTCCTCATGAAAACCTGATTTTTGCAGGTCCAGGGATGGGAGTGAGAGAAAGTGTTGGCAGCTTTTCCTGTCTAAATGAGTGTGGCTTGTAAGCCAACACTGTTGCCACCTGATGATTACCTAACTGGCTGACAAGGAAATATATTTGTGGGATTTGATCCACGTCCCTGGGTTCAAAAATCCATGTTATAAAGTGCTCTGGTAAACTCAGTAATGTGCTTTCCTGGTGACCTGAATTGATTATCCTATGATTGAGAGCAAGAGTCCAATTCCCAAACCCACCACAGCACTAGGCAAGGTCAGAGACACCAAGAAGGCACTGTAAGAAGCAGCTTTGTCTCAGCCCTTCTCTTGCTGTGCCTGTGCTAATGTTAACAGAGGAGTTGAGTCACACCTGACAGGCTTGGCCATCACCTTTCAAAGCCAGCAACTTAGTGACCACTAAGGAGGTTTCTGTTCATGTCTTGTAGCCAATCTAGTGATGAAATGGGGAACCTCTGCATAGCACTCAAGAGGACTGACACCTGTTTAATGTGTCTCACTTGCTGAGATCTCAACATTGGCAGCTTCAGTTTGGGATTGTTCAGTCTGGAAAAGAGAAGGCCCTGAGGAGACCTTCTTGTGGCCTTCCAGGATCTGCAGGGGCTACAAGAGGGCTGGGGAAGGACTTGTTAGGCTGTCAGGCAGTGCTAGGACTAGGGGAATGGACATAACTTGAGGAGGGGAGATTGAGGTTGGGTGTTAGGCAGAAGTTGTTGGCCAGGAGGGTGCTGAGCCACTGTGCCAGGTTGCCCAGAGAGGTGGTGGCAGCCCCAGCCCTGGCAGTGTTGCAGGCCAGGCTGGCTGGGGCTGGGAGCAAGCTGCTCTAGTGCCAGGTGTCCCTACCAGGGGGGTTGGCACTAGAGGAGCTTTAAGGTCCCTTCCAACCCTGACAATTCTATGATTCAATTGTATGATTCTATGACTTATTCTCCCTCACCTCAAAGTCACTTAGGCCATAAAACACCTGAACTTGACTGATCCAGATGGGTACAGTAAGCTCACACAGGAAGGCTGGACTCTGTTTATTATTTTTGTTCATACTGATAAAACTGGAATCAATCTTCCACTGCAGTGATGTAGTGGAAGGCCTGAAAGAACCTCTCCATTTTTCTGTGGTCTCTGGCTGTACTGGAAGGTAAAGGGCAAACCACTCTGAGCTGGTGTTCAGAGAGAGCTTGCACCATAACCTCCTCTTTTTTTTTCCCTCTTGTAGAGTGATAAGTGGCATTGGTGAACTGGATATAGAACAGGACACTCCAGAGAAGGTGGACACTCAGGCTAAAGACATGCCTTACCCTGACTGCCCCTTCCTGCTGCTGGATGTGAGGGACAGAGATGCCTATGACCAGTGTCACATCATTGGAGGTGAGGAGGCCAGGATCCTGGCAGCTTTGCCACACAATCCCAGCATGGTGAGGGTTGGAAGGCACCTCTGGGGATCATCCAGTCCAACCTCCCTGCTCCAGCAGGGTCACCCACAGCAGCTTGCCCAGCATCACCTCCAGCTGCCCTTGGAATCTCTCCACACAAGGAGACTCCACAAGCTCTCTGGGCAGCCTGGGCCAGGGCTCTGCACCCTCACAGCAGGAAAGTTCTTCATGTTCTGACAAGAGTCTGGCCCCAGCCTCTTGTCCCCTGCACCCTTTAGCTCTTGCTGAGCATGGAGCACATCCCCTGTGGCTCTGCTCTTCTCCAGGTTAAGCAGCCCCAGGGCTCTCAGCCTTTCCTCCTGCCAGAGCTGCTCCAGTGCCCTCAGCATTATCTTTGTAGCCTCTGCTGGACTCTCTCTAGTGGTTCCTTGTCTCTCTTAAACTGGGGATCCCAGAACTAGAGCCTGGACTCTGGATGTGGCCTCCCTAGCACAGAGAATTGTGTGTCATATTCTGGCTGGCTTCATTTTTATCTCCCAGCTGGACATCACTTGGGTGCAGAATGCTCTTGCCACTCATCCAGTATCCCCATCCTTCCTGGGAAGGGATGAGGGGCCCAGCTGGTGTTAATCCCTTACTCAGTGGGGTTTCAAGTGTGTTGAACTCTGACAAGTCTGTGTCCAGGTCGGCTGGTGGTTGGTGTTGAGCCACTGCATGTTTTTTTTTCTCTCTCTTCTTTTTTCTCCTCTGCAGCTTATTCCTACCCTATTGCAACACTGTCTAGAACCATGAACCCCTATACAAATAATATTCTGGAATATGTATCCTTTACCTAAAAAGTGCTGTGGATAAGATACTGGTTGGAGCTTCCAAAACCAATGAGAGCTATAGCAGTCACTTTGACCAAGACAGCAGACTGTGGTAGATCTCAAGGAGGGTGAGAGGAGAGCTTCTTTACCCTGGCTGTGCTTACCTGCTGCAGCTCCACCACCACTATTAGATGCTGGATTCTAGTTCCTCAAGGCTGTTATGGCTCTTGACTTTGCTGGGAGTTGCCTGAGTTGGGCATTTCTTGGGTTTTTTGGCTGCTGGAAGGCAAGGCCACACATGGGCACCAATCCCCTGCTATTGCTGGAGCAGTGGGCTTCTGGAGGGATGCCTTGATCAAATCCTCTGCTTTCCTTCTCAGCACCATGGTGGGGATTGGCTTTTCTCTGGAGGACAGGAAGAGGATTATTAGGATTAGGCTGCTAGTTTCCCAGGTTGTTAGCTTGTGAGGACAGCAGGGGAGAGGAGAGGTTGTAAATGAAGGTGCTTCTTGATATATTGCTTGGAACTAACCTACCTGCAAAGCAGTGGTGGATGCTTGCTGCAGGAGCTGCACTCCAGTGGGGGTTAGGCTGTGTCCTTCCAGTGTCTGACAAGCCTCAGCTACTGAGAAATCACTTTGAAAGCGCTGGTGAAGCAAAGACCTTCCTGCCTGCTGCTCACAAATCAAGTAGGGAGTCTCTCAGGCTCCAGTCTTACTTTGTCTCCCTCCCTTTTTCTTTCTAAAAGCTATTAATGGGTCACCTTAAGTTTACAGCTGAATTCCTTAGCTCTTCTTCTGCCAGAAAAATGCACATGGAAAAATCATCATTTTGTATGATAATGATGAGAGATTGGCCAGCCAGGCTGCCACAACCATGTGTGAGAGAGGCTTTGAGAACATGTTCATGTTGTCTGGAGGTAAGCAGGGATGGGCAGGACTCCCTGAGCTCATGGGTGGGTGAGCAGAGAGTTGTGTGAGCTGGAAACTGGAAAGAGCTGGAGACTCAGCTCTGACTCTTCAGCTTTGCCCAGTGTTTTCTTAGTGACTGAAAAATCACTGCTCCTATCTTAAGCTGGTAGTCATTGATCCTATGTGGTCTGTCTGCAGGCCTCAAGGTCCTTGCACAGAAGATCCCTGAAGGTCTGATCACTGGCTCACTCCCTGTGTCCTGCCAGGTGGCACCTCCCCCTGGATCTGCCAGAAGAAAGGCCTCTCCCAAAGTTCCACCTTCCCCTGCTGAGAATAAATGGAGGTTTTCTGCAGATGATCTGCAGAAGATCAAACACTACCTGGAAGAGGAGCACACATCTTCAGACACTGCCAGTAAGACTCCAAGACAAACACTGCCACCTTCTGCAGCTCTTGAGCCTTCCCTGCTTTGCTATATTCACTCCAGGAGAGGTTTTTCTAAACTATCCTCCCAAAACCTGTGCTATGTTGATCCCAGAGGACTTAAACCTTACCTAGCTCCATGATAGCAAAATGCTGGGCCTGCTGAGGGAGGAGATAGACCAGAAGAGAAGGCTTCAGGGGGACCTACTAGTGACTTTCCAGTACCTAAAGGGAACTTCCAAGAAGGCTGCAGAGGGCCTGTTTGCAAAGGCCTGGAGTGAAAGGGCAAGGGGCAATGGTTTTAAATTGGAGAAGAGTAGATTTAAAGTGGACATTAGAAAGAAGTTCCTCCCCACGAGGGTGGTGGAACACTGGACCAGGTTGCCCAGGGAGGTGGTTGAGTTGCCATGCCTGGAGGCATTCCAGGTGAGGCTTGCTAGGGCTCTGGGCAAGCTGCTCTAGTTGGGGATGTGCCTGCCCACTGCAGGGGGGTTGGACTAGATGAGGTCCAGAGGTCCCTTCCAACCCAAACCATTCTAGGATTCTACGATTCCACCCACTAGATTGAAGCATCTTTAGGTGTTCCTCAGGCTTGCACAGCTAGATAGAGACTGCCCAGATCCCTGTGCTGAATTGTTCATGGGCTTGTACATCTACACTGAGAGCTGGAGAGGGGCAACAGATCAGTTGTGTGTTATGCAATTTGTTTTGCTTGGAAGAGATCTCTGAGATGATCAAGTCCAAGCATTAACCCAGCACTGCCACTACCACTTAGCACACCTACAGGTGTTTTAAATCCTTCCAGGGATGGTGACTCCAGCACTGCCCTGGGCAGCCTCTTCCAGGGCTTAACCACTCTTTCAGGGAAGAAATTGTTCCTAATATCCAACCTAAACCTTTCCTGGCACAACTTGAGGCTGTTACCTGGGAGAAGAGACCAATCCCCACCTCACTCCAACCTCCTGTCGGAGTTGCAGGGAGCCAGAAGGTCTCCCCTGAGCCTCCTCTTCTCCACACTAACCAACCCCAGTTCCCTCAGCTGCTCCTCACCACACTTGTGCTCTAGACCCTTGCCCACCTTCCGTGCCCTTCTCTGGACACACTCCAGTGTCCTTGTTGGAGTGAGGAGCCCAAAACACCCCAGGATTAGAGGTGTGGCCTCACAGCCTCTGCTCTCTGTTTGCTCTGCAGGCCTGCTCAGCCGCGGCTCTTCAGGCCGTGATTCCAAGGTGCCAAGCCTGAGGAGCAGCTCCAGCCTCCCTGGCACCGCCGGATCCCTCAGCACCCGCTCCCTCAGGAGCAGCAGCCTCCAGCACAGGCCATGGAAATAAGAAGTGGTGTTTTCTTCCTATGAAAGAAGTGACCATGCAGGTTCTGGGAACCCTGAGCAGTGCAGCCTGTTTGTCCTTTTAGGAATCCACAGGGAAAAAGCAGAAGTGGTTTCTAAATGGCAGCTTGGGTAAGGCTGAGGGAGCTGGAATGTTTCATAGGGACAGGAATGGTATCACTTTGGCAAGGTTAACCTTTAGGGGCAGCAGCAGGATAAAGGGATTTGGTAGGGGAGGGAGGAAACTGATTGATAGGAAAGCCTGTGACCAATAGAAACTGTGAAACTTCTAGCTCAGACAAAGGAATTTGTGTCTGGAACAATCCTCCTATGCTGTGCCCAGGATCCCAGACTGTGCAAGCAAGGAGAACACAGGGGAAGGGAAATGGGCCAGAAATCAGCTGTGAGCAAAGAAAACCTTGGGGTTTTGTAGCAGAGATAAAGACACTCAGCAACTTGCCAAAGTTCTGGAGAAAGGCTTCTGTAAGTTTATTGATTATTTTTATTTAATTTATGTTAATGAACAGAAGTGTTTGTAATAAAGTTCTTTTTGGAAGTAACAGCCAGCACAGCACTGGAACCTGACAGTGGTGTTTACTCCTGGGCAGCCTGGGAAACAATCCTGTGCTTTTAAAGGTGAGCTGGAGGAGAAAATAACTCTGTTTTCCCTCTTTGTCCTTCATTGTCCAGAAGGTTTGGCTTCTAACTGAGTGGAAGTGTTGATCTGCTGGAGGGTAGGAGGCTCTGCAGAGAGATCTGGCCAGGCTGGATCCATGGGCCCATGGGATGAGGATTCACAAGTGCTTTGGGTCACAACAACCCCAGGAATGCTCCAGGCTTGGGGCAGAGTGGCTGGAAAGCTGCTGCTGGAAAAGGACCTGGAGGGGTTGGTTGACAGTGGCTGAAGCTGAGGCAGCAGAGTGCCCAGGTGGGCAAGAAGGTCATCAGCATCCTGCCTTGGATCAGCACTAGTGTGGCAGCAGGACTAGGGCAGGGATTGTCCTCCTGGACTGGGCACAGGGGAGGCCACACCTGGAATCCTGGGGTCAGGTTTGGGCTCCTCACTCCTAGAAGGACATTGAGGTGCTGGAGTGTGTCCAGAGAAGGGCAAGGAAGGTGGGGAAGGGTCTAGAGCACAAGTGTTGTGAGGAGCAGCTGAGGGAACTGGGGTTGGTTAGTCTGGAGAAAAAGCAGCTTGGGGAAGATTGTCACTCTCCTTTCAGGGAGTTGGAGAGCAAGGTGGGGGTTGCTCTCTTCACCCAAGGAAGAGGTGATTGGACTCTTGACTTGGTATTGTTTGGAGGCTAGAGTCACTGCAGAGTCTGGGAGCTTTGATTGCCTCATTTAATAAGTAAGTGATAGCAAATAAAAAGTGACACCATCTGGTGGAGCACTTATGAGTTTGAGCTTGGAGAGCGTAGAGAGCAGTGCTGGAAGAAGCTGAGCATCAGCAGGGGCATGCTTCCCCCTCCCCACAGGTTTGTAATGAGTGAGGAGAAACCTTTCAACCCCAAAATACACAGAATAAACCACACTCATCCCAGAGCCACCCTGGTGGTGTCTGAGGTCTCTTTTCATACCCTTTTAATCCCCTTTTTCAGGCTGTTGGCCCACCACCTGCTGGTTGTGTTGGCTGCAGCCATGTCTACCCACAGGAGCATTGAGAACCTCCAAAATAGCCTTTCCACCATCATTTGGGAAAAGGGAAATCAACCAAAGGCACTTCTTATCCTTCTTTGCATGTATTTATTGGGTGGTTTTGCCTCCTCCACCTCATTCAACCACCAGCCTTGCTCAGTAGGGATTGTCCAGTGTGTGCTGCATGATGACCTGCAGTGCCAGCCAGGTCTCCTCAGCAGCTGGGATGATCTGCTTGGCAGGGAGCAGGAAGCCATAGCGCCCTGTGTCCCGCAGCTCGAAGGTGAAGGAATACTTAATGCCCTGGTCATAGGTCCAGTCAATGGTTCCTCCACTGGCTTGGTCTGGGTGGGTTAAAAACCACAGGATGCATGGGACATGTTGGTTGCTTTGAATCACTTGGGGTGTTTCATGGGACCTTCTGTCCAAGCTGAGGTGTGAGGGATGGTTTTGGTTTGGTTTTGGGGGAGGGGGGGAACCACTTGCTCCCTGGTGTACTTACAGATGGTGGTGATGATGCTGCCATACTTGTACTGAGTGCCATACAGAGAGGTGAGAGCTGCCACTGCCTTTTCGGAGATCTCGTGCTGGGAGTACACAGAAAGGGC
The DNA here is from genome assembly GCA_013396975.1 of Bucco capensis. NCBI lineage: Eukaryota > Metazoa > Chordata > Aves > Piciformes > Bucconidae > Bucco > Bucco capensis. Next base: position 15,261 of record VWZO01000706.1, on the reverse strand, counting down.
CAAGGTGAGACAAAGAAGGGGCAAGCCTGTGAGATACAGCCTGCAGGAGAGCTGTTTTGGCTTGTGCTGCAGGCAAAAACGTTGCCAAAGCTCAATAGGCTTGGCCTGGAGGAATTTCCAGGGGCTTCTTCCTGCCTTGCTAATGCTTCCTGGCGGAGGATGGAGGTTCCTCCTCCTCCTCCTTGGAGGAGAAGAGCAGAATCACAGAATGTTTAAGGTTATAAAAGGGACTAGTAGAGGTCATCTATTCCAACCCCCCTGCTCTAGCAGGGTCACATCATCCCAGATCCCTTTGAACCTCCACATCAGCCCTACCAGTTCCTTCTGGTCAGGCACTGGAGTGCGGGTATAGCCGTAGGGGTAGAGCAGGAGCTGGGAGTAGCTGTGGATGGAGACAAAAGCCTTGATGTTCCCATGGCTCTTCACAAAGTCCACGATGGCTTTCACCTCAGGCTCTGAGTTGGCATAGGGTCCATGGTATGTCTCTGAGCAGGGGTTACTGCTGGCCCCAGACCCTGTGGAGAAGGGAAAACACTGCGTGGGTGGTTGGTGGCTTTGGTGGCAGTTGAGTGGCTCAGCCTTTATAAGAGCTTTTTCCACTTCTCAGTTGCTTGGTGGCCAGCAAAGAATGCTCTTAGGCCTCCCCCCAGATGTTTGTAGGATGGTTTGATTTGTGGTCCCCAATGCACTGGTCACTAGGGGCCATCAAAAGTGCAGTGGAACCCAAACCCACATCTCTACCACAGAAAGCAAACCCCATCCCTTCCCCAGGAGACATCAGTCAGAAATGGCCTCAGAGCCTTCTCCTGGAAAGGGGGAAAGCCCCTGCAGGGTGAAGGGGAGAGTTCTGACCTCCAAAACCTGCGTCCCAGTTGCGGTTGGGATCCACACCAACACAGATTGAGCCTGAGTGCTTGGACCTGGTCTTGCGCCACATGCGATTCTAGAAGGGCAGAAGCATCTCAGCTGGTGTCCAGGGCTGGAGCTCCACCAGCATTGGGTGAGCTGGCATCTGGGGGGGGGACTAACAGGTCATGGTAGTGCTATTCCCTTGCCATGGAAACAGGGACAAGGAGGCTTTGACCATTCAGGGATGTTGCTGTGCAGCAGCCCACTCCTGCTCCCCAGCCCTATGCAGCATGGCTGTAGGAGCAGGGGAGCAGAAAGCCAGGCTGGTACCTTGGTGTGGGTGAAGGCAAAGCCATCAGGATTGGTGACAATCTCCAGGAAGATGTCCATGGTGTCCAGGAGGGAGGCCAGAACTTGATCATTCTCATGATCTTGGACAATCTAGAGAGGATGGTGGTTTGGGGCTCCCTGGGACTGCTGGAGCACCATCCCCTCCATGGGGACAGCCACTCAGTGGCTGAAGGACCTTGTGGCCTTTTGGGGACACAAGCCATGTCCAGGAGGTGCCCATACCTTCTTGGCAAACCAGACACCACTGGCCTGGGTCACCCACTCACGGGAGTGGATACCAGTGTCAATCCAGAAGGCTGGGCGGTTGCTACCTCCTTTGCTGAACTGCAAGAGGAGAGAGGTGGGGTTGGCTTGGTCCTTGGCCCCTCTCCCCCCTCCAGTCACCCCTACAAGCCCCAAATCCTCACCTTGAGCACGTAGAGAGGGCGGTTCTCCGTTGACCGGCCGATCTCCAGCTTGCTGACCAGGTTGGGGTTTTCAGCCACCAGCAGATCCATGAAGTTATAGATCTGGGAGAGAGGGATGGGAGGGACATTCCAAGGTCACCTCGTGCCCTGGTTGCACATGGAGTAAATTCCTCCCAAATCTTGGACCTTCTCACCTCATCCAGGGTGTGGTAACTGGAGTAGTCAAAGGTGCTGGTGCTGAGCGGCAGCCCACGGCGGCTGCTGCGAAGCATCTCTGTCTGCTCCTGCTCCAGCAGCTCCTGGAGGCAATATAGCACAGGATGAGACTTTGCTCCCCACCACACTGAGAGCCCATGTCTCACCTGCCTCCCCTCCACCACCCTGACCTGCACGTCCTCGATCATGATGGAGTAGGAGATGCCATTGGCCTCCAGGTGGACTTTGAGGGGCTGCAGGCTTGGGAAGGGCACACGGACATCAACTGGCAACCCGAGGCCACGAGGTTCCAGCCAGAAATCCAGCTGGAGCAGGAAGAAACAAGATGGAGGGGATCAGGTCCCACCTCAGGAAGGTAAGATCCACCTCAGGGTGGTCCACTCTGCACCAGCTTCTGTCTTGCTTTTCACCAGCTGGTCCTCACCATCCCACATCCAGTCCCTCTCCAGCCCCATCCCTGCCTTACAGCCTGGTTTGGGAGGGTGCAAAACAAGGCTGGGAGTAGTGTCCCCAAAAGCCACCCCTAGTACCTGAAGGTCCTCAAGGTCCTGCAGCTCCTGTACCTTCTGCAGCTCCTCATCACTGGTGGGGATGATGCGCAGCACCTGGTGCCTGCGGGGTCGGGATGTTGGGGGACGTGGCACCAAGCTCCAGCCCTCATAGGTCCAACCTAACTTCCACCCCTTCCATCCCACCACCCTGGGGAACTTCACTGAGCCTCTTCCTGGGGTAGTCTGAGTCCCCTCAGGATTGAACCAGCTCGTGCTGCCCCAAACCTGTGCCACCATCCCCACCCTGACCACCCTGCACCAGCCAGATCCCCTACCCAACAAAAGTCTCAGTGGCAGCAGCTGCTGCCACCAGGGCAGCCAGCAGCACGAGGGCCTTCATCATCAGCTGAAAGAGTCTGTCCTGTGTCCCAAGAGCACCCCAGGGCCTCTTAAATCCCATCGAGATGGTGGCCTCCAGCCCACCTCCCGCAGCTGTCTCCTTTCCCAAGGCTGTGGGAAGGCTCCAGCTGGCCCCGGTCAAGGTTGGCCACTGCAATCCTGCCATCCCCCATCTGTGGCTCAACCTGTCCTGGCCAAACCTGTCCCAGGAACAGGCCAGGGCTGTTGCTGAGTCACCCACTGACAGGGCAAGAGGTGAGGAGGTGACAGCTCCCACCACCCACAGTGACAGCTGCAAGGAGGAAATAGCTAAATTGGGGTCNCAGATCCATGTCCTTTCTGTATTGAGGGCTCCAGATGCAGATCTTGGCACAAGGATGAGGTGTCCCTCCTCCTTCTCCACCTTTTCACAGCCTCTAGCAAAGCAACAATGGAGCAATGCTGCCCCAAAACCCATCAATTTGGATTTGGTTGCCCAAAACCCACTCATCTCCTCCCAGGTGCTTCAGGGCTGTTGGCCCCTAAGGGTGAGGAGGTAAACACCTGCAGGTCTGGGAAGCCTTTTTCACCATTTTTTTGGAAGTCTGGCATGGAAAAAAATGAAGTCTTCAGCCTGAAACCTTGAAATCTCCAGGATTCTTTATTGAGGGGACACCATTGGGAAGCTCCAAATTCAGTATGGATGCTCCAGGACGTGGAGCATGATGTCCAAGAGCGCTGGCCAGGTCTCAGTAGCAGTGGGGATGATCTGGGTGCTGGGCAGGAGGAAGCCATAGCGCCCCGTGTCCCTCAGCTCAAAGGTGAAGGCATATTTCACCCCATGGTCATAGGCCCAGTCAATGGTGGTGCCACCAGCCACATCTGCAGGGTGAGAAGGGGAGATATGATCCCACCACTGAGCATTTGTGGTGGCCACAAGGCTGAGCAAGGGACACTTACAGATGGTGTTTGCAATGCTGCCATAGGTGTACTTCGTCCCATAAATGGCAGCCAAATCACTCACTGCCTTCTTGGCCACTTCATTCTGCAAAGGGAGAGCCCAAAAGTGGTGAGACCTGGTGGACCAAGACCTTGGGGCAGCAGGGTCTAGAGCCAAGCATCCTTTCCCAGCCCTTCTGCTCTTGCTTCTCCCCAAAATACCCTTAATTTTCTGATGGGTGGGAAGTGCATCTTGCCATCTCCCTCCCTCCAAGAACCAGGTGATGGCTTTCAGTGTGCAGGTTGTATCTAATGAGAGGAGCAGGGAGGGTGTGGGGATGATCTGACCTGACTTTTCCAGCAAGGCTGGTGCTCACAGCCCCATGTCTACATTTTGGGGCCATCTCACCAGTTCCTGATGGTTGGGTGCAGGAGCTGTCTGGTAGCCATAGGGGAAAAGCAGCATCTGGGAGTAACTGTGGATGGAGATGACTGATTTCACGTTCCCATGGCTGCAGATGAAGTCCACAATGGCTTTCACTTCTCTCTCAGAGTGGGCATGAGGGCCGCGGTAGGTCTCGGAGCAGGGGTTGCTGCTGGAGCCGGAGCCTGGGCCATGGTGGAAGAGGCACCATGCAGTGAGGTTGGCCTTCCTCTAGGTTTCTTTCCTCTAGCAGGAAGTTTTGATGCTTTGAGGCATGAGGGATGCCCAGCACATGGCGACTTGGTGGCCCAGGTCTCACCTGCAAAGCCTGCATCCCAGTTTCGGTTGGGGTCCACGCCGACGCAGCGGGAGCCGGCGTTGATGGACCTTGTCTTGCGCCACATGCGGTTCTAGGAGCAGAGGAGGGTGAGACAATCACAGGGATGGGAATCTCACACCCTTGGGAGGGGGTGACAGAGGACACCTTCCTAGCCAAGCATCTCTGGGGGTAGATGGAAACCACCACCTCCACCCACTTCCCTCCCCACCCAAAAACCACATCCAAGCCCAGTTGCTGGAGACAAGTGCTGGAACAAGTTCCACCTTGCAGTGTCCTTGCACTCACAGAGCTGTGGGTGAAGGCAAAGCCATCAGGGTTGGTGATGATCTCCAAGAAGATGTCCATGCTGTCCAGGATGGTGGTGACAGAGGGGTCTTGGCCATACTCCTCAGTGATCTATACAGGGAGAGGAGCAGGATGTGCCTCAGTGTCCTTCAAGGATGAGGGATGTGACCAAGCAGCAGTGCAGGGAGGTGTTACAAAAGACCTGAGGTAAGAACTGGGGTCCCATGTCCCAGGGGACACTTGGTTACCTTGTTGGCTGTCCAGACACCGGTAGCTTGGGTGATCCATTCCCTTGAGTGGATGCCAGTGTCCAGCCAGATGGCTGGCCGATTCCACCCCCCGCTGCTGAACTGCATGGAGAGGAGGACTTCAGTCCCCACGGCCACCCAGGGTTGGGCAAGGTGAGGGTGTCCCCAGAACTCACCTTCAGCACATACAGGGGCCTATTCTCATAGCTCTGCCCAATCTGGAGCTTGCTAACAAGGCTGGGGTGATGGTCCACCAGCTTGTCCATCCAGTCGTAGATCTGAAAGGAAGAGCTGCTGGGTCATGAGGCTTGCCATGGCTTTCCTTTTGGTTTGTTTTTTTTTTTTGAAGGTATCCAACACCAGATGCAACATCAACATCATTATCATCATCGCTGAAAGGTTTGGGGTGGAAGGGACCATAAAGATCATCCGGTTCCAACCCCCCTGCAGTGAGCAGGCACACCTACCCTAGACCAGGTTCTCCAAAGTCTCATCCAGCCTAGTCTTGAATACTTTCAGGAATGGGACACCCACCACAAGTCTGGGCAACTTGTTCCAGAGTCTCACCAGCCTCACCGTGAAGAGCTTCCTCCTAACATCTAATCTAAATCTCCTCTCCATCATCCCTTGTCCTATCACTACACTCCCTGATCAGGATCTCTCCCCAGTTTTCCTATAGACCTCCTATAAGTTCTGAAAGGCTGCAAGAAGGTCTCTCTGGAGCTTTCTCTTCTCCAGGCTGAACAACCCCAACTCTCTCAGCCTGTCCTCAAAGGCCCCAATCATCTTCGTGGCTTTCTCTGGAGCTACTTGAGAATATCCATGTCTTTCTTGAACTGAGGGCCCTAGAGCTTCTCTGGAGAAGACTGAATGCCTGGAGCCCTGTGTGACCAAGCAGGTGCACATGGCAAAGGCTCTGAGATCCTCCAACACCACCACAGCCTCCATCAGCCACCCACAGGGCTGCAAGGACAGGGTTTTGTTCCCCAAAATGAAGTTGAAGATGTCTTTCAGCAAGGGAAGAAAGTGGCAGGAGAGTTCATGCTGCACATGGAGTTCTACCTGGTCTCCTGGCTCAGTTCTACCTCCACCCAAGGTGGAGACACATGTCCCAGGGTATCTCACCATGACCATCACCACCTAGATGCAACCATGGCACAGGCTGAGCATGACCCCAGCAAGATGAAGCAAATGTTCTGCAGAGCAAAATACCTCCTCTAATGTGTGGTAGGAGGCAAAATCGAACGTGCTGATGCTCCTCTCTACCCTCCTGGCCTTCATCATGGTTTTCTTTTCCTCATCCACTAATTCCTGTAGAGGAGGAGGAAATAAAACCAAACATCAGACAGTCTGGAAGGAGTAGGCAGTTGGGTTTTTTTCATTCATCTCCTCATGGTTTCCAACTTTTTGGACTTTCTCTTGGGAGTGAACTGCAGGAGCTCATCCACAGTCCTTACCTGCACATCCTCAATCATGATGCTGTAGGAAATGCTATTGGACTCCAGGAAGCTTTTGACTGCTTGGAGGCTGCAGAAGGGCACCCTCAGGTCAACTGGATGGCCAGGGCTGGTGGGGTGACGCCAGAAGTCAAGCTGGGGTGGAGGAGAAGAGAGAACATGGCCTCATCCTGTGCTGATGTTCATCTGCTGTGCTCCCTGGCACCAAGAGAGTTCCCATTGGAAGACCTAAAAAGGTCTCGGGACAAATTTGGGGGAACAGATGGGTACCAGGATGGGTCAAGGTCCCTTTGCCTCACTCAATGGATCTTCTACACAGACATGTTTCAGCTCAAGTCATTTGTTGGCTGCAAACATCCCTTTGAATGACGAGGTTCTGTGACCTGAGCAGACATGATGGGACACCAGGGTCAGGTAGAGCTTTAATTCCATAGACATAGCTCCTTCCACCAGCTTTTTGGTGCAGGAGCTGTTCTCCACCACCTGAAGCTCTCTAGCTGCTTAAAGTGTTCACATTGCCTCCTCCTGTCCAGCTTCTCACCCACCAGTATCCCCAAGATATTGTATAAATTATGAGTATCTAAAATAGGAAGGAAAATTGGCTGGGAGGCCAAAAGGAAGAGGGAGCCCTGGATGCCACCAGGGTCTGTGCAAGACCAGGAGATGTTCAGGGTGGTCCCATCCCAGCTCACCTGCAGCTCTGTCTGCTCAGCCAGTGCCCTGAGCAGGGTGACCTGCTCCTCGTTGCTGGCCGTGATGCGGAGAACCTGGTCCCTGCAGGGAGGCAGAGCCATCAGGGATCTCAGCACAGGAGAACAGAGCTGAGCCTCCAGCACTGGCATGATCCCATCACAGGTTGGGAAAGCTCTACCCTGGCTTGGTGGGTTGGAAATTGCATCATCCATTGTTGGAGGTTTGGTGTGGAGAGGGAAAAATGCAGGTTCAAATTAGCCATGATGGGGGAAAAGAGCAAGTGCTGGGGAGCATGAGGGGAGTCTCTATCCTTTGATTCCTTTGAGAGCTCCCAAAATGTTAGCAAACATCTCATATATTGATCTGTTGTTGTGCCTGTAGCTATCTACATGTTACATTATTTCTTAAGAGAGGTCTACTCCAGCCCAGTGATGGCTACAGCCCCCAGCAGAGATGGAATCACTCTTCTTCTTCAGCAGTGAGATTCCTCATCTTGGGTTAGTCCTTCCCCTGGCAAAACTCAAGGAGATGCTCTCAGGATCTAGCATCCCTCATTTCTACCCCATTCCTCCCTCCAAAGCTAGGGTGAAACCACACCTTTCCCAGCATCCACATGATAAAAGCTGCCAGCTATCCCTCCTTCAGGATGTCACCCTTTGTGTTGACCCCCAAAGGGGAGCAGATGGGGCTGAGCATCTCTCACCCCAGTCCCTGCCCTTAGCCAGGCTCTCCCCACCACTCCCCTCTGCTTTCAGCAGGACTCACCCCACAAAAAGCTGCTCACTGCCAGAGGCTGCCATGAGGGTGATGAAGACCAGGAGGATCTTCATGGTGAGTAGACACAGAGAAGCTTCAGCCCCCGAGTGCTCTGGGGGCACTCATGGACCTTCTCAGCAAGGCCACATCTGCTGTCCCTGTGCAGCTGGCAGTGACGAAGAGCTTGGCCAGGAACTGCTTCTGGGAGCCCAAATGTTTGCTTTATTTGGCAAAAATCAAGGGAAGAGAAGCCAAAAGAGGGAGGATCTGATAACTTCTTTCTCGGCTCCTGCCGCGGGGCGGAAAGGACGGAGAGGACGTGGAGCCTGAGCCTAAGGAGATGTCAGGGTCACAGTCACCACCCAAAGCCATGGGCGTGGGGACAGTGAGGTGGTGGCACCTCAGAGCATGCGAGGACACGGTGTCTTCACTTCTGGGGAGTGCTTTATTACTGGTTGGAAGTCCAGCCTAGTGATGATGAGTAAAGCAAGAGGATGTCACAAGTTACTACAGAGCTACTAGCAGAAGAGTAAGTAGATAAATACAGACCTATCTATTTATGATTAATTACTGATCTGCATATCTCTATCTAAAAAATGCATTCAAATCATTACCAGTGCTGTTCAAACCCCTCCTGGGAGCAGAGCCAGGTGATGATGGAGGAAGTCACACTTCAAAGATGATCGGAGCCAAGGAGCCAGTTGCCTCCAGGGACATTTAACTGAAGGTAATGTTGAGGGAGAGAGAGAGAAGGGCTTGGGTTTGGGTCAAAAACCAAGTTTTTTTCATGCTTTTAGTGAAGGAAGGTGAGTGGGCACAGGAGCAGCCACTGCTGACTTCTGCTCTCTCAGGAGGTCACTTGGTGATAGTGGGTTCTTTGTTCTGCAGGTTATAGCAGAGGCTTTGTGCACAGGTTATAGCAGTGCCTTTGTTGTCAGCTTATCAGTGAGAGCTCTGTGCTCCCCAAGGATGCTCCAGCATCCTGGGATGGGTTCCCAGGCTGGCAGATGTCATCTCAGTCAGGATTTGAGCAGACATCTTCTGTCTGTGGTTTTCCCCATGAAACCAGGTTGTCTGTCTGGTTGTACCATGGGGAAGGTGCAGTGGTTGAGGGTCTATCATGGCTTCATAATGCAGAACCCATGGTATTGGTGAGCTGGTCTTGGATGGTGGTGGCAGGGTAGAGGTCCCTGGGACCTCTGGTCCTGGGTCTTGGAGGCCTCTAAGGATGGAGGCTGCACAGCCCTTCTAGGCAATACATCCCACTGCTGGACTGTCCTCCTCATGGAAAAGCATATGTCCAGCCTGGCTTTTTCTTCTTTCAACTGATGCTGTTTCTCTCATGATGCTTTGTAGTGAAGAGCTTGGTTCCATTTTCTCCAGCTCCTTGCAGGGACAAGAGAACCCCTGTTCAGTAGCTCACCCCAAAGCTGTCTCACCTCCAGGCCAAACTAGCCTATCCTCCCTCAGCATCTAATCATGAGACACATCCTCCAGACCCTCTTAGTGGCCTCCACTGGTCTTCCTCCAAGTCTCTTTAGGGTCAGGGATCCAAAAACTGGATGTAATTGCCATCAAACCACAAGAGAGGTGAGGTAGGCTTAAGACTTTGACAGTTGGATGGAGCTTCAAAGCCAAGGTGAGGCAACCAAGTCTACAACCCTGGCCAAGGCTCCTCAGGCTCTGCAGCTGCTGCCCACCACTCACCACACCATCCATGCTCTGGTGGCCAGCTGCAAGAGCCAAACATGTGCCTTGAGCAGGCTTTTACCAGGGGGAGGGGACAGGATTTTGTAAGAACAGATCCGTTTGGGAAGCAGGTGCCCCCAGACAGGGCCAGGAGCAGAGGGGACAGAAACACAGGCAGGAAGCACTTGCTGCCCTACTTAACCCAAAACCAACCCCACATGGTGCTTCCTAATGCCTCAACTGCCCCTACCCCTTCCCTGCCAACAGCTTCACAGCCTTTGAGTCTGAACTGAGCTTCTACTCGCTGGATCAGGTGAGTTTGCTCTGTTGTGAGCTGATGGAGCAGTGAGTAACTCAGCAGCTGCTGAGGGGATCATAGGTCATCGAGATAAACCTGTTAGAGTTGATAATCCCTCCAGGAGCTGCAGGGATTGCTAATCTCTGAACCTCCAGTGGCTCCTGTGCATGGACCTGAAGCTTTTTCTCCTAATCCCCAGGACATGATCAGGTTGAAGAGGGAGGTGACCTCTGGAAGGGCCACAGACTGGTCAGTGCTGGGTGACAGCAGGTGTCCTCCCACCTCCCTCCTCCCTCTAACCTCAGGACAAATATCCACCCCCTGTCACCAGCATCCAGTGGCCTGGTAGTGTCCTGAGGCTTGTTAAAGGCAATTAAATGCCTTTAAATCAGTCTCATAGCCTTGGATTATGTTCCTTAAGGTCAGGCTTTCCACAGCAGCCCCCAGCAGCAAGGGTGGTCAGAGCCCCAGCTCCACAAGAGCAGCAGCATGGAGCTGTTACACTAAACCACAAATTCTTGCCTGTCCCTCTGAACAGCCACTGGACACTACCAAGGTGTGGGTCCAGCTCCTGTAACCCCTCAGATGTAGCTACACTGCTCTAGAGGAGCACACAACTGCCTGGATGATCATGATCACTCAGAGCCCCAAACAACCTGAGCTGGAATGGTTGCAGGGATGGGACATCTCCCACCTCTCTGGGCAACCTGGGCCAGGGTCTCACCAATAACACAGTAAAGAATTTAGACTATATAGAAGGAAGAAATCTCCCCCTTTTAGTTTCAAACCATCAGCCCTTGTCCTGTCACAACAGGTCTTTCTTCTAGAGCTCTTTAATCCTGAAAGGCTGCTAGAAGGTCTCCCTGGATGGAGCCTTGTCTTCTCCAGGCTGAACAACCTCAACTCTCTCAGCTGCTCCTCACAACACTTGTGCTCTAGACCCTTCCCCACCTTCCTTGCCCTTCTCTGGCCACACTCCACCCAGAGACACAGTGAACAAGAGGAGCATTACATGTTTTCTTTATACAGAGAGATGTTGTTGCAGAGGATGTAGATGAAGCTTTTATTCAGCCAGGTGCTAGATCACTAACAGCAGTCACCAAGGGAAGAGGATTTCTGAGCTTTCACTACGAGTTGTCTCTCACATGCTCCATGATTGTCTTCAGCCCCAGCCAGGTCTCCTCAGCAGTGGGGATGATTTGGTTGGCTGGCAGGAGGAAACCGTAGCGCCCTGTGTCTCGCAGCTCAAAGGCAAAAGAGTATTTGATGCCATAATCATAGCTCCAGTCGATGCTGCCTCCACTGGCTTGGTCTGAAAGAGAGAGGCACGAGTGAGCAGAAGATGGAGTTGAGTTCTGCAATCTGACTTTTCTCTTATTTGAGGGGCAAGTGTTAGGTTTTTAGGTGAACTCTGATGTGTGACTGGTGCTGTCACTACACAAAAGCTTCCCAGAAGGAGAGACCTTGGTGGTTGAGGACAGATTGTTGTACTGGGACAGCCTAGGAAAGCTCAGACTAGTAAACTACTCACAGATGGTTTTGCAAATGCTCCCCACTTGGAAGGTGGTGCCATAGAGGGAACGGAGGGAGCTGGCAGCAGCTTTTCCCAAGGCATCCTGGAGAGGAGAAGATGAAGGATGAGTCAGAAAGTAGCTACATTTCATGAGTAAAAAGGTTAGGATTTAGCTAATCTGAACCATACTCAGGGCAATCTCCACAATCTTTCACAAGATCTTCAGTCTTTCACCCCCCTAATAAACTAAAATCCCTATTGCCTCCAAGATACTATTCCAGCAGTGACCCTGTCATTAAAACAGAAAGAAGGAGACATGGATGAGCAAAGAGGGCTGAAAATGGCTGGGGATGGCACATGTTTGCATCTGACCAAGACTTCTCTTCTGAAAGCATTGCCTTGCACTGGGATTTGGTTGCTCTCTTGGATGGTGGAGTTCAGCCTCTTGTTTTTATCCTGATCTCTCACTGAATGCACAGAACAGAAGAAGCTAAAGTCAAGTCATTGTGTCTCACCAGCTCAGCTTGGTCTGCAGGTTCAGTACATTTATAGCCATAGGGGTACATCAGCAGCTGTGAGTAGCTGTGGAGGGTGAGGAAGGCCTTGATGTTTCCATGATTCTTGATAAAGTCAACAACAGATTTAACTTCCACCTCGGAGTTGGCTCTGGGCCCATGGTAAGAGTCAGAACAGGGATTGTTACTGGCTCCAGGACCTGTTGGTGCAAGCAGGGAACAAAAGCAAACCTGTAAGAACTGCCACTCATCAAAGATCCAAACAGAGCACCACAAAGTCAGGCTTTGAAGAACACATCTTCAGCCAAAGGCAAGGCCTTTGTATGACAGGACAAGAGGAAACAGCCTCAAGTTGCACCAGGAGAGGTTCAGGTTGGAAATAAGGAACAATTTCTTCCCCAAAAGGGTTGTCAAGGCCTGTCCCAGGCTGTCCAGGGCAGTGGTGGAGTCACCATCCCTAGAGGGATTGAAAAGCCCTGGAGATGTGGTGCTGAGGGATGTGGTTTAGTGGTGAGCTGGCAGTGTTAATGGTTGGACTCAATGATCTTAGAGTTACTGAGATTGGAAAAGACCTCTATGATTCTATTCCATGAATAGATTCTGTTTAACAGGATCTGAGAACATGAAAGTGAACTTTTTTTTAATGACAGGCAGAATCCAGAAATTTCATTCTTACCTCCAAAGCCTGCATCCCAGTTCCTGTTTGGATCAACTCCAACACACACGCTGCCTTGGTTCTTGGAGCGAGTCTTCCGCCACAGGCGATTCTAAGCCAAAGAGACACTATCTGAACTAGGTGACCTTCAAAGGTCCCTTCAACCCAAAACATTCTGGGATTCTATGGCTTCAAAAAGGAGCAAATCTCCATCCTTGCATTCAAAGTGCTACCCACAAATAGCTGTCATTCACCAGGAAGAGATCCTAGGCATGAGCCTAAGATTATTGCTGATTTGTTGACTACCAGGATGGGTCAACAGACAAAAATCAAAGGGGTGGTGAATTCACAGTGGGTTAAGGTGACTTAGACAAGCAATTAGTATCTTTGGCTGCCCAACTCTTGTACCTCCTTCTCACAGCACTGAGAAATGGACTTTCTCTCCTTCCCTTGCATACTTCTACCTCCCTCACATTTATTCCTCGCTGGGAAGGGCATGGTGGCTCTGTAAATCAGCTCAGAGACTCAGCAGGTTTACTCACTTTGGTGTGTGTGAATACATAGCCATCAGGGTTTGAGACTGCCAGCAGGAAAATGTCCATTTTGTTCAGCAGAGAGGTGATGGATGGATCCTTCCCATAGTCAGAGGCAATCTAAGTAGAGACAGTAGGGCATACCCTGATTAGCAGCATCTTCCTCTCCTGCATTTCTTACTTTCCAACACAGACAAGCCTGGTTTTAGGGGCAGGGAAACAAGGAACATCAATTATCTGCTGGCCATAATTATCTGCTGCTCGACCTGAGCTACTCCCTAAAATCCTCTCACAAGAACAGCTTCTTTGCCTGGGCACTGTCACATCTCTCTGGAGGCTGTGCTTTAAGAGAGGTGAGGGAGAGTTAACAGAGCTTGTCAGACACAGCCAGGTGGCATATCCTTTTCCATATTCAGAGGCATTCCCAAGAGAAAAGAACAATCCTGAAAGTGACCTGTTTAGCAATCCAGACTGCACTTGCTTGGGTAACCCACTCCCGGGAATGGATCCCAGCATCCAGCCAGATCCCAGGACGGTTGCTTCCTCCAGTGCTGAACTGTCAAACAAAACAAGAAGTTGTAAAACCCTCACTGACTCCTTTTTTAGTCAAAACCATCCTGGATAGACTGGGATGTGTTGGACTTCATTGTGCTGTAGCCATAAAGCATATGTTGATGTATATACATGTAAGCACTCATCCATGTGTGTGGTGTTTAGCCTGGAGAAATGCAGGCTCAGGGGAGACCTCCTCACTCTCTACAAACACCTGAAAGGAGGTTGGAGTGAGGTGGGGTTGGTCTCTTCTTCCAGGTAACAAGCGATAGGACATGAAAACAGCCTCAAGTTGCACCAGGAGAGGCTTAGGTGGAACACGAGGAACAATTTCCTTCCCAGAAGAGTTGTTCAGGTCTGTGCCAGGCTGCCCAGGGCAGTGGTGGAGTCACCATCCCTGGAGGGGTTTCAAATCCCTGGAGATGTGGTGCTGAGGGACATGGTTTAGTGGTGACTTGGCAGTGCTGGGTTAATGTTTGGACTCAAAGGTCTTAGAGGTCTTTTCAATCTAAACAATTCTCTGATCTATGTCATACCTTGAGCACATACAAAGGCCTCTTCTCATAGGACTGCCCAATTTGGAGCTTGCTGACGAGGTTGCTATACTCAGATGCAAGATGATCCAGTTCTGCATAAATCTGAAATGACAAGTCATGATGGCATTTACATGACATTTAGGTCTAGTTCTGCCCAGAGCAATTGTAGAATCTGATGAAATCAACTTTTCTCTCCTTTTGCCTTCATTACTATGACTCTTTCAAAGCCTACTTCACCTTATGTTGGTTCCTACCATCACAAAGCAGAAGGAAGCACTGCTACATCATCAAGATCTACTTAGTTCAGGAGTAAGTTCAAAACTCTCTTTAAGAAGTCCTGGTAATAAAAATACCTTACCCTCTGCTCTACTTGATAGCTACCAGTTCCCTGTGTTTCCTTATTTCAGGACTCATTTATTCCTCAGATTTCAGGGTCAGAAGGAAAGGGTTTGACAGAACTCTACAGAGCTGATGAAGAAGCATAACCAACACTTGCCTGTTCCAACCCCTTGTGAGGGAAAGCACTGCCTCATTGGGCTGACCACAAAATGAACACATTAAAAAACAAAACCATGTGCCAAAAGAGCCTGGGAGGACATTTTAGACCCTAAGAGAGGATGTTTAATTGAAGAAAGCACGAAAAAAAGGGTCAGAAAAAAGGACCCCTCTTCCCCCAGCACTGAAGTACTCACTTCATCTAAAGTGTGGTAGGTTCCATAGTTGAAGCTGCTGCTGCTGCGCTCCCTTTGTTGACTCTCAGCCATATCTTGCTTTTCTTTGTCTAGAACAACCTAAAAGAAGCCATTCAAGTGCTGAGAAAAGCCTGCAAGATTTGCAAACTCCTGACCATCTGTTTAGCTCAGCCTTCTCTAAGATCTCCCCAGAAATATGTGCCTACCTGCAGATCTTCAATCAGGATGGAGTACTCAATTCCGTGGGATTCCAGGAAGGCTTTGACTGCTTGGACATTGTCAGCAGGGATTCTCACATCCACTGGGTGGGCAGAGGTGGAGGGATTAATCCAGAAATCAAGCTGAGAAAGGAAAATGGATTTCAGGCTCTTTTAAGGCTTTAGAAGTGCTGATTTCTCCCAAAGTGAATGACTCCATTATCCCAGCATGGTGGGGGTTGGAAGG
>VWZO01000701.1:34351-82177 GCA_013396975.1 Bucco capensis | reverse complement strand
CTGGGGATGCTTCTGGGAGACCATGCACATTCAGCTTAGCACCAGGGCAATTAGGAAGAGGAGATAAGGAGGAAAAATGCTGTCCAAAAATCACTTTACCTAGTGACTAGCAATAATTTGACAGGAAGAGTGTTCCTTGAACTATTTTATGGCTCAANACATGAGGATTGTTCCTTGAGCTATTTTATGGCTTAAAAATAACACTATCTTACATTCTAATTGGTGTTGTGCCTTAAATTCATCTGCTTGGGCTGTAGGCAGTAAAAAGAAGTAGTGCAGCTTCCAAAATGAGATGTAAGGAAGGGATTGGAGATGCTGAAGGTGATGGTTAAAGTGGTGATGTTGATGTTTGGTGACTGCAGAGACTTAAAATGGAAAGAAAGAAAGAATATTTAGCTCCTGTCCCAGCTGAAATGGAGCTCAGAGCAATGTATAGGGGGGGAAAAAAACCCCAAACCAAATTAAACAAACAAAAAAACACCCAAAGAAAACTAAAAAACATCCCCCAAACAAACAAAAAATAACCAACCCCAAAAGAAAAGGTTTTTGGTATAACTAAAGAGATTTGATTCAGAGCATTCAGGATCTTGGCTTGTGTAACAAACAAAAAAATAACCAACCCCAAAAGAAAAGGTTTTTGGTATAACTAAAGAGATTTGATTCAGAGCATTCAGGATCTTGGCTTGTGTAACAAACAAAAAAATAACCAACCCCAAAAGAAAAGGTTTTTGGTCTAACCAAAGAGATTTGACTCAGAGCACTCAGTATGTCTGCTTTTGCATCTTTATGTGAACTCGTCTGATCCCTTCACCAGCAAAGAGCTCCAAGGGTGCCTTATATCTTCATTAACAAAAGCAATTAGCAGATTACTTTCTTAGCAGCTGGTGCAGTTGTCAGCAAAAGTCTTCCAGCTGAAGCTCATGGATGATGTGTGGGGGAAGATGCTCAAGCCAAGTAAGGTGAAGAGGCAAATGATTTTTTGTAACACCTGAAATAATTCCTCTTTCTAGTACTGCAGTGAATTCATGGAAGTTTGCATCTAAATCTATATTTTTTTCTTTTGAAATGCTTAGCAAGAGCTGAAATAAAGTCAAGAGGGATGTATTTTAGAGTTACTCAGGTAAAAATGAGAGTCAGGGCTTGGGAAGTGGCAGAGTTTGTCTGAAAAGCAACTGTGTGGTGGGTATGTGGCTGGGATTTTGGCAGTTGTTTTGTGGAGCTATTCTGGTCTTGTTCTAGTGTATAATTGCTGAAAAAAAGAGGAGAGTTGGTGGTCATGGGAGTTGCCAGATTGACAGCTAGAGAGACCAAATCCTCAGGCAAATCACACACTGTGTTAGGAGAGGGTGAGTGAGCTTCCCAACTCCATCTGACTGATGGCATTTGAGTGTGAGCTGGGCAAATGGGGGTCACCCAGCCCCTGAGGTGGTCACTGAGCATGGCCAGCAGCCAGGGAGGGCAGTTGGACACATGAATGAGAGAATGGCTTTGGGTTGTGTGGTTGGATTGAGGCAGGGGGAAGATCATCATCACCACTTTGCAGAGTGGCAGCTAGGTTCAGTGAGAGATGTGTTGATGGTTCTTCTTCCCCTCTAATCTGTCCTGGTGAGGCCACAGCTGGAGTGCTGGGGCCAGGTCTGGGCTGCCCAGCTCCAGAGAGACAAGGAACTGCTGCAGAGAGTCCAGCAGAGGCTAGGGAGATGCTGAGGGCACTGGAGCATGTGTGGCAGGAGGAAAGGCTGAGAGCCCTGGGAATGCTGAGGCTGGAGCAGAGCAGAGCCAGAGGGGAGCTGCTCCATGCTGAGCAAGAGCTGAAGGGTGCAGGGGGTAAGAGGCTGGGGCCACACTCTGCTCAGGGGTGCCCAGGGCCAGGCCAAGGGGCAACGGGCACACACTGGAAGCCAGGAGGTTCCATCTCAACCTGTGTGGGTTATGGAGCCTACTCCACTCCCTTGTGGAGTCTCCTTGTGTGGAGAGATTGCCAAGGCAACTGGAGGGGATGCTGGGCAAGCTGCTGGGGCTGAGCCTGCTGGAGCAGGGAGGGATGCACTGGATGATTCCCAGAGGTCCCTTCCAACCCCTACTAAGCTGTGAGACTTAGTCCAGTGATGTTGTGAGGTCAAGACCTGTGACCTAATGTTGGCGTTCCCCAGGTTGGAACTGTATGGGAAAGGCAATTCCATTTGAGAAGGATCTCTAGTGCTTGAAGCTCATTAGTGTCAGCACCAGACACTTACCTGAGGCAGCTCCATCTCTCCCTTGGAACCATGTTTCCCAGAATATGACATGTGTTTAGGAACCTTTCAGCTGATGTTTACAACTCTTGTGTGGTGCAGGAATTCAGCAGGAATAAACTGTTTGGTGAAGTCTAAATGCAGCTGAGTTAGCTCCTCAGTTTCTTTAGAGGGAAAAAACAAACAAACCAGAGGGAGTCCTTTTTATTCCATTGGATTTTGCTGCTGACTTGACATCCTTGTTTCTGATTTGATGTCTGGAGTGATCAGTGCATTAAAGAGGAGTTCAGAAAAGGAGTTCAGGTTGTGGTCAGATATATAGGGGGGAAAGAAGAAGAAAATGAGTGTAGGGCTGAATTTTCCTGTGTCACTTGCTAGTTGTTGTGCTCTCTGTGGTGCCTGCAGGAGGCCTGCCTGCTGTGATCTGCTGCTGAGCACTAGGTGTAGCTGCATGTCTAAAGCCATTTCTCCAAGCCCTGGCAAGAGGAAAGGTTGGCAGCTGAGCTTGAGGAGAATTTGAGGTGGATTTGGAGCTAGGGAAGTGTGAAGAATCCAGGAGGAGTTATTAGTGACCTAAGGAATGTGAATCTATTGGTGGCTTGTGTGGTTCTAGTAGAAATGAGCGTTTAATGGCTGATTTTTTTGGGTAGTGTTCAGCA
This sequence comes from Bucco capensis, assembly GCA_013396975.1. Taxonomy (NCBI): domain Eukaryota; kingdom Metazoa; phylum Chordata; class Aves; order Piciformes; family Bucconidae; genus Bucco; species Bucco capensis. Next base: position 79,284 of record VWZO01000701.1, on the reverse strand, counting down.
GAATGCTCTGATGTGACAAAAATACACAATGAAATGCATGAAAAGACAAAGAAATCATCATTTGCTTGTGGTTTCAATGCTGCAGAGGTTGGATCTGAACCTCTCTGATCTTTGCCTTGAAGAAAAGCTGAAGGGGTGTGTGGGGATCTTGCTTCTCACAACCTTTTCTGCTCCATTCCAGAGGTTTCCAAGGGAATTCTGCACTGGATTTGGACTTGTAGGTTGGTTTGGAAGCTGTGGGATGTCTGTTAACTTTAGAGGGAGATGCAGAGGGTAAGACCCCCACATCTCCCTTAGAAATGAAGGAAGGATATTGGGGGGTTTATTTTGAGCTATATTGGGGGGTTTATTTTGAGCTATATTGGTGAGCTTGGAGTAGACTGGGAGTTGGGCACTTCTGCCAAGGAACAAGTGATAGAAGAGGAAACAGCCTCAAGTTGTGCCAGGAGATGTTAATGTTGGATATTAGGAACAATCTCTTCCCCAAAGGTTTGTCCAGGCCTGTGCCAGGCTGCCCAGGACAGTGCTGGAGTCTCCATCCCTGGAGAAGTTGAAAAGCCCTGGAGATGTGGAGCTGAGGGACATGGTTAGTGCTGAGCTGGCAGTGCTGGGGAGCAGTTGGACTGGATGGTCTTGGAGATCTTTTCCAATCTAAGTGATTCTCTGATTCTATTTCCTTAAGCAGGCAATGATTTTTCTCTCAGTGGAACTTTCTGATGCTGCAGATTTCTCTGCTTCTACCTTGGGATGACATCACCTGCCATGAATCATACCACTGGAGCCCAGCAGGAGGAAAAAAAAGCCAGAGAAAGATTTTTGCCTCCTGTTGTAATTCTCAGTTGCTTAGTGATCAGAACTCCTTCAGAACTGTGGGAGCCCTGGTGTTCAGCCTGGCCTCTGCCATTTGCCTGGGACATGGGGGAGGATGCTCCCAACCAGGCTTCTCTCCTCTTTCTGTAGGGTTTTAGGATTTCTTGGGTTTTATGGTTGAGAAATCTGCTAGATTTTCATGGACAACAAGAAAACACCCCAAGAGGGTATGCTGTTGATAAGTTGGAGGGGCAGGATGTCATCCAGAAGGAGCTGGACAAGCTGGAGAGGTGGGCACAGGGGAACCTCAGGAGCTTNCCATCCCTGGAGGCATTCCAGGGGAGGCTTGCCAGGGCTCTGGGCAAGCTGCTCTAGTTGGGGATGTCCCTGCCCACTGCAGGGGGGTTGGACTAGATGAGCTCCAGAGGTCCCTTCCAACCCAAACCAGTCTAGGATTCTAGGATAAGAGGAAGTATTTAGAGCATCTAAATATCTAGCTGCTTTCCTTAGGGCCATGGGTTAGTGTCCTGGAGGTGATAGGGATGGTTTGACTGGATGATCTTAGAGGTCTCTGCCAACCTTAGTGATTCTGTGATGCCCACTCTGAGAGGTGGCATCTCGTTCTGTGACAAGGTGACCTACCTAGAGGCTGAGGGAAAGATGTGATGCTGAGGGACATGGCTTAGTGGTGAGCTGGCAGTGCTAGGCTTACAGTTGGACTCAATGCTCTTGGAGCTCCTTCCCACCTAAATGATTCTTGATTCAATCCTAGCTCAGCAGAAATCCTTTTACAAGCCACTCTAAACACCAAACCAACCTTTTGGGGTTAGACCTGAGTGTTATGGGCAACCAAGAAACCCCAAACCCCCAGTTCAAATGAATGTTTATTCCAAAGCCTAGGGGTTGGCAAATGGGAAATGGAAAGCTCTGTGTGTGCCCAGTATCCCCGCCTCCTGTTTGTGGGAAGAAGAAAGCCCAGGGCTTAAGGAGCAGGGAGAAAGTTCAGGAGGTGTGTGTAGTTTATTTTTGCTGTTAGAATTACCTACATCAATCTGAGCTGGGAAGGGACTGAGGTGAATGAGCTGAGTGGTTTTTTTCCCTTGGGGATTGGGCAAACATTGGGCTTGGGCTGTGTTATTTATCTAGGAGTGTTTGAGACAAGCACACTCCCTCCCTAGCAAATAGGCATGGAAATTGCAGAGGGGCCAGGAGCCTGAGACAAGGTGAAAGCCATTCTTGGTAAATCAAAACCCTGCGTTCTGGCCTTGGGAAGTGAGGCTTGGAGAAGCTTCAGAGCTGAAGAGCTCCATCTGCAGTCCTGGGCCCAGTAGAATCGTATTTCTCTGCATCCAGAATATTGGGGAGTTCAGTGTTACCTCCACAAGAAAATTGCCATCACCACAAAAAGATGTGACAAAAAATGCCTTCATATCCCAGTATGGTAGGGACAGAAACGGAGCTCTGGGCATCCCCCAGAGCATCCCCCCTGCTCCAGCAGGCTCAGCCCCAGCAGCTTGCCCAGCATCCCTTCCAGCTGCCCTTGGCATCTCTGCACACCAGGAGACTCCCCAAGCTCTCTGGGCAGCCTGGGCCAGGGCTCTGCATCCTCACACTAAACAAGTTTCTCCTCCTGCTCAGCTGCAACCTCCTGGCTTCCAGTGTGTGCCCATTGCTCCTTGGCCTGGCCCTGGGCACCACTGAGCCTCTTGATACCTGGGAGAAGAGATCACCCCTCCACCTGGCTCCAAGCTCCTGTCAGGGAGCTGCAGAGAGAGCTAAGGTCTCCTCTTAGCCTTCTCTTCTCCAGCCTAAGCAAGCCCAGTGCCCTCAGCTGCTCCTCTAGACCCTTCCCCAGCTCCCTTGCCCTTCTCTGGACACACTCCAGCACCTCCATATCCTTCTGGCAGGGAGTGAGGAGCCCAAAGCTGAGCTCAGCATTGGAGCTGTGTCCTCCCCAGTGCCCAGCCCAGGAGGACAATCCCTGCCCTAGTGCTGCTGCCACACTCGTGCTGAGCCAAGCCAGGATGCTGGTGGTCTCTTGGCCACCTGAGCACTCTGCTTGCTCATCTCCTGCTGCTGGTGTCCAACATCTCCAGGTCCTTTTCTCCCAGCAGCTTTTCAGGTACTCTGGCCCAAGCCTGGAGCATCTCTGGGGTTGTTGTGAGCCAAGTGCAGGAGCCAACACTTGGCCTTGGTGAACCTCATCCCCTTGGCCTCAGCCCAGCTTGCTCAGACTGCAAAGGGCCAGGCTGGCTTCACAGCAGTGAAATATTCATTCAGGCTGCTATGCCATAATTTAGATGGTTTTTGGAGGTTTGAGAGGGGAACTTGGGGGGAGGAGAGGGAAGAAATCAAAGCTCTGTGCTTGCAAGTGGCCCTGAGCAAAGGCTTGACAGCCACCAGCAGCCTGTTCCCAGGATGTTAGTGCTTTGACTCCACACAGTGGTCTAGCAATAAAAGAAAGAATTGGCCAATTACAGTAATCTGCCAGAGCTGTGTACTCTGGAATTTTGTGCAGAGGAAGAGGGAAGGTTCTTACCTGCTCTCCCTTCCAGCTAAAATTGCACTTGAGTACCAGCTATTCCCCAGCAAATAACATCCCTATTTAACCAAGCTATTAACCACCAGGCCTCCTCTAAGAATATATTACTGTCTTGCCACCTCCTGTGCTCTCTCCACCCCCCTTCTCTCTGCTTCTCAAAGCACAAATGGTTTGTGCCTTCCCCTGCCACCTGCATCCTTGCTGGAGCTGGCAAGAGAGCTGAGACAAGGCAGATGGGTTAGTGGGCATGGTAGTGTTGGGTTGATGCTTGAGCATCTTAGAGGTCTTTTCCAGCCTTAAGGATTCTGTGGTAGCTCTGCTGAAGATACTGTTGTCCTTACAGCTTGGAGATCCATGGACATGTTTGGGGAGAACCCCAGAGCCTCTGAGGGAGCTGGGACAGAAGGTTGGGGACACAATTCCTGACTGCCTGAGTGTAAATCACAAGAAAATAGGTTTGGGGTTCTTTACCCCTGAGATGAATAGGATCAAAGTGGTGCCATTCATGTGCTAACACACAGGAGAGCTAAGCATGTGCTTATGAGTTAGCAGTGTGAGAGAGTTGGGGTGGTTCAGCCTGGAGAGGAGAAGGCTCCAGGGAGACATTAGTACAGCCTTGCAGTGCCTCAAGGAGCCTAGAGGAAAGATGGGGAGAGACTTTTGAGCAGGAGCTGTAGGGCCAGGACAAGAGGTGATGGTTTGAACTAAAAGAGGAGATCTAGACTAGAGAGAAGGAAGAAATTGTTTATGCTGAGGGTGGTGAGAGCCTGTGCCGGGTTGCCCAGAGAGGTGGGAGATGTCCCATTCATCCCTGGAAGCATCCCAGCTCAGTTTGGTTGGGCTGGGAGCATCCTGCTGTAGCTGCAGATGTCCCTGCTGACTGCAGGAGGTTGGATTAGATGAGCTTGGAAGGTCCTTTCCACCCAAAGCACTCTGATTCTGAGTTCAGCCTTGCTTTGCTCTGCATTCCCACTGAACACTCGATGGCAACAGCAGGCAGGGAGATGCTAGAGCCAGATCTAGATCTCAGCCCAGATGGACATGATTCATAACATGCTTGGGCTGTGAATGTTTTATCCTGGAGTGTGAAGCAAACTGACAAAGATTTGTTTATCTGTTTGTTTCTCAAGCTGAAAAGAAGCAGTGATCCTGCCACTATTGACACGAACACAAGCTCTTGACCTCCAGATGAATCCAATCCCTTTGGGGTTGGAAGAGGAAAGGAATTGCCCAAAACTCCTGTGGCCACAATAATTGGGAGTAAATCAGGTGTTAACACCTGATTTAGGAATGGTTGCTCCTTGATTCCATCCTTGCAGTTCAGTGTTGTATCATCACAGAAGCATTAAGGTGGGAAGAGACCTCTGAGATCCTCAAGTCCAACCATCTAATCTCCAACCCTAGAACAGCATAACCTGTCTTTTCCCCCTGCTGACATCTTCATTCTCTCCTGCATGTGCAGAGTGTTCTGTGCTGTCATATTTTTAGCAGTTCAAATGGTGCTTTAAGATGAGCTTGAAGGTTCCCACTCTTTACATGACTCTGCAAGTCAGTGAGATGGTTCTTAGTGACACGAGTTGAGTGTGGGAGCAGAGTGCTGGCTATGCTCCTGTCATTCTGTACAATGCAGTGTGTATGCTCCTTGCAGACCTTGGGGACAACAAGGTCAGCAGGAGCCAACAATGTGGCCTCATGGCCAAAAGGGCCAGTGGCATCCTGGGGTGCATTGAGAAGCGTGTGAGCAGTAAGTCAAGAGAGATTATCCTTTCCCTCTACTCTGCCCTAGCCAGGCCACATCTGGAGTGCTGGGGCCAGGTCTGGGCTGCCCAGCTCCAGAGAGACAAGGAACTGCTGCAGAGAGTCCAGCAGAGGCTAGGGAGATGCTGAGGGCACTGGAGCAGCTGTGGCAGGAGGAAGGGCTGAGAGCCCTGAGGCTGCTGAAGCTGGAGCAGAGGCAGAGGGGAGCTGCTCCATGCTGAGCAAGAGCTAAAGGGTGCAGGGGGCAAGAAGCTGGGGCCACACTCTGCTCAGGGGTGCCCAGGGCCAGGGCAAGAGCCAATGGGCGCACACTGGAAGCCAGGAGCTTGCAGAAAGTTGTTTGGTGTGAGGGTGCAGAGCCCTGGCCTAGGCTGCCCAGAGAGCTTGGGGAGTCTCCTGGTGTGCAGAGATGCCAAGGGCAGCTGGAGGGGATGCTGGGCAAGGTGAGCCTGCTGGAGCAGGGAGGATGCACTGGATCATCCCCACAGGTCCCTTTCAACCCCAACCATGCTGGGATTCTGGGATTCCTCTGCAGAAGCTGCAGTGCTCTATTAAAGCATCCAAGCTCTCACTCCATGTTGAGAGCAGAAGATTCCTCCTTAATCCTCCTATGGCTGATGTGTTTTCTGGAGTGCTAATGGATAGTCTAATTTGTGAGCTAAATTACTAATTGTATTAGGAGTCTAAAACCTTATTAAGCCTTTTGTGGTGAATTAGATCAGAGAGCTTTGGGAAGCTGAATCCTGGTTGGGTTCTGTCTCTTCAGTGACAAGAACAAGTTTCACTGGTGTGTACTTGAGAGCTGCAGTAGCTCTGAGGCTGCAGCTGATTTCTTTTGCTGCCTTCTGTGGTGTTGACAGGATGGTGAATTTGAAAAGCCAGAGTGAATTTGAGGGTAGATGAAGATATCCAGGTAGGGTCATGGTTATCAGAAAGGATCTTTGTTTAGTTGAGGTGAGACTGTGTCTGGGAATATCAAATAGTTCCTCTGATCTTGTGTACTCACAGCCTCTGGAGGTTCAGCTGTATGGGAGTTGTTGAAATCCCCAAATCCCAGCATGGTGAGGGTTGGAAGGGACCTCTGGGGATCATCTACTCCAGCCCCAGCAGGCTCAGTCCCAGCAGCTTGCCCAGCATCCCCTCCAGCTGCTCTTAGCATCTCTGCACACAAGGAGACTCCACAAGGGAGTGGAGTGGGCTCCATAACCCACACAGGTTGAGATGGAACCTCCTGGCTTCCAGTGTGTGCCCATTGGCCCTTGGCCTGGCCCTGGGCACCCCTGAGCAGAGTGTGGCCCCAGCCTCTTGCCCCCTGCACCCTTCAGCTCTTGCTCAGCATGGAGCAGCTCCCCTCTGGCTCTGCTCTGCTCCAGGCTCAGCAGCCCCAGAGCTCTCAGCCTTTCCTCCTGCCACACATGCTCCAGTGCCCTCAGCATCTCCCTAGCCTCTGCTGGACTCTCTGCAGCAGCTCCTTGTCTCTCTGGAGCTGGGGAGCCCAGACCTGGCCCCAGCACCCCAGATGTGACCTGGCTAGAGCACAGTAGAAGGGGAAGAGATCCTCCCTTGCCCTGTTGCTCACACTCTTCTCAATGCACTCCAGGATGCCATTGCTCTTCTTGGCCCTGAGGACACATTGCTTGCTCATGGTCACCTTGTTGTCCCCCAGCACTCCCAGCTCCTTCTCCATGGAGCTGCTTCCCAGCAGCTCAATCCCTACCCTGTCCTGCTCCATCAGGTTATCCCTCCCCAGGTGCAGGACTCTCCCCTTGCTCTTGTTGAAGTTCTGAGGTTCCTCTCTCCAGCTCTCCCTGAGTGGCAGACAGCCTGACAGCTTGCTTGCTGCCCAAGCTCTGACATGGTGGCAGTTATGGAAGAGGATGAAGAGTTTGGCAGAGTTCTGTTCCTGTAGGAGTTCAGCCAGATGAACTCCTAACTACAACAGGTGACTTGAGTTCAGAGTGTGGTTTCCAAAGCTAGTCAGTACCCATCTAGAGGTGGAGGCTACATCCCTTATCTCTCAGCCAGAGTTCCAGGAGCACTCCATCTGTTCCTGTGCACATCTAGGTGGGTCAGCTGAGGCTATTTTCAGAGGTGCCCATGCTCCTCACTCCCTCTGCTTTTGCTCTGGAGTCATCCTGCTAATGCAGCCTGGTCAGGAATGGAGCTGATTGCCTCCAGCCATGGATCCATTGGACTTAATGGCTTTTGACATCTCTTGCAGTAAGTGTTTATGTTGATGTGGAAGATGGCTGTGAGCTGGTTGCACCTTCAGGACAGGGACATTGCACCCATGGTAACTCTTTGTCTGGAAGAGAGAGCATTCCCAGCTTCTCCATATAATTTTCCTGCCTATAGATGAGATGGAAGTGCAGAGCCATCACATTTGAATCTCTCCACACTTGCACTGTAAGCTGTGTCGAGAAACTACTCTTCTTTTACACCTAAAGCTACCAGGGACATGGAAGTGCTTCATGGCTTTGCCTTTTACTGTTGGAAACTTGAAGTGCTTGGCTAGGAGATGTAGCTTGTGTCACATCATCTGGTGCTTCTAAAGAGCTTTTTGCGTCCTGTTTCTGCATCACATTTCATGGTCTACTTTTAGGTAGATTAATAAAAGGATTGGTGTCTGTCCTGAGGGAGAAAACCCAGAGGTTTCTCCATTGTTCTGTTCCATGTCCATTAGTTCTCTCAACCTACACAGTGTGTGTATTTATTATGTTCCTGTGAGCAGAGAAGCCAAAATTCATTACCAAGAGCTAATTGTCATCAGGTCTCTGTAGAAACCTGTGTTTGTTAGGCTCTCAACTATACTGTCACAGCATCATTAAGGTTGGAAGAGACCTCTAAGGTGATCAGGTCCAACGATCTAAGCATCTCTCATGCTAATTAAAGTATTTTGGTAGGTGAATAGGTTTTGGGAGAGTTTTACTGTGTATTACCAAAGCTTCAGAGCACTACTTTCTGAATGTCAGCTGGAGGGGAGCAGTCAAGCTGAAACTTGAATCTTACCTGCTTGAGGGTGGGAGGCTCTGCAGAGGGGTCTGGCCAGGCTGGGTTGATGGGATGAGGTTCACCAAGGCCAAGTGCTGAGTCCTGCACTTGGGTCACAACAACCCCAGGGATGCTCCAGGCTTGGGGCAGAGTGGCTGGAAAGCCGCCTGGTGGAAAAGGAGCTGGTTGACAGTGGCTGAAGCTGAGCCAGCAGTGTGCCCAGGTAGCCAAGAAGGCCAAGAGCATCCTGGCTTGGCTCAGCACTAGTGTGGCAGCAGCACTAGGGCAGGGATTGTCCTCCTGGGCTGGACACTGGGAAGGCCACAGCTCCAATGCTGGGCTCAGCTTTGGGCTTCTCACACCCTGCCAGAAGGACATGGAGGTGCTGGAGTGTGTCCAGAGAAGGGCAAGGGAGCTGGGGAAGGGTCTAGAGCACAAGTGTGCTGAGGAGCGAGCAGCTGAGGGCACTGGGCTTGGTTAGTGTGGAGAAGAGGAGGCTCAGGGGAGACCTTAGCTCTCTCTGTAACATCCTGACAGGACCTTGGAGTGAGGTAGGGATTGGTCTTTTCTCCCAAGGAACAGGTGGTAAGAGGAAATAGCCTCAAGTTGCCCCAGGGGAGGTTTAGGTTGGATATTAGGAACAATTTCTTCCCCCAGAAGGGTTGTCCAGGCCTGTGCTGGAGTCCCCATCCCTGGAGGGGTTGCAAAGCAAGCAGCTTGTGGCTATTAGGAACATGCTTCTGCAGGGAGCTTGGGCTAGATGATCCCCAGTGGTCCCTTCCAAACACTCCCCTGCTGGGCTCCTGGGATTCCTCTGAGGCAGGGCATTTGTTGCAGTAGTTTTCCAGGGATTAGTACCAGTATCCCTGTGTAATCTCAGGCCTGGTTTGTGCAGGGCCATGAAGCTTTAGCAAAGCCTTGCCAAGGCAGAGCTTTTCAAGGTCCATTTCGTCGCAGAGCTTTGCCGCGTTCGCCTTGCTGCTGAGCTCCAAACTTGCTGTGGGAGCTGTGGCCTTGGTGTTTATTCTTAAAGGAGGGAACACTTGGATATTTAACAAGAAAAAGAGGAAGGGGAGGGGTGGTTGTTGTGTGAAATGAATTTTCAAGCTTGGTGAGAAGAGGCATTCAGAGAGGAGAAGGCTTGGGGGGAGAGAGGCAAAGCACATTGGAGCTGTTTTTCCCCTGGAGGGCTTGAAGGCAGGCTTGAGGAGAAGTGGTGCATACTGAAGCCTTGTTTATAGCCTTTCACTTACTGTTAATAAAACAGGGATGGTCTAAAAGGCTTTCCATAATTAAAATGTAGTTCTTGAGCAGATAGTGCATTTTCAGAGGGGGCTAAAGCCTTGCTTGCCTCTCCTGACTGCTTAAATCACTATTCCACAGGCTGCTGCTGTGGACTTAGAGTGGTTTGAAGTTGTTTTCCATCCAAAAAGGATGTTAGAAAATGTTGTGTGTTGAAGAAATGAAAATAGAACTTAAGGGGAAAGCTGATAAGTGTACAAATTGACTGCTTAGTAACTAATTACCAGGCCAGAGATGGATTTATTTTGCCTTCTCATTGCTCTTAATTGGCTGAATATTAATAAATCTGGTTGATTTCTAGAAAACAGCAAGTCTTTAATGGTCTGGCAGAAATTCATAAGGAGGGGAAAAAAATGAAGCAAGCAGCTCAAGAATTAGCATAATAAATAATTATTGCTTGCAGGGTTTTTTTTTTTTCATTGTGAGAGTAATAAAACCTTAAAAAGCAAAGCACTTGAGGAGAAAGTAATTGCCCTGACAAGCCCCATGCAGGCAGAGTTCCCAATGAAGTAAACCTTCCCTCAATGTCAACCTGATTTGCTCTCCACTGAAATGCTTCCTCACATTATGGAAATGGGCTCCTGCTTGCTTTCCCCCCCCCTCCTTTCGTTGTCAACAGAACAGACTAAAAAAACCTCTTAAGCATCTCATTAATCTCCTCTGACATTTGATTTCCTATCCAGGTTCGAGCATCAAGCAGGTGGGCCTAGGGTTTTTCTTTTCCCCCTTTCCTCTGTGCATGTCCACAGGCAAATCTCTCCATTAATGTCAAGCTGCATCTGTGTGCCTCTGTCTCTGCCACATGTCACTCATTAATGCATTAGGAGGCCTTGGGTTTTGAGTCCTATCCACCAGTTTGTTCTTGTCTGGAAGGCTTCTAAAGAGGAGAACTAGGAAGGCTTCAGCTCCACATCACAAGCATTTCACCTTGACCTTCCCTGGAAAGGAGAAGGAGAAGGGTTAGAAGTGGTAATTTGTAGCAGAGGGAATTGCCAAGTTGGTATCAAGTAGAAGAAAGAAGCCAGACTGGCTTGGCTTTGACATTTGTATTGATTCAGCTTGCTCTTGTGAAGGCCTGAGAACTCTTGCTAATGCCTTGGCTGGCTGAGGTGCAGCAGTTGAGGGCAGGGTTGCTTCTCTAAAGTGCACAGCAAACTTTAGATGCATTATGGGGATCTTTATCTTCAGATATTCTAGTTAATGATTCCTGCCAGAGGCTGCTGCAGCACTGAAAATATGGGCTGGTTTGACCTTGTCTGCTAAAAGCTGGCTGGAATCCAGCCTGGCTTGATATATTTAGGCAGGACAGATCTTTAAAAGGAGAAAGATTGGATGTCCTGGGGGACAAGAAGTTCACCAGGAGCCAGCAATGTGGCCTCATGGCTAAGAAGGCCAATGGTCTCCTTGGGTGCTGTAAAAAGAGTGTGAGCAGCAGGTCCAGGGAGGTTCTCCTCCATCTCTCCTCTGCCCTAGTCAAGCCACATCTGGTTCTGGGTCCAGTTCTTAGCTCCCCAGCTCCAGAGAGACAAGGAACTGCTGGAGAGAGTCCAGCAGAGGCTAGGAAGATGCTGAGGGCACTGGAGCATTGTGTCCAGTTTGGGCTTGTTCTCTGAGGGATCTGGGCCTGTTTAGCCTGGAAAAGAGGAGATTGAGGGGAGACCTCCTGGCTCTCTCTAACTCCCTGAAGGGAGGTTGTAGAGAGGCAGGGACTGCTCTGTTCTCCCTGGTGGAGAGTGATAGGACAAGGGGAAATGGATGGAAATTGCCCCAGGGGAGGTTCAGGCTGGATATCAGGAGGAATTTCTTTGCTGCAAGGGTTGTGAGCCATTGGAACAGGCTGCCCAGGGAGGGGCTTGAGTCCCCATCCCTGGAGGGGTTTAAGAGNGGTGCTTGAGTCCCCATCCCTGGAGGTGTTTAAGAGCCAGGTGGATGTTGCATTGGGAAGCATCATTTAGCAGGTTGCTAGGGCTAGGACAAAGGCTGCACTCATGAGCTTCAAGGTCTCTTCCAGCTGGAACTGTTCTGTGATTCTAGGATTCTTTAATATCATTACTAATGATCTGGGCAAGGAGCTCAAGAGCACCCTCAGGAAGTGTGTAGATAACAGCAAGTACTGGAGGATAGGGAGATTATCCAGGGCGATCTAGCCAGACGGGTTCAATGAGGCAAGGGCAATGGGATGAGGTTCAACAAGGCTAAGTGTTGGCTCCTGCACTTGGGTCACAACAACCTTAGGGATGCTCCAGGCTTGGGGCAGAGTGGCTGGAAAGCTGCCTGATGGAAAAGGACATGGAATGTTGGTCAACAGCAGCTGGAGGTGAGGCAGCAGAGTGCTCAGGTGGCTAAGAAAGCCAACAGCATCCTGACTTGGCTCAGCACTAGTGTGGCAGCAGCACTAGGACAGGGATTGTCCTCCTAGGGAGGCCACAGCTCCAAGCCTGGGATCAGCTTTGGGCTCCTCACTCCAAGGAGGACATTGAAGGGTAGTGAAGCTAGTGAGGGATCTATCCCCATCCTCTTGCCCTCCACCTTTTAGCTATTGATAAGCATGGAGAAGATGCTCTCTGGGTCTCCTCTTCTCCAAAGCTCTCCAGATATCCTGCAATGTCTTTAGCTGTAACATATTCCAACTGCTTTGCAGTGGTTTAACTTCAAACCACCTCCACTGTGTATTTGAAGCAGTGTAAGAATTGCATCTGGAATCCAGCTCCTCAGCTGTGGATCCTACAGAGCCTGGGGAGATTCCTGGAAGATGGAAAGAAAAATGCTACCAGTGTATTTTTAGCCAGTGGTGAAATCTGAGCTCTAATTGACCAACACCTAATTAGGAGGCTGACATGGTAATTAATTGCAGCATGGACTAACCCTTAACCTTTCCACTGTTCAGTGATTACCAGCAAGATGTTTTAACTGTGACTCTCAACTCCTAAAATGCTCTGCAAACATGAACTTTAATCCCCTGGAAATGACCAGCATGTGTCATCTCATTATTTAGCAAGAAATTGGGCAGAAATGTGCTAAAAGGCAAGAGGAGAACAAGGGAGATTGATGTTTGGAAGTCTCCAGTGAGCCATTCCCTTGGGAATGCCAGCATGCCTTGGCTCCAGAGCATGTCTAGCCAGGCTCATTTCTCTGAGCCTTCCTTAATTTGGTCTCCAAACAACCAGAAATATTTAGGTTTCAATAGCACTTGGAAGGAACAGAACCCAATTGAAGTGAAAGTTAATAATAGCTAAAAGAATTAGGGGGAAAAAAGCTCTTTGGACACAGACTAACAACCTCTAATGCCCTTCCAACAGCACAAGAGGCTTGTGCTTGTTGTTCCTTGCCATGAACTTCTCTGGAGGCATCACTTCTCACAGAATCAGAGAGTCATTAAGGTTGGAAGAGACCTCTAAGATCATCAAGTCCTTCTTCTCAGTGGTTTAAAACTCCCCAAAGAGTCTCAGAGCTAAGAGCATCAACACTTCTCTCCCTGCCACTGTTATCTGGGACAAAACTCCCATCACAATCTGTACTGCTTCTCCCTTCTCTTTTCCCTCTGCAGGGATTTCATTTTTAATACATTTTTTCCTTATTTAGTGGTTCTGCAGGTTGTTTGCTGGTTCAGAGCAGTGTGGGATTTCTTGGTGATGAAGGTTTTAATTGAAAAAAGCATCTTCATTAGGGAGGGAGAGCTCCAGTTACCAGAGAAGAAGGCTGGATGTCAAGTTAGAGAGAATCCTTCTGCAAAACGTTCTTAATTTGGTTTTCAACACCAATTTAAAGCTGGAAAGGTGTCCAACAGACAAGGATGTGGAAGTGCTGGGGGACAACAAGGTCACCATGAGGCAGCAATGTGCCCTCATGGCCAAGAAGGCCAATGGCATCCTGGGATGCATTGAGAAGAGTGTGAGCAGCAGGGCAAGGGAGCATCTCTTCCACATCTCCTCTGCCCTAGTGAGGCCACATCTGGAGTGCTGGGGCTAGTTCTGAGCTCCCCAGCTCCAGAGAGACAAGGAATTGCTGCAGAGAGTCCAGCAGAGGCTAGGGAGATGCTGAGGGCACTGGAGCATGTGTGGCAGGAGGAAAGGCTGAGAGCCCTGGGAATGCTGAGCCTGGAGCAGAGCCAGAGGGGAGCTGCTCCATGCTGAGCAGGAGCTGAAGGGTGCAGGGGGCAAGAGGCTGGGGCCACACTCTGCCCAGGGGTGCCCAGGGATGGGGCAATAGCAACAAACTTGAAGCCAGGAGCTTGCAGCTGAGCAGGAGGAGAAAGTTGTTTGTTGTGAGGGTGCAGAGCCCTGGCCCAGGCTGCCCAGAGAGCTTGGGGAGTCTCCTGGGGTGCAGAGATGCCAAGGGCAGCTGGAGGGGATGCTGGGCAAGCTGCTGAGGTTGGACTAGATCATCCCCACAGGTCCCTTCCAACCCTCCCCATGCTGGGGTTCTGGGAGCTCTTTCTCTTCTTTGAACACTTGATGACATGCATTTTTCACTCTAGCAGAGAGATTTGCTTCTGGAATGGGTGTCAAGTTAATTTTTCAAGTCCTTGTCTGCACATCAGCCAGAAGGAGATGTTGTGATGTGTTTGTTCCTTGCAGTGCAGTGCACTTCTCTAGGAGTTTCCACAGATAATTTGCCCTTAAAACATCATGAAAATTAAAGGAACTTTTTGGTCTGTATGTTTACATTTTCCACACCCTCCTCAGTCTGGACAACCCACTGAGTTTTTTTAATTGGCCATGAAATTAAAATAGATTGGTTTACTCAGCTGGTGTTCCCCATCCTCTCAACAGTGCCAAAACCTCCCTGGGCTCAAGTTGGATGCTCATCTGACATTGTAAGTGTAACATAAAGCAAGCAAAATACCACCAGAACAAACAAAAACCACACAGGGAGCTGAAAAAAAACCCACCAACCTATCCAATCCTTGCTACTCAACTCCCTTCTCAAGCAAAAGCAAATAATTGATGTTTTGGAGGAGTCTGGAGGATCAGGATGTATGATTATGTGGGTTGGCACTGTCATTAGAGATGAGATGAGATGTATGGAAGGTATCCTCTTGAACTTAAGCTGAGATATTCTGATACCTGTTTTAATGACATAACATATATTTATGTGATTAAACTGATTTGCTGCAGCTCTGAAAGATCTAGCTATTTACTTGAGATGCTGGAGCTCTTCAGTGGGGAAGTGTCTTCTGTCATATATTCAGGGGTATATGAAAGTTTAGGGATTGAAATAGGGGATGGGATCTTATCACCACATCCCAGCATGGGTTGGAAGGGACCCCTGGGTCAGTACAGTCTGGGCTCAGGTTTGTGCTCCTCATTCCCTGCATGGTTTGATTTTTATGTGCTTACTCTATTCCACTCACTGCCTTCTGCAGCAGAGAATCTAGTGAGTTGGTCAAAAGATGATGAATGTAGTACAAGATTCCACCCCTTCCCCTGCATCTCCTTCTGAGTACCTTGCAGTAGCTTTTTCTGATGCTGGCATCTTCCTAACTAGAAGAAACAACATGAAAAACCCAAGAGACAGTGTAAAAGACACAGAGAGAGAGAGAGAAGCTTGTGGCTGTTGGTGTGAATTGCACTGCCACAGCTGTCCTAAGGTAGATGAGCAGAAGTGAGATCTGACGGTTATTGGGACTGCTTTCATTTGGTCTATTTTCATAATGTTTAACCTTTGGTGATGCATGTCATCTCTTTGTGACTGCACCCAGTCCGGGTCTCAGCTCTTCAACTCGAGTGTTGCTGCTTAGGGCTGTATTGGCCACTCTAAAGCTGATTTATTCTTGCTCCAGCAGCTTGCCCAGCATCCCCTCCAGCTGCCCTTGGCATCTCTGCACACCAGGAGACTCCCCAAGCTCTCTGGGCAGCCTGGGCCAGGGCTCTGCACCCTCACAACAAACAAGTTTCTCCTCCTGCTCAGCTGCAAGCTCCTGGCTTCAAGTTTGTTGCTATTGCCCCATCCCTGGGCACCCCTGAGCAGAGTGTGGCCCCAGCCTCTTGCCCCTGCACCCTTCAGCTCTTGCTCAGCGTGGAGCAGCTCCCTTCTAGCTCTGCTCTGCTCCAGCCTCAGCATTCCCAGGGCTCTCAGCCTTTCCTCCTGCCACACATGCTCCAGTGCCCTCAGCATCTCCCTAGCCTCTGCTGGACTCTCTGCAGCAGTTCCTTGTCTTGTTTGACCTGGGGAGCCCAGCACTCCAGCTGTGCCCTAGGGCAGAGTAGAGAGGGAGGAGAAACTCCCTTCACCTGCAGCATCACCTGCAATGCAGCTAACCTCAATAAAGAGGAACTGGTTATGAAACAGTTTGGGCATAACTGCTTTGGGGTTGGTGGTTTTCTCTCCTGAATTAGTTTGTGTGACTTTGAACACCCAACTCACCAAGTGATGAGTGTCAGGAATGGACTTTATTTTAGGTGAAGTTTTCATAACAAAGAGGGTTTTTTTAAGTTGTGGTTGCCTTAATGGAGAAGCAGCTGAATTATTGATCCTCTAGGTTTGTGGTACCTCTGGCTGCATCTCACCCCATAGAAAGCTGCTGCTGCTGCCTTAGCAACAGCCAGAGTGTGTCATTTAGTGCTTAGGCTGTTTGGGGACTATACAATATCCTCATTATAGGAAGGAATGTACAGATGGAAGGGTTTGAATAGAAATGAGCTATGCCTCAGCCAGGCTGGAATATTTGAGGAGGGATAGCTGCGATTTGGGCACATCCAGCACTCAAGTTGCTTGTCTCCTCATGTTTGTGTAAGGGAATGTTGGTTATTGTTTAGGAATACTAGAGAATCATTAAGGTTGGATAAGACCTCATCAAGGCCAACTGTTAACCTAACACTGCCAGCTCAGCACTAACCATGTCCCTCAGCTCCACATCTCCAGGTCCAAACCAAAGCCAGAAATCCATTCTCATTGCCTGTGAGGAGCAGGACAGTGCCTCAGAAGCCAAGAGGTGTCCTGTAAACAGAGCAGGAGATGCTCTTGCCCCAGGAGAACCTACAAGCTGAAGATGATGCACGTGTCTGGGATGAGGTAGTATGAGTTGTAAAGGTAGCAATTTAGTTCACTGTTGTCATTGGTGGGGGGGAGGAGAGGTTAAAAGAGATGTTGTGAGTAAGGAAGGAGAAAGAATGAAGTGTTTGATGCCAGGTTGGCTGTAGAAGTTTCTACATAGTTAATGTCCAAGCAGTTCCTGTTCCTCTGCTGCTTCAGCTCTAATGTGCTCAGCAGAGCTTGTGCTGCTGTGCTAAGCACAAGCAAGACATCTGCAGAGACTTGACATGCTGGAAAAGCCTAGAAGGAGTGGAAAAGCTGTCCTGTGCCCATTTCCTTCAGCAGCATGGAGCAGAAAAGGGGATTTATTATTTAAACAACAAGTTTTAATGTGTGAATGCACAGGGAAAAAAAGAAGAAAGCCTAATTGAATGGTGGGGAGAGCTTCAGCTTTCCATGCTGATGGTGGCTTGTGCTTGTTTCTTCTATTAAGTTCAAAATCCCAGCATGGTTGGAGTTGGAAGGGAGCTCTGGGGATGATCCAGTGCATCCTCCCTGCTCCAGCAGGCTCAGCCCCAGCAGCTTGCCCAGCATCCCCTCCAGCTGCCCTTGGCATCTCTGCACACCAGGAGACTCCCCAAGCTCTCTGGGCAGCCTGGGCCAGGGCTGCATGAGGTTGTGGAGAAAAAAGAAAGCTTACATAAATCTGTGTATATATTAAAAGTAGAGTTGTTGATCTGGATGAGGAGATGGAGTGCAGCCTCAGGCACTTTGCAGATGACACCAAGCTAGGAGGGAGAGTCCATGTGCTGGAGGCTAGGGAGGCTCTGCAGAGGCACCTGGAGAGGCTGGAGCCATGGGCTGAGGCCAATGGGCTGAGCTCTGTTGCTCCTGCCCTTGGCTCCCCAGAAGGCCAGGCAAGGCTCTAGGCTTGGGGCACAGTGCTTGGCTTGGTGCCTGGCACAGAAGGAGCTGGGGCTGCTGGCTGAGAGTTGACTGAGCAGGAGGCAGCAGAGTGCCCAGGTGGCCAAGCAAGCTAAGAGCATCTTGGGCTGGAGCAAAGCTAGTGTGAGCAGCAGGAGCAGAGCAGTGAGCATCCTCCTGTGCTCAGCACTGGGGAGGCCACCCCTAGAGTGTTGGGCTCAGCTTTGGGCTCCTCAGGCCAAGAAGGAGCCAGAGGCATTGGAGTGTGTGCAGAGAAGGGCAAGGAGCCTAGGGAGGGCTCTGGAGCACAAGTGTGCTGAGGAGCAGCTGAGGGACTGGGCTTGGTTGGTGTGGAGAAGAGGAGGCTCAGGGGAGACCTTAGCTCTCTCTGCAGCTCCCTGCCAGGAGCTTGGAGTTAGCTGGGGGTAGGTCCCTTCTCCAGGGTTAACAGTGAGAGGATGAGAGGAAATGGCCTCAAGTTGCAGCATGGGAGGTTTAGATTGGCTGTGAGGAGGAATTTCTTCCCTGCAAGGGTTGTTCAGTCTTGGCCCAGGCTGCCCAGGGAGGTGCTGGAGTCACCATCCCTGCAGGGTTTAAGAAACACCTAGCTGCTCTCCTTAGGGCCATGGCTTAGTTTCCTGGGGGTGATAGGGATGCTTGGGCTGTATGAGCTTAGAGGTTTCTTCCAACCTGAATGATTCTGTGCTTTATTTGAGTTAGCTTTGCCAGCTGCATTATTAAAGTTAGCTTTGCAATTGCATTATTTGAGTTACCTTCCCCAAAATCTCTAGTGTGCCTTCTGGAAAATAGAGTTGTTTGCTCCCCAACTCCACATCCCTTATTAAGCCTTCCCCCTCCCCCCTGTTCTGTAAAGGCAAGAGCTCTGAAATACAGAAGAGATTGCATTAAACCCTTGGCTGGCAATTTTTGTGTGGGTTTGAGTATTGAAATGCAGCAAAGCAAATAATGAAGGCATCTGTTTACCTATAATTCTCTTTACCTTGGGAGAAGGATTAAATAGGAACAGTTTGGTTGTTGTCAAATTCTGAGCAGTTGCTTTCAAGCATGAAAGAGTCCCTGGGCCCTCAGGAGGATTTACTTAGCAGTTGGAATAGAGAGGTCTTTCCTGCTAATGGAAGTGAGATGGCAAGCTTTAAGCCATGTGGGTGCTTTAGAGCCTCTTTAGCCACTTGAGAAGATGTAACATCAAAAGAGTTGGAAACCTTCTTCATCTCCATTGGTGTTGGGCAAGTTGCAGGAAGATTGGGGAATAAATAATTCAGAGTGGTACAAACATTTTGATGCCACCAGAGCCTTGGAAGGATGTAAAGAGCTTGGTTTGCAGGAGATGCTCTGTAGGGAGCTCTGCCCCAGGGAGCAGTTACTGAGCAATCCAACAATATGTTAGGATTGGCTGAGCTTTGTTCAGTTGCTCCTAAATAGGAATATTTGATCTGAGTGGGGCTGGCTTACAATCACTGAATTCTTTCTTTGTGATAAAGAGGAAAAAGTTGAGTTTTCATAGCACTTGGGATGTTTGCTGTTGAATTCCCTCACTTAAGCTTATTCAGAGAAGCTTTGTGGTTGGGAGAGACCTTGCAGAACATGGAGTGCAATCCTTAACCTAACACTGCCATGTCCCTCAGCTCCACATCTCCTTGTGTTTGGAGAGCTTTTGCTGAAGAATATTCAGTAACATCTTGACTAAAGCAGGTAGGAAATGCCACTTGGGCCTTGCTTCAGTAGATGGTTGCACTTGATGAGCTTAGAGGTCTCTTCCAACCTGCATGATTTTGTGGGAAGGCTTGCAGCTGGTGTCTGTCTGCTGGAAAGGCTCTGTTGAAATAGCAGATGAATTCCCAGTTCCCATGGGAGAATGGGAGAATAACATCCATCTCCCACAGCCTTGGAAAAACGTTGATAGCTTTTAGTCACTTTCCTGCCTTTTTTCCCCCCTTCCTTTTTCTGTGTGGTCAGGGCTTCCTCTGCTGAACAATCCATTTAGGGGCCTCTTGCTGGGGCAGAAAGGGCACTTTTGTTCAGAGCAGCAGCCCTCATCCTGATTCCTGCTCCATTTCCTTCCCTTTGCCAAGCCAGTGTCTCTGCAGGGAGTTCCAGAGCTCAGCTCTCAGGTGAGCTTCTTGGGAACCTTAAGACTCTCCTGTTAGCTGAGGAATAGCTTCCTTCTCCAAGCTTCTCTCCCCCCTCTCCAAGAAAGGCAGGGCCCTTTTCCAGCTCAAACACTCTTCTTCCTTGGCTGGGAAGGCTTCTGAAATCAAGGATGTGAAATGGGACAGCTTTTGGGAAAGCAATGGAGTGAGGTGTTTGCTAATGATCTGCTGACTGCAAGGCGTTTGGGATGAATTGCTTGTGGATGACAGGTTGGGTGGATTTAGGAGTCAGCAGGATGGCAGAGTGGTTTCTGAGGTGACTGAGCTTCACCTGTGAGCTCCTTGGGCAAGAAACAACTTGAACACTTCAGGCACATGGACTTGGAGAGGAGTGAACAGATTATTGACCCTGGTGAAATAAATGACACTGGCAAAGCTAATCATAGAAAGTTTTGGGTTAGAAGAGAACTTAAAAGATCATCTAGATCCATGGATAGAGCCACCTTCCACTAGACCAGCCCTCATCCAACCTGTCCTTGGGCACTTCCAGGCTGAGGACATTCAAGTATTGTTGTAGCTAAACATCCAGATGTTGTGTTTGCTGCTGGGAGAGAACATGCACAGCAGAGAACTAGAGATGGAGACTTGTGAAACCTTCATCTGACAAGAGCAACACTCAGTGTCCTCAGAGTGAGTAGTTCAGTGATCAAGAAGAGTGACCAGCAAGTTGAAGGGAAAGGTTCTCCTCCACCTCTACTCTGCCCTAGGTCACATGTGGAGTGCTGGGTCCAGGCTCACCAGGACAAACAAGACAAGGAACTGCTGCAGAGAGTCCAGCAGAGGCTAGGGAGATGCTGAGGGCACTGGAGCATGTGTGGCAGGAGGAAAGGCTGAGAGCCTTGGGGCTGCTGAACCTGGAGCAGAGCAGAGCCAGAGGGGAGCTGCTCCACGCTGAGCAAGAGCTGAAGGGTGCAGGGGGCAAGAGGCTGGGGCCACACTCTGCTCAGGGATGCCCAGGTTGGATCCTTCTTAGAGCTTTTTGGGTTGCTGCATTGTGTTGGTTTAACACCATCCAGACATTTAGCCTCTGCATCCTGTGCCAGAGCTCGACTGAGATGATGTACAGGAGTTCTGCTGTAGTTGGTCACAACTTGCTGTTGTGCAAAGGTTGGTTTAGCTAGGGAAGGGCTTTCTTTCCTTCTGGTTTGGGCTTAACAATAGATTGAGGCTGTGAAGTATTTTTGAACAACAACAAAAAAAACCCAAACAAAAGAAAGGCTAAGAGATGCTGAACTGCCTGCTAAAGGGCAGTTTCCCTCTTTTGTTTCTCTTTCCTCTCACAGGAAGCTGATCTGGCTTTGGGGTTAAGGAAATGTTTCCCTGACTTGTAGATGATATTAGCAGCAGGGACTGGGGAGGTGGTTGTGGGCTTTGGCCTCTCTGCTGCCCTGCTCTTGGCTGTAGCACTTCCCACAACTAAGTTTCCTTGATAGTTGACTCCAACCCGCACTTCATAAGTTTCTTCACTTAATATGTTTCTTTGGCCTTACTGTCAGCAGGGACATCTGCAACTAGAGCAGGATGCTCCCAGCCCCAACCAACCTGAGCTGGGATGGTTGCAGGGTTGAATGGGACATCTCCCACCTCTCTGGGCAACGTGGCACAGGCTCTCACCACCCTCCGTGTAAATAATTCCTTCCTTCTCTCTAGTCTAAATCTCTTCTCTTTTAGTTTCAAACCATCACCCCTTGTCTTGTCCCAAAAGGCCTGTCCCCATCTTTCTTTTAGGCCTCTTGAAGCACTGCAAGGCTGCACTAAGCTCTCCCTGGAGCCTTCTCCTCTCCAGGATGCACAAGCCCAACTCTCTCCGAGAGCTTCCAGCCTCAGCTCCTTGCTGTGTCCTCCTGTGTCCCTGCTCCAGCAGCTCCATGTCTGTGCTGTGCTGAGCACTCCAGAGCTGCCCCAGCCCTGCAGCTGAGTTCTGAGGCACAATCCCCTCCCTGCCCTGCTGGGGATGAGCCCAGCACAGGGTTGGCTTCTGGGCTGGGAGCACACGTTGCTAGCTCATGGACAGCTTTTCCCCCACCAATAATCCCAAGTCCTTCTCAGGGCTGCTCTCCATCCCTTCATCCCCAGTATGGGGATTGTCCTGACCCAAGAGCAGGACTTTGCACACTATAACTTGACATCATTTTCTGCTTTTAACGTTGGTGATCAAAAGCATCCAGTAACTTCATCAGCTCCATGGCTGATGCTTAGTCATACAGCTGAGGATCTGAACCAGCTTCCTCTGGAATTTGGCCAGAGAAATGCAGCCACAGTCTCTTCTCCCAAGGAAGAAGTGATAGGACAAGAGGAAACAACCACAAACTGCACCAGGAGAGGTTTAGGTTGGATATTAGGAATAATTTCTTCCCCCAAAGGTTTGTCCAGACCTGTGCCAGGCTGCACAGGGAAGTGCTGGAGTCTCCATCCCTGGAGGGGTTGAAAAGCTCTGGCGCTGTGGAGCTGAGGGACATGGTTAGTGCTGAGCTGGCAGTGCTGGGGAGCAGCTGGGCTTGGTGATCATAGAAGTCTCCTCCAACCAAAACAATTCTATAATTAAGGCTGGGTTATCTTGGCTGTACACTCTTTAGATGTAAACCTTGAGTCAGAAACAAAAGCTTTAGCTTTGCCAGATGCATCCTAGCTGCTGCTTGCTGCCTTAAGTGGGGAGGTTTCCATGTCTGCTCTGCTCATTGCTCTCTCAGTCCCTCACTGAGACATTGGAACTTGCTTCTCCTGCATTTTAAGAGCTGAAAAAAAACCCTCAGAGGTAATTAGGTCTTGTTGGATGTGTGAGAATTCCTGCCTGAGCAAAGGAGAAGGATGCAAGTTGATGTGTGCCAGGGGAAGCAGCTCAGCTGGAGCTTGGCTTAACTGTGTGGACACCTGCAGCTGTCACTGTGCCACTTGGGCCCAGCTGATGAGAGCATCAGGGGCATTGGAAGAGCCATGGAAGGGAGCAGTGTGTGCAAGCTGTGATAAGCTGTGGGAATTGGTGGCAGGAAATCCTGGGCTGTTCCCTAGAACTCCTAGATGTTCCATTGTGGAATAAGCCCTTTCACTTTGACATAGCTCAGTGTTTGTAGGTTAGAGTTGGATGGGGCACTGGGGAGGACACAGCTCACATCCTGGGCTCAGCTTTGGGCTCCTCACTCCCTGCCAGAAGGATATGGAGGTGCTGGAGTGTGTCCAGAGAAGGGCAAGGGAGCTGGGGAAGGGTCTAGATAGAGCACAAGTGTGCTGAGGAGCAGCTGTTGGCTTGGTTAGTGTGGAGAAGAGGAGGCTCAGGAGAGACCTTAGCTCTCTCTGCAGCTCCCTGACAGGAGCATGGAGCCAGCTGGTGGTTGGTCTCTTCTCCCATTGAACAAGAGGAAACAACCTCAAGTTGCCCCATGGGAGGTTTAGATTGGATATTAGGAACAATTTCTTCCCCCAAAGGGTTGTCCATGCCTGTGGCAGGCTGCCCAGGGCAGTGCTGCAGTCTCCATCCCTGGAGGAGTTCAAGCAACATGGAGATGTGATGCTTAGGGACATGCCATGGTTAACAGGTGGACTCAATGATCCTGGGGGTCTTTTCCAACCTAAATGATGCCATGATTCTATGATTTTGGCTCTTCAATGCTGTTTTTTTTTTTCTCTCAGAGCTGTTTTGAGTGTCTTTACCATTCTGCTGTGCCCTGTGGGCAGTTCTTAAGCTTCTGTCTGTTAACATTTTTGAGTCAATTATTAATTTCATTTGGCCTTGATGAAGATTCTTTTCTTTTTTTTGCAGTGCTTAAGGTCATTTTCCTGAGGTTGTCTGTTAAGGAATATGATTAGCTGCTTGATCTGCCACTGCTTGTTCAGTCTTAGCCTAAGCAGAGATAGGAGATCTGCATGACAAAGCAGGGATTATGTATTTCCGTGGGAGATAAGAAAGAAAACAACCCATAAAATGGATAGAGGAAGAAACACAGAGGCTCCTTTCCTTCCTGACAAGTTGGATTCCTTTTGAAGAGCACAGCTTTTGGTGGGNTTAGCTTGGCTGTGAGGAGGAATTTCTTCCCTTCAAGGGTTGTTAAGTCTTGGCCCAGGCTGCCCAGGGAGGTGCTGGAGTCATCATCCCTGCAGGGGTTAAGAAACATCTAGCTGCTCTCCTTAGGGCCATGGCTTAGTGTCCTAGGGGTGATAGGGATGCTTGGGCTGTATGAGCCTAGAGGTGTCTGCCAACCTTCATGATTGTGTGAAGCCTCCATTGACACCTCTCAATCTGAAATACAGTGAAACATTCAGTAGAAAAACCAGTCAGTCATTGATATACTGCTGGAAAATGAAGGATGTAATCAATTTGGTGGAATGCTGGAGTCTGCATCCGTGGAGGGAGTGAGAAGCCCTGGAGATGTGATGCTGAGGGACATGGCTTAGTGGTGAGCTGGCTGTGAGTGGTTAAGTGTTGGACTCAATGCTCTTGGAAGCCTTTTGTAGCCTCAATAGCTGGATGATTCTCTGCTCTTGCTAAGAATTTGGGTGTTAAATGCAACTGTGGTGAGGAACACCCAGCAGTAAAGAGACTTTCCTGATATAAAGCAGAATAAACTGCAAACCAAAAAGCTTTTATAAGCAGCCTACCAACTCCAAAAAGAAGGCCAAAGGGGCACTAAACCCCATCCATTAATCAACCTAGATCAACAGAGGAATCGGCAGCTTCAAGCGCAAAGCATGAACATATGAGGAGTGCAATCCTAATTGCAATAGCTAAATGAAGCAGAGGAACCAGCCCTGCTGTCTCTGAAGGTTTGCTCAGTGGCTGGGTCCTCCCAAATTAAATGGAGTTGTTAAATAATTAAATAGCTTTTTACTGGTTAGGGAGCAGGGAAAAAAACCCTAGAGTTTCTTCTCCATCTTTTATGGTTCAGTTTTGCTGAATAAGAATAGGATTATTGGTTATTTTCCACCCCTAAACTCTTCTAATCGCGAGTAGATTTAATACCCCAAGTAATTCCTCCAAATAGTAGTACATGATGTGGTTGGGTTGGTAAAACAGTAAGAAATTAAGGAGGAATCAAGTGGTTTTGGGTAAGTTTCCTCTCATAAATATTTCCCAATAGAAAAGAGAATTTCCCTCATGGTATGAGCTGGAAAAGAAAAGGATGAAAGAGAATTAAAGCAAAGAATGGATATGATGAAATGCTGAAAACCTTGCTAAAGGACCAATTTGGGGTGATAATTTCAGTTAAAATTACTATTAGATGGAAAGATTAACCCAAATGCAGTAGAACATAGCAAATCTTCTACTAATTTATCTGCTGAATGACAATGAGTCTTGGAAGCAATAGAAGACATCACCTTTCTTGGAGTCTTAGAAATGACAATATTTCTGATTTAAAGCCCAAATGACATGGCAGAGTGTTACTTCTAATAGGTTATTTCCCCCCCCCCCTTTCTGTTTTGTTTTGTCCTGAAGATTTGGAGCTGATTCTCCATTTTTCCTCCTATCTTCACTCCTTCCCTGCTCTGAATTGGGGATGCTGCTATGCCCACATTCAGAGGCAGGGACAAGAATTGCTCCTAAAAACCCCAATTGTAAGCATTTAGTGAGGTAATTGGTGACATTTGGGCATAGGCTTGAATGGGAATGAGAAAATTGGTGGAATTTGAGCAGTTTTGTAGTGTTAGGTGTGATTGCTCTCTGTTGAAGAAGGGAGATCTCTAACCTGTCTTCAGGAGCTTTCTCTGCTCAGCTCCTCAGTGAAATGATGCATTTGTGGCACAAAGATAAAAAGCTCATTGCTGCAGCATCTGAAATGGCATAGATCATAATGAGAGGTGGGAGATGTTCCATTCATCCCTGCAACCATCCCAGCTCAGGTTGGTTGGGGCGGGGAGCATCCTGCTCTAGCTGCAGATGCTGACTGCAGTTGGATTGGACTAGATGACCTGGAAAGGTCCTTTCCATCCTAAACCAGTCTAGGATTCTATGATGACAGTACTTCCACCTACAATTTCCAGTCTTCCTTCCAGCTCTGCATTCTAGAGAGTGCCCAAGAACACGGTGTGGAAGCTGGGAATGCTTCTGGAGGCTGACTTGTAGCTGATCAAGTACTAGGGACAATGAGTTCTCAGTTGCTTAGTGACTTCTAGAGTGGCCCAGGCTGCCCAGAGAGCTTGGGGAGTCTCCTGGTGTGCAGAGATTCCAAGGGCAGCTGGAGGGGATGCTGGACAAGCTGCTGGGGCTGAGCCTGAACTTGGCCTTGGATGATCTCCAGAGGTCCCTTCCAACCCCAACCATGCTGGGATTGTGTGAGTGCTAAAGCACATGATGCTCTTTCACAACAGGACAATGATGGACTGCAGAGGAAAAGCAGGAATCCACTCTCTCTCCTTCTCTTTCTTTCCTTTAAATGATCATTTTTAGTCCTCTGCTTGCCTCAGTGCCTTCAATCCTCTTGTCAGCAATTAGCAGGAGCACTGTTTCATTCATCCAGCAGATCTCTGATGTGGCACATTCTAAGAGCAGGAGAGAATAGGGAATCCCTCATTAGTTGCAGCCTCGGGATTAGCTCCTGCTGCCTCAGGCTGTGGTGGGTCAGCAAGAGCAGTGCTGCTACAACTCCAAAGCAGAGCACAGGCATGGCTGCTACCCCAAAATCCAGGGACACCTTTGCTGTCTGGTGCCTTGAAGGTGATAAACAGCTCTTGCAGCTTCTAGAAAGCTGAGTTATAGCTGTGGATATTGGGCAGGAATAACCCTATGGAGCAGGATAAGTTAGGTGTTGAGCTGCTGGAGAGAAGGAGCTGGGAGACAACAAGTTCACCATCAGCCAGCAATGTGCTCTTGTAGCCAGGATGCTCCATGGTTTTCTAGGGTGTATGAAGAAGACTGTGTGCAGCAGGTTGAGGGAGGTTCTCCTCCCCTTCTAGTCTGCCCTTGTGAGGCCACATCTGGAGTGCTGGGGCCAGTTCCCTAGCTCCAGAGAGACAAGGAACTGCCGGAGAGAGTCCAGCCTCCAAACTCTCCTCTCCCTTTCCATGTTATGGCATTTGCAGAGCTCTCTGCAGCAGCCCTGGGGATTCCTCTGACATTAAAAAATGAGGAAGGAGGGAAAAAAAAAAAACTTGCTGTAAAGTGACCTTTTATTAACTAAGGACCTTAAGCAACTTCTCAGAGCTTCTAGGGCAGAAGCAGCATCCTCGAGTGTTGCAGTTTCAAAGTGGTACAGTTGCATCTTCAGTTTTGTGACTGTTCATGTGTCCTCTTTTTGATTCAGAGCAGTAGAATACAAGGCTGCATTTCCATTCTCAGCTCCTTCAGGTCCTTTCTTGGTTGCACTGATTGACATTTGAGGGGCAGGATGAGAAGAGCTTGGTTGGAAGTTTCTCCTCCTGTTCAGATAGAACCTCCTGGCTCACCCAGTGTGTGCCCATTGCCCCTTGGCCTGGCCCTTGGCACCCCTGAGAGCAATAGCCAGGACACAGGCTGTGAAGTTACCTCTTGTTTCTCATCTCTCTGCTTGTTCTGGAATTGGAAAGCTGAACTGACATGGAGAAGCTTCAGCATGTTTGTGCCTCTTTTTTCTCCTTAACCATTTTGATTGACTTTGCAGTGTTGCTCCACTCCTTCCTTCCTGGCACTGATGCTGGCAGTCCTGCTTCTCTCTGTTTTTCCATTTCCATTAGGACTTCCCTTCCAATTCCAGCCCCTATTTCTCTTCCAATTCCAGCCCCTATTTCTCTTCCATGGGCAGATGGGCATTTGGGCTAACTGCTTGCAGTCAGGATCAGCCTGAGTGAAAGATGGGACAGGTTGGTGTACTGGAATGTGTCTTCCCTCTCCCTGCTGTGATCCTGCCCCCTCCCTCAAAACGCCTGTAATCATTGAAACAAATCAATGTCTGGTCATTCTTTTTGAAGGTTCCAAGTCACATCAGTTCTCCCTTGCTGGCTGCTCCATTGACAGGAGGCAGATTGCAGTGAAGCCCATAAAGTGACAGTTTAGGGCAAGCCTGCTGTTGCCTGAGGCAATCAAGGATGGAGGGACCCACTCCATCCTTCTGACTTAGGCCATTCATCCCTCCTGAGGTGCCTTGTCCTTTCTGCTGATGGATTGAGGCAGACAAGCAGCACATGGGTAGGCAAACACCTCAGCCAGGCACTTGGTGCCATTTAACAGCTCCTTCCTGCAGCTGACATTTTCATTTCCCTTCTTCACCTCGCTCATCACTAACTGTTGGGCTCTTGCTGGCTGTACACAACACTAATAGAGAGTGACAGAAAACAAATCCAAGCTCCAGTCCTCATTTCCTATGCTGGAGATTCCAGCAACATTATCTCAGAGGCTTCACCAGCTGAAGCATGAAAGGGAACACTTAAGGTTTAATTGACATTGACCTTATGCAACTATCAGTCAGGCTAAAGTGGCTTTTTGGTGGTGATCTTGTTGGTTTGTTTGTTTGTTTGGGGGTTTTATTAGGTTTTAATTGAAGCATCAATACCCAAGGAAGTGAAGATATTCAATTTGCTGCTGGAGAGAGTCCAGCAGAAGTTGGGACGATGCTGAGGGCACTGGAGCATCTGTGTGAGGAGGAAAGGCTGAGAGCCCTGGGGCTGCTGAGCCTGGAGCAGAGCAGAGCCAGACTTAGATGATCCCCACAGGTCCCTTCCATCCTGTGTGAGCTGAGCTTCCTCCAATCACAGCACCAGGATCAGAATATGCTTTGCATATGAAACACCCTTCCAGCCTCTCATGTTTCTGATGTCTTGTTGCTGTGTTTTGCTCAGCAGGATCCTTAATAGAGAAGTCAGGACATGTAAGTGCAAATGAGATTCCTTTAGAGACCAAAGATGGGTGAGTGTGCATTTATTTTCCCAGTTAGTGTTCTGCCTGCTTCCAGAGAGGCTTGTGGTGCTGAGAAAAGAGTCTCTAGAGGAGGATTTCTGTGTGGTTTTGGCATATTCTATGAGTCAGAAATGCTGAGGAGTTAGGATGTTGGCCAGCTGGGTTGGGAAGGGGAGGAAGAACCAAGGATTTTGGTGATAAGAGCTCACATCCTGGGCTCAGCTTTGGGCTCCTCACTCCCTGCCAGAAGGATATGGAGGTGCTGGAGTGTGTGCAGAGAAGGGCAAGGAAGCTGGGGAAGGGTCTAGAGCACAAGTGTGCTGAGGAGCAGCTGTTGGCTTGGTTAGGCTGGAGAAGAGGAGGCTCAGGGGAGACCTTAGCTCTCTCTGCAACTCCCTGACAGGAGCTTGGAGTGAGCTGGGGATTGGTCTCTTCTCCCAAGGAACAAGAGGAAACAGCCTCAAGTTGAACCAGGAGAGGTTTAGATTGGATATTAGGAACAATTTCTTCCCCAAAGGTTTGTCCAGGCCTGTGCCAGTCTGCCCAGAGCAGTGCTGCAGTCTCCATCCCTGGAGGGGTTGCAAAGCCCTGGAGCTGTGGAGCTGAGGGACATGGTTAGTGCTGAGCTGGCACTGTTAGGTTAATAGTTGGACTTGATCATCTTGGAGGTCTCTTCCAACCTTAATTTTTCTATTTTCTGATTCTTTTGTGCCTTAAGCTGCCGTGAGACAGATTATGGATGCAGAGGAAAGTTTGGGTCTTATAGAGATATTCCAGGCCTGTGCTTCTCTCACTTTTCTCTAATCTACTCTTCTTGCATAGAGGAAAATCCTCATCATGTCTACTATCAGATGGAGAAATGAATTGCTCTGATTTAGGAAACTCTGCTGACTGATTGGCTCTTCCAACTTCATTTGATGGCTAAGAAACTGCATCTCAAATGCTCTCTGTTCCCCCAAAGGATGCTGCTATTGCATCCTCAGCATTTATGTAGAAAAAACTGATGCTTGGAAATAGAAAGAGGAATATCTTGAGTAACAAAATGAATATGATGCCAGATTCCCTCAAGGAAAAGAAGGTTAATTCTTTATAGCTATCTCTAAGTTACTCCTAATTTCTCTGCTCCTGAGCTCCAATGCATTATTTAGGACATAAAAGATATTAATTGGAAAGGATGCTCTCCAGAGAGAAGCCTTCCTAATAAACCATTTCACTTACAGGGTGGCAGATAATAGCTCTGATTGTATTAAAAGGAACTACTTCCTCCTGCTTGTATTATTCCAGGAGGAGCAAGTGACAGGGTTGAGACTTAGAGTCATGGAATCATTTTGTTGGAAGAAGTGTGCAGGATCAAGTCCAAGTATGAACCAGCACTGCCAGGTCACCACTAAACCATGCCCCTCAGCTCCGTATCTCCATGGCTTGTAAACCTCCTTCTCTGGAGAGATTCCAAACCCACCTGGACAACTTTCTCTGGTTAACCCTGGACTAGATGATCTAAAGATGTTTAAGAAACATCTAGATGCTCTCCTTAGGGCTATGGTTTAGTGGTATAGGTATGGTTGGACTTGATGAGCTTAGAGGTCTCTTTTGACCCTAGTGATCTCCAGAGGTCTCTTCCAACCCCTAGCAGTGTTTGATTTGGTGTGAAACTGCCTAGAAATGATCAATGGTTAGCATCTGGAGTGTGATACCCAGGTCTGTCCCTCTTCTTCTAAGGCATTCTTGGGTTTGGAGTAAACTCAGAGTAGATCACACAGGATGGTAGGAGTTGGAAGAGATCTCTTGGGCATCATCCAGTCCATCCTCCTGCTCCAGCATCTTGCCCAGCATCCCCTCCAGCTGCCCGTGGCATCTCTGCACACCAGGAGGCTCCCCAAGCTCTCTGGGCAGTGCCCTGGCACTTCCAACCTGTGTCCCATTCCAAGGCTGCTCTGTTGGAGCACACTTCAGTGATTTTTTTCAAGCCATGTAGGTTGTTTTAAGCTTAGCTAATTCCTTTCCCCAGTCAAGATGAGAAATGAGTGTTTCTGTACTAAATTACCCTCTGCTTGCTGCCATCTGTGTCTTTGATGGAAACAGAGAATGTTTGGCATCGTATGTTCTGTTTTCAGTTGCAAATGCAAAGTGCTAGCAGAAGAAGAGTGTGTGGCACAGCAAAAAAAAGAGTGAGAAAGCAACAGAATTGGCACATTCCTGGTGCCTTTCATGCTCATTTTCATGCTGGCATCTAGCTGGAGGTGTGGTTGGCCTTGATGATCTTAGAGGTCTCTTCCAACCTTCATGATGCTGTGAACATGCTTGGTTTGGGGCATGGCATCTCTCCTCTTGAAATGAGCTAAGGGAATCCTTCCAGGGAGCAGCAGCTCTTCCTCACGCTTTAGAAGTCATATGCAGAGACTTCTTGACCAGAGAGATGTGGTCTAGATATTACATGTGTGTATCTTGATGATGTCCACCAGACACTGCAGTTCATTCAGACCCTGAGCAAGCTGCTCTAGTTGTAGATGTCCCTTTTCCCTGCAGGAAAGATGACTTGGAAAGGTTTCTTCCAACCCAAACCAGTCCATGTTGTGTAGCTGTGGCCTTTACCTTCCTCCCTTCCCTCAGGAGATGTCTAAAGGAAGAAACTTCCCATCTCTTTGTTGTTTCTCATTAGAAGAGGACAAGAAGGCTGCAGAGGGCCTGTTTGCAAAGGCCTGGAGTGAGAGGACAAGGGGCAATGGTTTTAAATTGGAGAGGAGTAGATTTAAATTGGACATTAGGAAGAAGTTCCTCCCCACAAGGGTGGTGGAACACTGGCCCAGGTTGCCCAGGGAGGTGGTTGAGTTGCCATCCCTGGAGGCATTGCAGGTGAGGCTTGCCAGGGCTCTGGGCAAGCTGCTCTAGTTGGGGATGTCCCTGGCCACTGCAGGGGGTTGGACTAGATGAGCTCCAGAGGTCCCTTCCAACCCAAACCAGTCTAGGATTCTGTGATTCTATGAGAGCTTTGCTTATGAAACAACTTAGTGCTCTTCAGCACTCTGAACAACTTCAGCAGATGCTTGGCTTCTGGAAGGGGAATTTGAGGTGAGGAATCCCTCTTGGAGCAGCCAGGCAAGTCAAGAGAGGACATCTGGAACTGTGAAAGTCACC
Organism: Bucco capensis; assembly: GCA_013396975.1. Lineage (NCBI taxonomy): Eukaryota > Metazoa > Chordata > Aves > Piciformes > Bucconidae > Bucco > Bucco capensis. The sequence continues at coordinate 47,876 of VWZO01000701.1, read as the reverse complement.
TTGACTTTTACACAGAGGATGCTAATGTCCTTTTCAGAGCTTCCAAGTAGGGTAGGGATTGCTCAGCACCCTTTCCTGGCAGGGATAAATCATCAGTCCAGTGCCTTCTGTGTTGATCAAACTCAGTGTTTTGGTCCATGTTCAGTAATTGAAAGCATTAAGAGGATGATGAGGATGATTTCTTCCTTCTCTCTAGTCTAAATCTCTTCTCTTGCATCTTGAAAAGAGCTAAATGTCCTCTAAAGGCAGCAAATGTGTGCTAAAAAAAGGAAGATAAAAAAAAGTTACTTTGTTGGCCAAAAATATATGAAAAGGAGCCAGGATTGACAATGGATAATTGTGTTTTCACGGACCAGCTTTTGTTCTGCTTTATCTGTTCATCCAGAGCTCCTCCAGTTATTGTCTGGAGTTGCCTTCTGCTGGAAGACAAAGTCCTCTGTGTTTACAGAGCAGGAGAGAAAAGAATCCATAGTCTTATTGTCCTCTTCCAAGGAGTTTTCATCTTGTGGTCAAGACTCACATTCACTCCAGACCCTAAAAAAGACCAAAATTGGTGCATATTCTTGGCTTTTGTTATTTGTTTAGTGCATGTTGTATATGATTTCTAGAAAAGAAGGCTCCCAGGAGACCTTCTTGTGGCCTTCCAGGATCTGCAGGGAGCTACAAGAGGCCTGGGGAAGGACTTTTAGGATGTCAGGATTAGGGAGAATGGATCCAAGCTTGAGGAGGGGAGATTGAGGTTGGAAAAATAAAGAGGTCTTGCCTTGACCAGGATTGAGCCTTCCAAATGTAATCAGTGTAAAGATCAATATCTCAAGAAGTTAGTCAATATTTCCCCATGCTGAGAGGAAGTTGGGAGCTCCAAGATTGTAATGAATTATTGAATGCCACTGTGGAGGGGAGGGGGGAAGAGAGACTTAAATAAGCTAAAAATACTCTTATTGCCTTTATGGGTTTTTTTTTCTTTACCAAAGTGCCTTGCTCTGTGACCAGAAGCTGAAAGTATCCTAAGGCTGAAAGAGCCAATTTGGGGAGAGAAGTCACTTAGCAGGCATGCTTTGCCCCAGAATGAGTTGGACTTGATCATATTAGGAATGCAGAGACTTGGCAGGGCAGCTGCATGCAACCTCATGAATGATTCAGCCTAGCCCCCAGGTAGAATTATCCAGAGGAGTGAACAGGAGGGGAGAATGTAGTTCCTATTAATGTTTGCTTATTCAGATAATTATTTTACAGAATCATTAAGGGTGGAAGAGACCTCTAAGCTCATCAAGTCCAACCATTGACTCCATTTTCTCCTCCTGGTTGAGCTGGGTCCAGCTCACACAGTGTTACATGTGCTTTGCATGTTCTTCTCTTGGTGACCTGAAGCCCAGGAGATACCTGAATCATCTCTGCTAGCTTTTCATCACCCGTTGATGTGTGATGCTTCTATGCTGTGCTTTCAAACAACACAGAATCCCAGCATGGTAGAGGTTGGAAGGGAGCTCTGGGAATCATCTAGGCCACAGTATCCCCTCCAGCAGCCCTTGGCATCTCTGCACACCAGGATGCTCCCCAAGCTCTCTGGGCAGCCTGGGCCAGGGCTCTGCATCCTCACGCCAAACAACTTTCTTCTCCTGCTCAGCTGCAACCTCCTGGCTTCCAGTTTGTGCCTGTTGTCCCATCCCTGAGCAGAGTGTGGCCCCAGCCTCTTGCCCCCTGCACCCTTCAGCTCTTGCTCAGCATGGAGCAGCTCCCCTCTGGCTCTGCTCTGCTCCAGCCTCAGCAGCCCCAGGGTTGGAAAAGATCTCTTAAGATGAAGTCCAGCTGTTGCCCAACACTGCCAGCTCACCACTGAGCCATGTCCCTTAGCCCCACGTCCATGGCTTTTTAACCCCTCCAGGGATGGGGACTCCAGCACTGCCCTGGGCTGCTTAATCTAGAGCTTGACAACCCTTTTGGGGATAGACATTATTCCTAATATCCAACCTAAACTTCCCCTTGGTGCCACGTGAGGCTCTTTCCTCTTATGTGGGGTTTGTGATTAAGTCTTATCCTAAATCTGTTTCAGTGCTCAGTTGGTAGCTGATAGGTTTTGGTCCATAAAAATGCTTCAAAAATCCCCAAACTCTTTGCTTCAGTGATTTTAGAGTTAGTCAGAAGCTTCAGGCTGATCTTTAGGAGTGGACTGGGTCACCTTGCTGCTTTCAGGTCAGCAGAGGTAGACTTGCATGTCCTTTCTCAGGGAGATGGAGTTGTGTCTTTCTGCCCCAGGATGAGGTGGAGCAGCCCTGAAACCATCAACTCCTGCTGACTTGGACAGGAGAGAACATGAACGAGGATCAGACACAGGCTGCATGACAGAAATCCATCTGGCTCTGACATCCTCCCCTCATCAATTATGAACTGCTTGTGTTTGTGTTCAGGGAGCTCCACAGCCCCTTGAGGAGACATCTCCACCCCTCTGCTGTCTTCTTTCATTCCCACAGACAAGCTGGTGCCAGCTTCCATCAGCACATGAGGAGAGCTGTGGATGTCACTTTGGGTGACAGTTGATCCATCTCTCTTCACTCCAGCAAGCTCATTGTCAGGAGCTGGCTGGCATCAAGCTTGGAGAGGAAAGGGGGAATGTAAACCAAGAGAAGAGCTGCACCACAGGAGGATGATCCTCAGGAGTTTCAGAAGGCCAAGGGCAAGGTCCTGCACTTGGGTCAGGATAATCCCCATATCAATCAAAGCTTGGGATAAAGGGATGGAGAGGAGAAGGCTCCAGGAAGACCTTAGTGCAGGACTTCAAGGGCCTAGAAGAAAGCTGGGGAGAGACTTTTTATTAGGAGCTGTTGGGGCAGGACAAGGGGTGATGGTTTGAAACTGAAAGAGGAGATTTAGACTAGATAAAGGATGATTTTTTATTTCCAGTGTGAGTGGAGAAAGGAAATAATTTCTCAAGTCTTTACCTTACATAAAATCCTGTAGTGGAAAAGAAAAAGCCAGGTATGATCTCAGCCTTTTAGATGCTTCTAAACTCTAACAAAATGTGCAAGTTCCTCCTCTAGGCATGAAAAATCTGCTTGTCCCTTGCTCCAGCATCTCCCATTTGTCCACTTCTTGATTGCTTTCCTCCTCCCTTTCCCAAGGGATCCCTGTGCACCAGCTAAATGTCTGAGAGCTCTCCAGGCAAAGCCAGAGTGACTTGGGTGGAACTGACTTTAAAGAGATTGGATGGCACATTGCTCCAGTCTCTGAAGCCTTGTCAGCTTCGATTTATTACAGCTGCTCCCATTCCAGAGCTGTGCACTTGGCTCCTTAGGGATCTTCCTCTCTCTGCTGCTGGATGGGCAGTGTCACAGGCCATCAGATACTCACTAGACACTTGGAGTCCAGCAGAACATTGGGAACTTAGCACCACAGCTTCCTGAGTGCTTTTCTCCTCTGTGGAGGAATAGATATACATATTTGGAGTGAAACCACTTGTGTTTTGTATGTATGTCTTTAAAGTGGATGAAGATGATGTATTTTATTCATTTAGGGGGAAAAAGAGCTCCAGTGTCTTCCGAAAGATCACAGAGTGTCTATCTGTCAGATAACTGTCAAATGAACAGGTTGCCCAGAGAGGTGGTAGGAAATGTTGGGAAGGGACAAGGGGTGATGGTTTGAACTAAAAGAGATTTAGACTAGAGAGAAGGAAGAAATTGTTTGTGGTGATGGTGGTGAGAGCCTGGCCCAGGTTGCCCAGAGAGGTGGGAGATGTCCCATTCATCCCTGGAAGCATCCCAGCTCAGGTTGGTTGGGGCTGGGAGCAACCTGCTCTGGTTGCAGATGTCCCTGCTGACTGCAGAGGAGTTGGACTAGATGAGCTTGGAAGGTGCTTTCCAACCCCGAAGCAGTCTGTGATTCTTTGGGGCCAGTTCTAGGCAGCTCCCTTCCAAGCCCAACCATGCTGGGATTTTATCATCTCACACCATAGAAGTGGTCAGCAGGCAGAAAGGTGCATTTCATGTAACTTTAATTTTAGGGATACATTCAGAATTAATTGCCTGCATAGGGGAAAAGAAGGCCTGGAAAGATGATGAACTGCTTACCACCCTCCCCTTTGGCTCTGCAGCATGCTAAGTAGGTGAGAAGTAGTCTGCCAAAGCAAATCTCCTGTGCCTGGGTGTAACAGCAGTTTTTGTGCTTGCTTATTCAACATGTTTAAAAATGGAAGGTGAGCTGAAGAGTCCCTGGGAGAGTTACTGTCATCGTCCGGGTGGACAATGAGGGGGAGAGAGAGATGTTTTGGACTTCACAGGAAGGTGCTGACAGTCCAGATGTCTGTGAAAGGTCATCTCCTTTCTTCTGTTTGTCTGGTATCTTCCATAATCACAGAATCATGAAGGTTGGCAGAGACCTCTAAGCTCACCCAGTCCAACCATACCTACCATCCCCATGCCACTAAGCCATGGCCCTAAGGAGAGCAGCTAGATGTTTCTTAAACCCTGCAGGGATGGTGACTCCAGCACCTCCCTGGGCAGCCTGGGACAAGATTTAACAACCCTTTCAGTGAAGAAATGCCTCCTTATATCTAATCTAAACCTCCTCTGGAGCAACTTGAGGCCATTTCCTCTTGTCCTCTCACTATTAACCCTGGAGAAGAGCCCAACCCCCAGCTGGCTCCAAGCTCCTGGCAGGGAGCTGCAGAGAGAGCTAAGGTCTCCCCTGAGCATCCTCTTCTCCATCCTAACCAAGCCCAGTGCCCTCAGCTGCTCCTCAGCACACTTGTGCTCTAGACCCTTCCCCAGCTCCCTTGCCCTTCTCTGCACACACTCCAGCAGCTCCATGTCCTTCTGGCAGGGAGTGAGGAGCCCAAAGCTGAGCCCAGGATGTGAGCTGTGTCCTCCCCAGTGCCCAGCCCAGGAGGACAATCCCTGCCCTAGTGCTGCTGCCACACTAGTGCTGAGCCAAGCCAGGATGCTCTTGGCCTTCTTGGCCACTCTGCTGCCTCATCTCCAGCTGCTGGTGACCAACAATCCAGGTCCTTTCCCAGAAGACATCTTTCAAGCCACTCTGCTCCAAGCCTGGAGCATCCTTCTGTGCTTTAGTTCTTGCAGATCTTCCACTATTCCCTGAGATCCAAATGTAAATCCAGCCCTCAGGGGATTTGTGCACTTGCTGGTGGAATGAGGTTCCATCAAACAATGAAAAGCTTATGCTTATCTATGCTTCTTCCATCTGTGGCAGATGTAATATTAATAACACATTTCTGTGGTGTTTTTTACTTAAGTCACTCAGCTGTAATCCAGCACAAATTAGTTGAGGTTAGAAGTAGTCTTTAGTTTGGAACATTTCAGAGCTCTTCCAGTGCTTGACAGGAGGTTGGAGTGAGGTGGGTGTTGGTCCCTTCTCCTGAGGAACATGGGGCAGGAAGAAAGGAAACAGCTTTAGGTTGCCCTAGGGGAGGTTTAGATTGGATATTAGGAATAATTCTTCCCCAAAAGGTTTGTCCAGGCCTGTGCCAGGCTGCCCAGGGCAGTGCTGGAGTCTCCATCCCTGGAGGGGATGCAAAGCCCTGGAGATGTGGAGCTGAGGGACATGGTTAGTGCTGAGCTGGCAATGCTGGGGAACACTTAAACTTGATGATCTGAAAGATCTTTTTCAACCAAAACATCAATCTCCACTTTCTGGGATAGAAAACGTTGGGAAGGGAGATGAGAGTGATATTGCCTGGTTTGGGTTAAGTCTGGTTAACATCTCTCATGTACTTTGGATTATTAAGTTGTTTGTAATGCAAGAGCCTGAGATATTCCAGTGGTGCTCAGAGAGATCAATCAAAGTTGCTCATCCTTTAAATCAAATATAGATGTGTTTTTATCACTAAAGAAGTGTGGAACTGGTGCACAAGTACCCAACATTTCTTCTCTGTTGTTGCATCTCCCTGCCAGGAGCTTGGAGTGAGCTGGGGGTAGGACTCATCTCCAGGGTTAGCAGTGAGAGGATGAGAGGAAATGGCCTCAAGTTGTACCAGGGGAGGTTTAGCTTGGGTATAAGGAGGAATTTCTTCCCTGCAAGGCTCGTTAGGCATTGTCCCAGGCTGCTGTGTGCTGTGCTGAGACAGTGCTCCTGTTGTCTTCTTGTAATAGGATTGGGTTGGGGTTTTTTTTGGGGGGTGGGAAGGATGCTTTGGAATAATCCTTCTTCTTATTATATTGCAATATGATAATAATAATTCATGTTTGTTTTAAAAATGACCAACATGCATGTTTAACATGCATTTCCCCAATTTCTGTGAAAGCTATCATGGTTGTAATAGCATTGTCTGCAAAGCTCCTTTTCTTCCTAAACCTTTCTCCTTAATCCCTTCCAAGCAACATGCTAGGGAGAGAATTAACTTCAGATTGGAGAGATAAAGGAGAGGCCAAAGTTAATGACAGGGACAGAAAAATGAGAGATAAAAGAGAATTCCAAGAGGAGACCAGCAGCTTGGAGTATTTGCTTGATGAGTAACTAGCTCAGGAGAAAAAAAAAAGTGTATTTTCTGCCTCTACAAAACCGCATTTTCTGGTAAATAGATTCTTAAAGTAATCTTCCTGTAGACATGCAATGAATATGTTGAGAAGGGTTGTGTTTGGGATGCTGTTTGGCTTCAGGATGGACAAATAATTACAGTGGGCAGCTTAAAGTTGATTCATGTGATGAGATATCCAGACAGAAAGCTGTTGAGTGGGGAAGGAAATGAATCTTATTTACCACTGAAACTCAGAATAAAGAGATATTCTATTATTAAAAGGCCAACAAACAATGTGGTTTTCATGCCTTCAACCATGTTGCCACAGAATCATCTAGTAAATGCTCATCAGTTGGCTTCAGTTCTGTTTCATCAGCTGCTTTAGGTAGGTAGGAACCTCAGGGAGCTTCTGAAAACTGATGTTTTGCCTCAAAACATGCCTGAAGTTAAAGATGCTATGCACACAGAGATTCCCAACTGTCTTGGAGAGAGAGATTTCTTACTAGTGTTCCAGTGTGTGCCCATTGCCCCTTGGCCTGGCCCTGGGCACCCCTGAGCAGAGTGTGGCCCCAGCCTCTTGCCCCCTGCACCCTTCAGCTCTTGCTCAGCATGGAGCAGCTCCCCTCTGGCTCTGCTCTGCTCCAGCTTCAGCATTCCCAGGGCTCTCAGCCTTTCCTCCTGCCACACATGCTCCAGTGCCCTCAGCATCTCCCTAGCCTCTGCTGGACTCTCTGCAGCAGTTCCTTGTCTCTCTGGAGCTGGGCAGCCCAGAACTGGGCAGAGTCTGCTGGGAAGAGTTGGAGTTAAAGGGAGGATTCAGCACTGCCAGGGGAAACAAAAGATTTAGGACTATGTGATGATGTAAAAACAGGATAATATTCAAGCAGTGGAGATGTCAAGATGTTTTATCATGAAGGAAAAAATGAGATTGCACCTCATTGCACTGAGAGTTAACTTTGTCCAAAGTATTGTGTATTGCCTCTGACTCCCAGAAGGACATGGAGGTGCTGGAGTGTGTCCAGAGAAGGGCAAGGGAGCTGGGGAAGGGTATAGAGCACAAGTGTGCTGAGGAGCAGCTGTTGGGTTGGTTAGTGTGGAGAAGAGGAGGCTCAGGGGAGACCTTAGCTGTCTCTGCAGCTCCCTGACAGGAGCTTGGAGTGAGCTGGGGATAGGTCTCTCCTCCCAAGGAGGAAGTGATAGGAAACAGTCTCCAGTTGTGCCAGAGGAGCTTTAGGTTGGTATTAGGAATGATTTCTTGCCCCAGAGGTTTGTCCAGGCCTGTGCCAGGCTGCCCAGGGCAGTGCTGGAGTCTCCATCCCTGGAGGGGTTGCAAAGCTGTGGAGCTGAGGGACATGGTTAGTGCTGAGCTGGCAGTGCTGGGGAATGGTTGGACTTGATGATCTGAAAGATCCTCTTCCACATGAAGTGATTCTCTGATTCTCCCATTGAGATTCAAACATGGCTTTTCCATCTCCATGCTTTCCAGAGGGTGTCTGTGGAGCACACTTTGCTAGGAAACTACTACTGCACTTTAAACCCAAGAATTAGAAATGATCTAAAAAAAAATGCCATCATTTAATCAGCATGATTGCAATCTCTGAGAGGCTGAAGCCAAGCCAGCCTTGGGAGTTAAGTAGGGCAGTTTATTAAAAGCAATGGAAGTGATCAATTCCAGGCTTTCCCAGTCTCAGGCAGGAGCCTAAAGCAGGAATCAGCAGTGCCTAGGAGAAGACTTTAAGGACAGAATCCTCTTATCTCAGGAAGCAAGGAATCAAAAGAGTTATTGTTGTCTGGATGCAGCTAGCTTAGCCTTGGCATTTAGAAGCACAAAGAGGACTCTGCCTCTTGAAAGGGTGCTTGACTCATTCAAGGCCAGGAGGGAGAAAGCTGTGGCTTTGTTTTGGTCACACCTGCCTACATGGGCCAGGATGTAAAAGGTAATGATGATGCTTTTGAAGAGTTCATTAATATTTGCTTTATCAGCTTGCTTGAGGCTCAGACTGCAATGGCTACAATGAGCCTACCTAGTAAGAGAAGTTTGCTGTGCTCTGTGGTTTAGAACATTCAGTTATTGAGGAACAGGTTTGTTCCATATATTATTAATTCTCTAGTAAAGAGATTTTTGTAGTGGATGATTCCCTCTGAAACATTATTTCTTACCAAACACTCATTATCCTTTCATTTGTGAGCTGCTGTCATCAGGAGAGCTTGCCCTATTCCTCCTGGGGCTTTCCTGATGGATCATGAACTGAATGTTGTAGGTAGACAAAACACATTTTCTGCTTTCAAATGCTTAAAAATACTTAAGGAAGTTCCAAAGCATGAACAGTTTTGGGTTGAGTTGGAAAAGACCTTCAAGATCCTCTAGTTCCAAGCCCAGTTTTGTTGGGACAATCCCCACTATCAACCCAGGATGCCCAGAGAGGTGGGAGATGTCCCATTCATCCCTGTGCCCATCCCAGCTCAGGTTGGTTGGGGCTGGGAGCATCCTGCTCTAGCTGTAGATGTCCCTGCTGATGCAGGAGGTTGGACTAGATGAGCTTGGAAGATCCAATCCAACCCAGTCTGTGCTTCTAAATCTGAGTAGCATCCTGACTTTGAACTAAAGACTTGAAATGAGCTTCTTCTGCTCTAAGTGACTTTGGCTCCATTAGAGTGCTTCAGAAGTCAAGAGCTGAAAGGACTTACTGAACTATTCTCACTTCTTTTTTTTGTTACTGATGGGGTTTAATATTTCTGGGTAGCAATAATAACTAATAATTAATCTTTTTTGTGTGTGGTCTGTCTCCCAGTTTGGTGTCATAACAGGGATGTTCTTACCCCTCCCAGCAGTAAGCAATGTTCATTTTTCATCCCCAAATCAGCTGCTGCTCAAAGGCCTTGCTGTGTGCCCCACACAACACTGAGGGCACCATGAATCTTTGGTGTTTCAGGCCCCAGCATAATTAAATCATGATTTAATTACTTTATTGCTAGTGTTGATATTTAACTGGATCACTTCTAAACCTCCAGAGAGTAGGAGGAGCTGATGGCTTCTGGAAGAGATTTGTCATATCCATTCCAGCATCTCTGCCTTCTCTGAGATCACATTAGCTTTTTGTGTGCTAATTATCAAAGCACAAAGCACATTTCATCTTCTGCTTGGTTGCTGTGATAATAGCCTAGGTAAAATAAGGATTGAATCTTGACTTCTCAGGGGAGAAATTCCATTGTGGAGCTTTCTTGTTGGCACTAGGCTTGTTGAGTTTGGATTCTTTGAAGCCAGAAAGAGTTTGTGCCTCATGGAGATGATTTTTGTAGCCATGCATATGTGAAAGGGCATCTTTATGAAGCAGAAGAGCAAAGGAGAACTGGTAGTTTTCTCAGGGAATCCTCTCATTCCATATTTCTCCTCTTTATCCTAATCATTCAACTGCTGGAGATGGATTCCAGGAGGTTTTCCATCTGTCATTGCTGGAGATTGATTCCAGCAGGTTTGGATTGGGCTGCTTTCACTCAGTAGTTTGGATGTCTGAAGCTGATCCAGAGGAACACAAAGAAGGAATTCCATTGGCACTAGTTCATGACCTTGGTATTTCGTTAGCAAGGCTAACATCTGGAGTGCTTTCTTGATGGGGAAACATGCCAGGATTGTTGGCACATCCAAAGGGAGCAGTAGCCATTTGCATGGAGCTTTAGAGCTGCAGTGAGCTGGGGGAATACAAGGTGGAAAGCATAGCAAAGAGAACTTGTGGATGCCGTTACTGGGATGCTGAGTTGGGGTAAACTACTCAAGGAAGCTGCATCTTGGAGTTTTCCAAGGTAATGAGCACTGCACAAATGTAGGAGATCATAGGACAGAATCATTTCTGGTTGGAAAAGTCCTCTGAGATCATGGAGTCCAAGCATCCATCCAGCACTGCCATGCTCACCACTAAACTATGGCCCCAAACACCACAGCTCCGTGGTTTTTGAGCACTTCCAGGGATGGTGACTCCATCTCCTCCCTGGGCAGCCTGAAAACCTTCTGGGGGAAGAAATTCTTCCTAATATCCAATCTAAACCTCCCCTGGTGCAACTTGAAGCATATTAGATGTGCTCAAGCATCCTGCTTGGTAAAGAAAGCAGATGTTGCAAGGAAAAAGAGCTGAGAGGAGTCATTTTTCCCCTATTTAGTTATTTCTACTCCTATTAATTGAATTATGATGGAGAATGGATCTATACTTCCCTCACTTGGCTTTTACTGCCATGTTTCCTTCCCTTCTCTTTTCAGGTAAGCTCTCACCAAAACATGCCCAAGCATCAGTAGCTGGAATTCAACCCAGAACATCTAAACAGAGTAAGAAAGAGAAGCACAGAATCATTTTGGTTGGAGGAGACCTTTTAGATCAAGCCCAGCTATTAACCCAACACTGCCAGGTCACTTTACTACCACCTCTTGGCAGGGAGCTGTAGAGAGAGCTAAGGTCTCCCCTGAGCCTCCTCTTCTCCACTAACCAAGCCCAGTGCCCTCAGCTGCTCCTCAGCACACTTGTGATCACAGTATCACAGAATGTCAGGGGTTGGAAGGGCCCTAGAAAGCTCATCTAGTGCAACCCCCCTGCCAGAGCAGGAGCACCTAGACCAGCTCACACAGCAATGTGTCCAGGCAGCTCTGCAATGGCTCCAGACAAGGAGACTCCACAGGCTCCTGGGCAGCCTGGGCCAGTGCTCTGGCACCTGAACTGCAAACAAGTTCCTCCTCAGGTTAATACTAAACCTCCTGTGCTCCAACTTGCTCCCATTGCCTCTTGTCCTACCATTGGATGCCATGGAGCAGAGCCTGGCTCTCTCCTCCTCACACTCACCCTTCCCATATTTCTAAGCATTGCTGAGGTCTCCTCTCAGTCTCCTCTTGTCCAGGCTGCAGAGACCCAGCTCTCTCAGCCTGTCCTCCTAGGGCACATGCTCCACTCCTTTCAGGATCTTGCTGGCCCTGGGCTGGACTCTCTCCAGCAGCTCCCTAGCCTTCTGGAGCTGAGGGGCCCACAACTGGACACAGCATTCCAGGGGAGGCCTCCCCAGGGCACAGGAGAGGGGAGAAGAACCTCTCTGGCTCTGCTGGCCACGCTCCTCTTCATGCATCCTAGGATGCCATTGGCCTCTTGGCCACAAGGGCACATTGCTGCCTCATGGGCATCCTCCTAGCCACCAGCACTCCCAGAGCTTTTTCCCCAGGGCTCTTCTCCAACACATCAGTTCCCAGTCTGGACTGATCCATGGGCTTGTTCTTTCCCACATGCAGTACTTTACACTTCTCCTTGTTAAATGTCATTCAGTCTCTCCCTGCCCATGTCTCTAGCCTGTCCAGGTCACTCTGGATGGCAGCACAGCTCCTGGTGTGCCAGCCACTGCTCCAAGCTTGGCATCATCCCCAAACTTGCTGAGGGAACACTCTCCCCCTTCATCCAGATCACTGATGAATCTATTGAACAGTCCTGGCCCCAGCACTGACCCCTGGGGCACACCACTAGTCACAGGCCTCCAGTTACACTCTGCTCCACTGACCACAACTCTCTGGGCTCTGTCCTTCAGCCAGTTCCCAATCCACCTCTTGCAGTCAGCAGGAACATCTGCAACTAGAGCAGGATGCTCAGAGCTTGGCCCAACCTGAGCTGGGATGGTTGCAGGGATGAATGGGACATCTCCGACCTCTCTGGGCTTGTTTCGTGCCTCTTCAGTAGAACATCCAAGACACATCTCTATTCTTACGTTCTGGATCTCTTCAGCTCTTAGATGATTTGTGAACATCTTTTCCATGGTCTGTGTTTGATAAAACAACACAATAAAAGCCATTTCCTGCCTGGCAGACCAAATATTTGCATTCCAGGCCCTGTCTGTTGCCTTGCAAGCTGCTGGTGGCAGAGCAAGAGATGCTCTCCTGCTTCAGAGAGCTACAATAAACACTTATTTACACATCTGCCCACAGCAAGAGTTGCAGCTCAGGCTTAATTATTAAGAACAAATGAGTCCCCAAGGAGATGTCATGGATTTTGTTAGGTCTGGAGAGGACTCCAGTGCTGATCTAATTAATTGAGTTATTCCTCTCTGTAGCAGCAACACTCAGCACAGCAGGATTTTGTTTAGCATCAAACAATAATATGATTTTTTTAGGCTTTCTGTGAAAATAAGAGCTCACAGTGGATTTAATCTTAGTCCTCTGTCACCTTTGTGAGACTCCTGCATGATGTAGATGGGAGATAACTCTAAATGACCACGAGTTATTTATTGGAGGAGGAATAAACAGGGAAATTCATTTCACAAATACATCAATAATTTTATTTAGATTTTTTTTCCCATAGGAAACACTGAAAATATGGAGCTTGACAGCCTTATGGATAAAAATACTCAATCTCTAAGGTGCCAGTTGAGAACTGTAACCTCTGTTTAATGAACCTGTGCCAGGGCAACAGATTGATGCTGGAGACAAATCTTCCGTGTGCACTGGAAGCTGAAGTTGAGCACTTAGTTCCTTACCTATGCCTAATTTCCTTCTACTGAAGAGAAAGTGAGGAGAACATTTATTTCCAAGAGCTAAACCACCACCTAAAAGCCCAAACCTGTTTCCAAACAGCCTGATGATGATTATTGAGAAGAGTGAGCTTCCTCCTCCCTCCATCCCCAACCTCTTTAATAACCTTCATGTAATCCTTTAATCCTGTCAGCTTTTATCTGGAACTTTGTGTCTATTACCAGAGCAACTTTCCTTCATTACAGCAGCATCAAAGAATGGCTTGAGCATGGAGAATTTGTCTCTTAAAAAGCAGAATCCCTCAAACCCACCATGGGGATGGTCTGGGGATCATCTAGTCCCAACCCTCTGCTGATTTACTGAGTGATCAGGAATGAGCTGAACTCTCTCACTCTCTTCTCCACAAGTTTAGCTTGGGCCAGATGCTGTCAGCCCTACTGAGATCAAAATTGGACTTGGAATAGGTACAGGATGCCTAAAGAGGTGGGAGATGTCCCATTCATCCCTGTGCCCATCCCAGCTCAGGTTGGTTGGGGCTGGGAGCATCCTGCTCTAGCTGCAGATGTCCC
>VWZO01000701.1:0-34222 GCA_013396975.1 Bucco capensis | reverse complement strand
GGAGCAGAGCAGAGCCAGAGGGGAGCTGCTCCATGCTGAGCAAGAGCTGAAGGGTGCAGGGGGCAAGAGGCTGGGGCCACACTCTGCTCAGGGGTGCCCAGGGCCAGCCCAAGGGGCAATGGGCACACACTGGAAGCCAGGAGCTTGCAGAAAGTTGTTTGGTGTGAGGGTGCAGAGCCCTGGCCCAGGCTGCCCAGAGAGCTTGGGGAGTCTCCTGGTGTGCAGAGATGCCAAGGGCAGCTGGAGGGGATGCTGGGCAAGCTGCTCGGGCTGAGCCTGCTGGAGCAGGGAGGATGCACTGGATCATCCCCAGAGCTCCCTTCCAACCCTCCCCATGCTGGTATAAAGGGAGAGTGCTGAGAAAGTAGCAAGAACCTGCAAATAGTGTTTTTAATAGGAATAACTCTTCCAGCCTTTAGTCTAACATCCCTGGGGCTGCACTCTCTAATTACAATGTCACCTGAGAATTACTTCACAAAACTCTGACAGACTATTTCTGAGAAATGCTATTTTTTTTTAGTTGTTGTTCAGTGGAGAATTCCTTGAATCTGCAGCAGGTTCTGCTGAGAAATTGGAGAGCAAAAGGCACTTCTGCAAGGAACTGTCAAGCTTCCTTTCAGGGAGATGACTCAGATCTAACCTTCCGCAGTAGGTGCTATCACTGGGGGATGAATGAGGAGCTCTGCCAGCTGGAAATGGCATTTTTAGCAGCAGGAAAACACTGCATGGTTAAGCTAAAAATGCTCTTTGAATGCTCCTTGGCAACCTCCAAGTGCCAAAGTAGTTCCTAGGCTTGAGGACCATAGATGGATAGGAGACAATGGATTGAAGGAAAGCTAGGCTGAAGTGAAGGTAATGCAGGTTGAATTTGAACCTGAGGTTGGTTATGGTTTTGTGCTCTGAAATGTTGTAAATGTCACAGTTTTAGGGGTTTGTTTTGCAAACTTTCCTTCAGCTGAGGTTCCCTGGGCTGCTGTGTGTGGAGCTGTCAGGATGTGTTTGTGGAGCTCCAGAGCTGTCAGTCAGAGGAGATCACTGAGATCTGACAGCTCCTGCCTCATCTCTCTACCTCCATCAACTTTTCATGGGGCTCTTCATCAAAGATGAAGTTAGGAGTAGTCAACTCAGTAGTCCTTCTTTAAACCAGCCTTTCTAGGCTGAGTCCTTCCTCCATCTCTGTTGCTTGCTGTGGAAGGAGAAGAAAACCTCTGGAGCAGCTATTTTCAACTTGTAATGTCATCCAAATTGAAGAACTTAAGGCACTGATCACCTGTGGTTAAATGAAGAACAGTCCAGCTGAAAGATGTTACTAAGCCATGTCCCTCAGCTCCACATCTCCAGGGCTTTGCAAACCCTCCAGGGATGAAGACTCCAGCACTGCCCTGAGCAACCTGGCACAGGCCTGGACAACACTTTGGGGAAGAAATTGTCCCTAATATCCAACCTAATATTCATTTCTTCTTCTCCTATCACTTGTTCCCTGGGAGAGGAGACCAACCCTCAGCTCACTCCAAGCTCCTGTCAGGGAGCTGCAGAGAGAGCTAAGGTCTGCCCTGAGCAGCCAAGTACCAAGTGATGTGCTCCTAGGGTATACTGTAGTATATTTAGTACTTATGTCTTCTGGGGAGGTTTGATTCATCCCAANATTCCTTCCAACCCCTAATTCCTTACAAACCTTGAAGTTATTCCTCACTAAGAAGTTCTGTGGGGAAAATAGTAAATGAAAAGTTTTAGCCTTTCAAATCTATTATGAGAAGCAAGGGGAAAATAAAGTGTTAGATCCAACAGGTAAAGCAGTGACAGAAAGGAATTGCTTTGGATCCTGGCTCCAGGTCTGGGCTGCCCAGCTCCAGAGAGACAAGGAACTGCTGCAGAGGCCAGCAGAGGCTAGGGAGATGCTGAGGGCACTGGAGCATGTGTGGCAGGAGGAAAGGCTGAGAGCCCTGGGAATGCTGAGGCTGGAGCAGAGCAGAGCCAGAGGGGAGCTGCTCCATGCTGAGCAAGAGCTGAAGGGTGCAGGGGGCAAGAGGCTGGGGCCACACTCTGCTCAGGGGTGCCCAGGGCCAGCCCAAGGGGCAATGGGCACACACTGGAAGCCAGGAGCTTGCAGAAAGTTGTTTGGTGTGAGGGTGCAGAGCCCTGGCCCAGGCTGCCCAGAGAGCTTGGGGAGTCTCCTGGTGTGCAGAGATGCCAAGGGCAGCTGGAGGGGATGCTGGGCAAGCTGCTCGGGCTGAGCCTGCTGGAGCAGGGAGGATGCACTGGATCATCCCCAGAGCTCCCTTCCAACCCTCCCCATGCTGGTATAAAGGGAGAGTGCTGAGAAAGTAGCAAGAACCTGCAAATAGTGTTTTTAATAGGAATAACTCTTCCAGCCTTTAGTCTAACATCCCTGGGGCTGCAGTCTCTAATTACAATGTCACCTGAGAATTACTTCACAAAACTCTGACAGACTATTTCTGAGAAATGCTATTTTTTTTTAGTTGTTGTTCAGTGGAGAATTCCTTGAATCTGCAGCAGGTTCTGCTGAGAAATTGGAGAGCAAAAGGCACTTCTGCAAGGAACTGTCAAGCTTCCTTTCAGGGAGATGACTCAGATCTAACCTTCCGCAGTAGGTGCTATCACTGGGGGATGAATGAGGAGCTCTGCCAGCTGGAAATGGCATTTTTAGCAGCAGGAAAACACTGCATGGTTAAGCTAAAAATGCTCTTTGAATGCTCCTTGGCAACCTCCAAGTGCCAAAGTAGTTCCTAGGCTTGAGGACCATAGATGGATAGGAGACAATGGATTGAAGGAAAGCTAGGCTGAAGTGAAGGTAATGCAGGTTGAATTTGAACCTGAGGTTGGTTATGGTTTTGTGCTCTGAAATGTTGTAAATGTCACAGTTTTAGGGGTTTGTTTTGCAAACTTTCCTTCAGCTGAGGTTCCCTGGGCTGCTGTGTGTGGAGCTGTCAGGATGTGTTTGTGGAGCTCCAGAGCTGTCAGTCAGAGGAGATCACTGAGATCTGACAGCTCCTGCCTCATCTCTCTACCTCCATCAACTTTTCATGGGGCTCTTCATCAAAGATGAAGTTAGGAGTAGTCAACTCAGTAGTCCTTCTTTAAACCAGCCTTTCTAGGCTGAGTCCTTCCTCCATCTCTGTTGCTTGCTGTGGAAGGAGAAGAAAACCTCTGGAGCAGCTATTTTCAACTTGTAATGTCATCCAAATTGAAGAACTTAAGGCACTGATCACCTGTGGTTAAATGAAGAACAGTCCAGCTGAAAGATGTTACTAAGCCATGTCCCTCAGCTCCACATCTCCAGGGCTTTGCAAACCCTCCAGGGATGAAGACTCCAGCACTGCCCTGAGCAACCTGGCACAGGCCTGGACAACACTTTGGGGAAGAAATTGTCCCTAATATCCAACCTAATATTCATTTCTTCTTCTCCTATCACTTGTTCCCTGGGAGAGGAGACCAACCCTCAGCTCACTCCAAGCTCCTGTCAGGGAGCTGCAGAGAGAGCTAAGGTCTGCCCTGAGCAGCCAAGTACCAAGTGATGTGCTCCTAGGGTATACTGTAGTATATTTAGTACTTATGTCTTCTGGGGAGGTTTGATTCATCCCAAAATGTTAGGGGATGGAAGGGACCTCTGGAGATCGTCTAGTCCAACGTCCCTGGCAAGAGCAGGAGAACCTCGAGCAGCTTGCACAGGATGTGTCCAGTCATGAAACTCTAACACCAACCATGCAGGTTGAGTTCTTTTACTTCAAATTAGGAAGAGTTAGTTCTAATTCACTCTTAATTGTTGCTCTCAATGCCAAGGGACTTGCTCTGGCACATTTTTGGCCTTCGGCTTCTTGCTGCTGCTTGCCAGATGTGGTGTGGCTCTGCTAGAGGTGGATTCAGAGGCTTGGGTTAGCAGCAGAAGGCATTGGAATTCAGGAATGTGCCTAACTCATCCATCATCCTTTCACAACTGGAAAAGACTTGAGACAAGCTGCCATCCATCACAATTATTTAACTGCACTCCAGGGGGAGGTAAATTGTCTTGAAACAACTTTTTTTCTTTAGCAGATGAGGAGAATTGCAGTTGAGCAAGTTGCATCTCCTCCTGTCAGCTTGGTGCTGCTGCTCACTGAGTTACAGGCTTGACATTTGTTACTAAACATTTAATTTGAGCTAGGGATCTTTTCTTTTCAGAGCTGCTTTACAAATAAACGTGCAGGGCTGAAGCATTTAGATGTGGCTAGCAGATAAATAACAGCAACCACAGGTAAATGAGGAGTAAATTGGCCTTTTAGAGGTACCTTCTTGCTCCCTGGAGGAGGTGGTGGTGGGACAGGGCCTTAAGGGAAGTGCTTTTTATGGAACCATAGACTCATTAAGGTTAGAAAAGACCTCTAAGATCATGAAGTCCAACCCTCAGCCTAGCACCATGTCCCTAAATACAACATTGTTTTGCTTTTCTGATTGTTGTGTCCAAAGTCAGGAGTTGATAGATCCTCCCTCCTGAAGTACTTGAGTCCTTTGAGTCAGCAGATACCTCAGTATCTTTTCTTTGGGCCTTGTTAAGGTGAATAACCAAGCCTGTTGCTTCTGTTATACTTTAACCAAATGAAACTTTCTCCTCCTTAACAAACTAAATAAAGAGGAAAATGCAGTGAGCCAAGCATTGTCTTTGTGCTTCTCCACATCTAGATGTGGGGCTGAGGGACAGGGTGGCTTGGCAGTGGTAGGTTCATGGTTGGCCTTGATGATCTTGGAGGTCTTTTGCAATTCAAAATTACAAGGAGCCATTTAGTGTTGTGCTAGGTGATTCCATCACCTCCCTGGGCAGCCTGGGCCAGGGCTTCACAAGCCTTCTGGTGATGAGATTCATCCTAATATCCAACCTGAACCTCCCCTGGAGCATCTTGAAGTTATTTCTTCTTGTCCTACCACTTGTTCCTTGGCAGAAGAGACCAACCCCCACCTTGCTAAGCTGCTTGCTGTTGGCTTTAGTGGATTATCACAGTTGTAAGGCTGCTATTGGCTGTGACTTCATCTTTCTCCCCTTTTCCTTCCCTTCATCAAGGCTAATTAGCTCTACCTACCTGCTACTCAAGGTCTTCTTGGAGCTATCTTCCATGTGTCTAGTCAAGGGGCTTCATCCACATGGCTCCTCTTCACTCAAAAACCATCTTCTAACCTGCCACTGAGATGATGTGCAAGTAATTAGTCAAGTGATTGGGATGAGGAGCAGCGAAAGGCTGCCTAAGATGATACTAATTAAGGGCTTTTGGCAGGGTAAGGAGAGATGAAGAAAGATGATTAGAGAGACAGAGATGGGGCCTTCAACAGCAGGATTTACAGTGTGTGGTGCAGGATTTACAGCCCTGAAGCTGTTGTGGGTTTGCCATCTGTGCGAGCTGCTGCAGCAGTGTTCATGTGGGATGCTGAGGCTCTTCCTCTTGAGGAAGCCAACAGGATGGTGGTGGTGAGGCCTTGCTGAAACTGAACTCATTTGTCTTGCTTCTCCTGTCCCTGGGCACCCCTGAGCAGAGTGTGGCTCCAGTCTCTTGCCCCCTGTCCTTTAAATATTGCTCAGCATGGAGCAACTCCCCTCTGGCTCTGCTCCAGGCTCAGCAGCCCCAGGGCTCTCAGCCTTTCCTCCTGCCACACATGCTCCAGTGGCCTCAGCATCTCCCTAGCCTCTGCTGGACTCTCTGCAGCAGTTCCTTGTCTCTCTGGAGCTGGGGAGCCCAGAACTGGCCCCAGCACTCCAGATGTAGCAGAGTAGAGAGGGAGGAGAGCATCCCTATACCTGCTGGCCACACACTCTTCTTCATGCAGGTTATGAAGCCTGAAGCTCTGTGTGCTCTTGATTAGTTGTGATACCACGTTTAGTGTTGCCTTAATCCTCTTGTAAGGAAGAATTAGAAGCAATTACTTCATACTCTTGCTAGTAGTGCCCTGCTCTGCTCTGTGGAAGATTCTAGAGTTCACTCTTGAGATCAAGAGGAGCTTGGGCATGTCCATGTTGGAGCTGGAATGGTTTTCATCCCCTCAGATGTGAGTCTCTCTCAATCAGACCTTGTGAAAATGTCAGAGCATTCTAAAGCCAATTCTTTCTCCTTCTGAGAGGAGGTTGGAAGTGTGTCCTGGCGTGCAGAGATGCCAAGGGCAGCTGGAGGGGATGCTGGGCAAGCTGCTGGGCCTGAGCCTGCTGGAGCAGGGAGGATGCACTGGATCATCCCCAGAGCTCCCTTCCAACCCCTAGGGAGTTTCCTGAGTTATTGATCAAGTGGCTGATCAGTGGTTTGGGATGCAGCTGCAGCATTTCTCAGCCACTACATGGGAAAATACAGAAAGTCAGTTTGAAAAGCAAACCCAAATGAGTAGCAGCCTTTCCACCTGAAGGAAAAAAAACCAAACCTGACATGAAATGAGGAAAGGTACAGTAGAAAATCTGGAGAGGGAGAGGAGAAGGAGAAGGAGAGGGGAGGGGAGGAGAGGAGAAGTAGATGGAGAGGAAAAGGAGAAGGGAGGAGAGGAAAAGGAGAGGGGAGGAGAGGAGAAGGATAGGAGGAGAGGAGAAGTAGATGGAGAGGAGAAGGAGAGGAAAAGGAGAGGAGAGGGAAATGCTTCAGTTAGCAGAGCTCCATTCAATCTCTTTGAATTCTTTGTGTGTACAATCCCTTGGTGGCATTTGTTCTCCCCTGTCTCAGTCCACACATTAAAATTCAGGCCATAAACAGCTCTTTTTAAGCATTTCACTTAAAATTTACAGGGGAAAAAAATACCCTTTGTAAGCTAGGCTAATACCCAATGGGATGAATACCAATGTATCCTGGTTTTTTTGTTGTTGTTCCTTTGCTTTATCCACTGATGAAGTAGACTATAAACTTCAATATAGTCTGTCCAGATTTGTAGATGGAGCTATAAAATCATGTTAAGATGGATTTATGAGGACATTTTATGGCTGTGCAATTGTTTATAGAGAAATGGTTAGGGGTATTTTGGTATTAATTGTGACTGAGCTGCAAAGCTTCTGAGGCAGCAAAGCTCAGTTCTTTACTTAAAGCTACAAGTGTGCTGTCATTTCTCCTCTAACCACATCCACTAAGTGTTCTGGACCAGCTCATCAAGCAAATGGGCAGATTAGCCCTGGAATCAAGCTTCCACCTTCTCTCTCCTCCCAATCAATAGGCATGTTGGCTTTATAATGATATTGAGATTGACTGCTTAAATCCTTTGGGGAGTTGAAAGCTGGAAAGAGCTTGTATGGACAAGCAAGCCACAGGAGAGGCTTACTAAAGGAGCCCCTAAGCAGGGCATGGTGATAAAGGAGTGAAATGGGCTTTAAGCAGGAAGATTTCAGGCTCAAAATGACAAGGGTTGGAGAAGAAGCATCAAGGGTAAATGTAAAGTACTGCATGTGGGAAAGAACAAGCCCATGGATCAGTCCAGCCTGGGAACTGATGTGTTGGAGAAGAGCCCTGGGGCAAAAGCTCTGGGAGTGCTGGTGGCTAGGAGGATGCCCATGAGGCAGCAATGTGCCCTTGTGGCCAAGAGGCCAATGGCATCCTAGGATGCATGAAGAGGAGCGTGGCCAGCAGAGCCAGAGAGGTTCTTCTCCCCTCTCCTGTGCCCTGGGGAGGCCTCCCCTGGAATGCTGTGTCCAGTTGTGGGCCCCTCAGCTCCAGAAGGCTAGGGAGCTGCTGGAGAGAGTCCAGCCCAGGGCCAGCAAGATCCTGAAAGGAGTGGAGCATGTGCCCTAGGAGGACAGGCTGAGAGAGCTGGGTCTCTGCAGCCTGGACAAGAGGAGACTGAGAGGAGACCTCAGCAATGCTTAGAAATATGGGAAGGGTGAGTGTGAGGAGGAGAGAGCCAGGCTCTGCTCCATGGCATCCAATGGTAGGACAAGAGGCAATGGGAGCAAGTTGGAGCACAGGAGGTTTAGTATTAAGCTGAGGAGGAACTTGTTTGCAGTTCAGGTGCCAGAGCACTGGCCCAGGCTGCCCAGGAGCCTGTGGAGTCTCCTTGTCTGGAGCCATTGCAGAGCTGCCTGGACACATTGCTGTGTGAGCTGGTCTAGGTGCTCCTGCTCTGGCAGGGGGGTTGCACTAGATGAGCTTTCTAGGGCCCTGCCAGCCCCTGACATACTGGGATACTGTAAAGCCTGGGCTTGATTGGTTTATGTGGAGTCTGTCTTCTGGCAGAGGGAAAGGCAAGATGCTCATGGAAGAGGAGCAGCATCAGGAAGAGTGATGGAGCTTGCTGCTCTTAGTGCAGCTTGAGGAGCTGAGAGGTGAGAATAGTTTATTGGCAGGTGAGGAGGATGCTGGTAGGTTGCTCAGTGAAATCCCTTTTGATGGAGATAAACAGGGTATTGGAGTGGATTTTGGGGGCAAGGAAAACAACAAAGCCCAACTAAACAGCCAGAAATCCTCTCAGAATCTCCTGGTACTTGGCTGAAATGTTAATCTCTCAGCTATCCAGGTTGGATATTAGGAATAATTTCTTCATGGAAAGTGTTGTCTAGGCTGCCCAGGGCAGTGCTGGAGTCTCCATCCCTGGAGGGGTTGAAAAGCCCTGGAGACGTGGAGCTGAGGGACATGGTTAGTGTTGGGTTAATAGCTGGGCTTGATCTGAAAGGTCTCCTCCAACCAAAATGATTCTGTGCTTCTCTTTCTTACTCTGTTTAGATGTTCTGGGTTGAATTCCAGCTACTGATGCTTGGGCATGTTTTGGTGAGAGCTTACCTGAAAAGAGAAGGGAAGGAAACATGGCAGTAAAAGCCAAGTGAGGGAAGTATAGATCCATTCTCCATCATAATTCAATTAATAGGAGTAGAAATAAATAAACAAGGGCATAATGGCTTCTCTCAGATCTCTTTTTTTGCAGCTTTCTTTACCAAACAAGATGCTTGAGCACATCTAATACGCTTCAAGTCACACCAGGGGAGGTTTAGATTGGATATTAGGAAGAATTTCTTCCCCCAGAGGGTTCTTAGGCTGCCCAGGAGGAGATGGAGTCACCATCCTTGGAAGTGCTCAAAATCCATGGAGCTGTGGTGTTTGGGGCCATAGTTTAGTGGTGAGCATGGCAGTGCTGGATGGATGCTTGGACTCCATGATCTCAGAGAGCTTTGCCAACCATCACGATTCTGTGATTGAATAAAGAGCTTTTGTGTGCTCCTGGGTGGTAGCCCTAAGGATAAACTAAGTGAATCCTATCCTATAAGCTATTTGAGAGAGGTCGTTGAGTTGCCTTTCTGTTTTTCTCTGATGAGGCTTATTCCACTGGCAGAATCTCTCTTGAATTTTGAATTCCCCTTTTAAGAATGTGAAGGGAAGGTTCCTTTGGTGAGATATTTGGAGGTCAAAGCTTGATGTGAAAACATTTCAGGCAGTTTAGAGGAGAGATTTGTGCATTTTGAAGTATGGTTCTGTCATGTATTGGTGATAAACAAGAGAGAAAACATCTGCCTGCTCTTGATTCAGTTTTGTAGTGGCTTTGACCACAGTCCAGAACATCAAGAGGTCAAGTCAACTCCAAAACATGTGGATCTTTAGTACATTGAACACTTGAATTGATTGAACACTCAGAAGGAACAGCTTTAAACCTTTATTCAAACCAATTTTATCCTGTCATCACCTGTGAGACTGCTGGAGCTGGCTCTGGGAGCTGGGAACTTTCTAACATCCTCATACCAGCTTCTCCATGTATCTTAGCACAGTTGTGTGTCATTTTCCATCTGTTATTCTCCCTTACTGGCATATACTGAGTTCAGTTTTAGGTCCCACGCACATCAGTGTGCCCAGGAGGCCAAGAAGGCCAAGAGCATCCTGGCTTGGCTCAGCTCTAGTGTGGCAGCAGCACTAGGGCAGGGATTGTCCTCCTGGGCTGGGCACTGGGGAGGACACAGGTCACATCCTGGGCTCAGCTTTGGGCTCCTCACTCCCTGCCAGAAGGACATGGAGGTGCTGGAGTGTGTCCAGAGCAGGGCAAGGGAGCTGGGGAAGGGTCTAGAGCACAAGTGTGCTGAGGAGCAGCTGTTGGGTTGGTTAATGTGGAGAAGAGGAGGCTCAGGGCAGACCTTAGCTCTCTCTCTATCTCCCATTTGGCAATGGGCACACACTGGAAGCCAGGAGGTTGCAGCTGAGCAGGAGGAGAAACTGTTATGTGTGAGGATGCAGAGCCCTGGCCCAGGCTGCCCAGAGAGCTTGGGGAATCTCCTTGTGTTGTTAGGATTGGAGGTTTCTAATCTGTCACCTGCATGCCCTGCTGATGTTTCCTCTCTCTTTCCCTGACAGGATGCTGTACCTTTGAGGAGCCTCTCAGTTCCTGTGGCTACAGTCAATCCGACGATGATGACCTGAACTGGGAGCAGGTGAACACCCCAGCAAAGCCTTCCTCAGGCCAAGGGATGCCATCTGGTTGGTCTTCTGCTTCCCTTTCTTTCTCTTGGATGTGTTTAGTCAGCATTTCTTGTCTTAAGAATGCCTCTTTGCTCTTTTGCTTGTTGTGGTGCAGACTTTAGCCACTGCATGTTCTTGGACCTCAACCTTTGCATTCTGCTGAGCCCTAAACTTCACCTGGTTGGTGATGCAGTCAGTCCCCACCAAAATATGTACAAAATGTTGGTTTGAAACGATTCACTAGACTAAAATGTGTCAGGGTTGTTGGGTTTTCTTTTCTCATGGAGTTATCTAGGTATGTTCAAGAGTTCCCTTCATGGACTGAGCTCTTGTCTCTTGGGTTGATGATTGCCTGCAGCCCAGCTCAGCATCTTTGGCTTTTAAAGGCTGAGCTTTCTGTGACTCTTTGTTACCTAAATGTAGCCAAAACAACAAGATCCCTTCATACAATCACTGCTTGTAGCCTCATGGGACTTCTTCTGCATCATGGACTCACAGAACCATTTGGTTGGAAAGGATCTCAGGGATGATCTGCTCCAACTTCGATTGTGAAAAGCACAATCTAGATAGCCCAGCACCTGTCCAGCTGGAATTAGCCTCATAGTGGAGCATAACTAGATCCAGAAACCGTGCAGATGGATGTCCTGGTGGTTCACATCCATGAGTTTTGAAGCACTGGTTGGAACAAGTGATAGGATAAGAGGAAACAGCCTCAAGTTGTGCCAGGGGAGGTTTAGTTTGGATATTAGGAACAATCTCTTCCTCCAAAGGGTTGTCCAGGCCTGTGCCAGGCTGCCCAGGGCAGTGCTGGAGTCTCCATCCCTGGAGGGGTTGCAAAGCCCTGGAGCTGTGGAGCTGAGGGACATGCTTAGTGCTGAGCTGGCAGTGTTAGGTCAACAGTTGGACTCAATGAACTCTGAGGTCTTTTCCAACCAAAACAATTCTATCATTTCATGAACTGAAGTGCCTTTTCCTTTAGCACTTCAGTTCTTCTGGCAGAGGTAGGACCTTCAGCTTGAAGAGGAATGTTCAGTTTGCCTGAGTCCCAGCACTTGATTGAGTTCATCCTCCTTGAGAAAGGAGGTTCTTGCACATTCCTTTTCCATCTGGCTCCCCTCCAGTGGTCTTGGCACACTCTGTTCAACATTTTCTGGCCTATTTCATCAGTGCTTCATATTGTTCTTCTTTGGAGCTCCCACACACACACAGAGTCCATCAGTCCTCTCTTGGCTTGCAGCAGAAGCTCTACATTCCTGTGCTCAATCACACCACTGGAAAGTCTCTTTCTAGTCCAAATTTCATTCCTTGCTCTCCCCACTTGGATGTTGTGAAAGCAAAAGTCTCTGTTGTTTAGCCTTGGCCAACAGAAGAGGTCCAAATCCATGTTTTATTTCCTGTGGTGTCCATAGACTTGAAGATGTTTTGGTCTGGTTTGTGTTCCCAGGGGCAAGGAATTGGTATTTTTATGGAGGGGGAAAATGATCTCTCTTCTAACTTTATTTATCTGCTGTCACACAACTTGTTGCTGATTTGTCTTCCTTATCAGAAGGTTTAAAATAACCTTCTGAGCCAGGAAAAGGGGGATGAAATTTGATAATAAGTTCTATTTTGAGTTCAGGGAGTTTCATTTCTGCCCATAAAGGAAGGGAAAATATGCTCTGGGAGGCTTGGGTCAGGAGATGAAGGAGTTAGGCTGTGGCTCTCAGGGTCAAAAAGCCCTTTGAGAGGGGAAAGAAATGCCTATTTTTTTGGCAGAGTGTGTCTCTGGGCATAATTCAGTCAAATGGTAGCTGATTTTTCTCCATAATTGAATCTAGACAGGTTTTTTTTCCTCTTCTTGCTGAAAAACATCATTTTAATTAGTTAGCCTTAGCTGGAGAGTGATGTGATACAGAGAGGGGAAAATAATGGTTTCGAGTCATTTGTCAGCAGTTTCTGAGCTACATATTTAAGGAGAAAAAGAATAACTGGAGCTGATCATGAATAGAACCTCTTGGATTCATGATTTGGGGAGGATTCTGGGCCTGGAAGCAAAATGCTTGCTGCAAGGATGTTGTAATATCAGAGAGGGGTGGAGCTGCCCTGAAGGAAGCAGCAGCCACATTGGAGAAGGTGGGGAAGGATTCTGGAGCAGGACAGATGAACTATTATATCCTGAACACAACTTCTATTCCTCATCCCTCTGTGCTGCTGGTGGGAAGGAGGAGGGAGGTAGAAGAGCTGGGAACACAGAAGTGAATTTAGACCTGGAAAGAAGGAGTGGAGTGGGAGCAAGGTGATGTTGGTTGGCTTAAAAGCAAGAGGAGGTGCAAGCTGAAGGATTAATAGGGATGGAAATAGATATTTATGGGTGCCAGGTGGCCAGGTAAGAACAGCTAGCATACAGACAGCAGTGAAGAGAAGAGGCCAGAGAAATGCCACATGGAACATCTATAACGATCCTGCTTTTCAGGAGGAATTCCTTCCCTGCAAGGCTTGTTCAGTCTTGGCCCAGGCTGCCCAGGGAGGTGCTGGAGTCACCATCCCTGCAGGGGTTAAGAAACATCTAGCTGCTCTCCTTAGGGCCATGGCTTAGTGGTATGGGAGTGATAGGGATGCTTGGGCTTGATCCTGAGCTCTCTTCCAACCTTCATGTTTCTGTGCTTGTGTGAATGTAAGCTCAGAGCTCTCAAGCAGGGAGTTAGGGAGATCTTTGGGTGCTTTCTGTTATTTCCTCTGGTGCTGGCAAGGCTGCAAGTGAAATTGTTGTGAGCAATGCAAATATTTGCAGGAGGCTGCTCTGCTTGTCACTTGCTGGCTGTCATTTCTGTTCCTGTCCATGGGTTTAGTTACAAAACACTCTGTTCACTTGTTGGGCAATCTGTCAGCAGCCTTGCACAGTTCCAGTTGAGTTCTGAAGGACATTTGTCTTCCAGGCAGTGGTTGCTTTACTATCACTGAAGGCATTTGCAATGAGTCACTGGCTGCAGCCTTTCCATCACTTTAGAGGAGTGCAAAATCAATTCAAAATCAAATCTTTGCAGGCTGCCATTCAGTGCCCTGGAAGGATGTTTTCAGCAGTGAGGACTGAGGGAATTGGGGTTGGTTAGGTTGGAGAAGAGGATGCTCAGGGGAGATCTCACTCTCACCAACTCCCTGACAGGAGCTTGGAGCCAGCTGGGGGTTGGTCTCTTCTCCCAGGGAACAAGTGATAAGAGAAGAAGAAATGGATATTAAGTTGGATATTAGGGACAATTTCTTCCCCAAAAGGTTTGTCCAGGCTTGTGCCAGGCTGCCTAGGGCAGTGCTGGATTCCCCATCCCTGGAGGGACTGCAAACCTTTCAGGAGGTTGGAGACACAGAAATGTCTCCATTGACATTGAGACACATGAAATGTGGCTTGAGACACAGAAGTGTCACTGAGACACATGAAATGTGGCTTGAGACACAGAAATGTCCCTCAGGAAGCTTTCATCTAGGTCGTTTGGGACCTCATAGTAATGGAAGTGAAGTACCAGCTAGGTTCCCTCAGTGCTGAAGGTGATGTTACTTGTACCTTCCTGCCATGAGTATCTTACTCAAACCAAACCAATTCCTTCTCCAGTTCCATCAATACTATATTTAGTCCTTATTCCTCTGCCTGTTTTCTTCCACTGGAGACTAAAAACACTTTGCCAGTTGGAGCAGAGCTGGGACCAGTTAAAAAATCCCTGTGAGGCCTCTGAATAAAGAGTGAGCCTGAAGATGCTGCATTGCTAGGTGAGGAGGAAAGGGAATCATCAAGAGTCTTCCTTAATAAGCTTTTTATTTCCTTGTTTAGTAATTAATCTACTGGGGAAAAAAAAGCCTCTTAATTCTTCTTTTTGCAGTCTTCAGGGCTTTTCTTTCAGTCTCCTACTTATCTTCTCATCCCTCCTGCCCTTTAGAAACTAATAAAGAGTGGATCAAAACGTCTCCAGGCTGTAAAGTGTGATGGGATTGGGGCTAAGTTAGTTAGTTCCTGAGTTAGAAGCTTATTTAGAAGGTTATTTTAGAGTTTGAAGACACTTCTTCTAGATGAGGAGATCAAGGTCCTAGTAGTCACCATGAAAATGCCAGCAAGCTGGAGGTGGATCCATCACCCTTGAGGAGCACAAGTGCTCTGATTCCCCAGGGAATCACCTTCTTGGTAGATGAGTTGAAGGCTTTTTGTTGAAATTAAAGACAGGACTTTGGTCTCAGATTGATGGGAGGTTTTCTTTCATCCCTTGATTTGTTGGCAGGCATTGGTGACTGCTAGTGTGCTGGTAGCAGCTTGAGCTGTGGCTAGGGGAGGAAGGGTGGCCAAAAAGTCATTAATTGCAGTGATTTGAGGCACAGGTCATGAAATGCTGCCTCAAAGCTGTCAGACACAGAGTGATGCTGCTAAGGGTTGAGTGGGAAATTATTCTTCAAGTACAAGACAGTGATAAAGTATCACACACACACACACACAGATTCCCAGCATGGGGAAGGCTAGAAGGGAGCTCTGGGGATGATCCAGTTCATCCTCCCTGCTCCAGCAGCTTGCCCAGCATCCCCTCCTGCTGCCCTTGGCATCTCTGCACCCCGGGAGACTCCCCAAGCTCTCTGGGCAGCCTGGGCCAGGGCTCTGCACCCTCACACCAAACAACTTTCTGCAAGCTCCTGGCTTGCAGTTTGTTGCTCTTGCCCCATCCCTGGGCACCCCTGAGCAGAGTGTGGCCCCAGCCTCTTGCCCCCTGCACCCTTCAGCTCTTGCTCAGCATGGAGCAGCTCCCCTCTGGCTCTGCTCTGCTCCAGCCTCAGCATTCCCAGGGCTCTCAGCCTTTCCTCCTGCCACACATGCTCCAGTGCCCTCAGCATCTCCCTGCACTCTCTGCAGCAGTGCCTTGTCTCTCTGGAGCTGGAGAGCCCAGAATTAGACCCACTGTCAAAACCAGGGCACTATTCCAACCAAACCAACATTTTAATCATGATTTCAGAACTCTGTATTTTTAGCATCTCGTTCTATCCTCCTCCTTTCAGCAGAGAATTGTGTGGTTTCAGGTTTAGTATCTCCAGATGCCTCCACTTTCTGGCCTTAGGGCCATGGTTGAGTGGCCTGGGAGTGCTAGGGATGCTTGGACTTGATGAGCTTAGAGGTCTCTGCCAAGCTGAATGATTCTGTGACTTGTGCTCCCAAGCTGAGGAGAGCCAGGTGGCTGCAGAGCTGGGTCAGCACCCAAACAAATTGGATGGATTCTATTTTCTGTTGTATTTAAGTCCTCTTGTGTTGGAAACAACATCTCAGACAGTGTCTGAATTCCCCTCCTGGATGTTTGCAGAACTCTGAGACAGAGCAGAAGCAATTAAAAAGGCTTTCATTAATTCCAGGAGCTGAATTAAAGAGCTCCTTCCTTTTGTTCTAAGTGTACAAGCAATAGAGTTGTTTCCCTCAGCAGCTGAGATAATGCATTCTTCAGCTAGAAGTCACAACATCTTCCTGATACCAACTGCATTTCAGCAGCACAAAGGAGGAGGGGAAAAAAGAAACCAAGCAAGCACTGTCTGGACCTCATTGAGAAATTAATGATGTACATAGCCATTTAATTAGGATAAACCAGGTGCAGGTAATTAGCCAAGTCATAATGTTGCAGCAGCTAATAACATCAAATATTAGGGATAATTGCATTGCAAGCAGTTGGTGGTGGTGGCTCAGTGCTGCTGATGGCACGCTGAGCTGAGGAGCACTGCTGCATACATACATACATATTCATTGCTAGCTGAGCAGGAAAAAGGTGCTGAGAGCCTGGCCCAGGTTGCCCAGAGAGGTGGGAGATGTCCCATTCATCCCTAGAAGCATCCCAGCTCAGGTTGGTTGGGGCTAGGAGCATCCTGCTCTAGGTGCAGATGCTCTTGACTGCAGGAGGTTGGACTAGATGAGCTTGGATGATCCTTTCCAACCCAAACCATGGTTTAGTGGTGACTTGGAAGTGTTAGGTTAACAATTGATCTTAGAGGTCTTGTTCAACCTTAATAATTCTCTTTTCTGCTGGAATTTTCTATCCACTGCCCTGTTTCTTCCCCTGGGCCAGGTTTCCCTCCTTGCCACCTCTATCTCAAGATGCTTTTTCTTCATGGCTTCATACACATCTACTGAGCAAGGTGATGGTAGCCTTTGCTTTGAAGTGAGCTTGGGCTTCCTTTGGCTTCCACACATGCAGATGCTTTCCTTGCCTTCAAGAGAAATGATGGGACACTGTTGTATTTTTAATCCTTCACACAAAGCTTCTTGCTCCTCCCCATGCCAGGGTTAAACAGAGGGGGGGGGGAAAGCTTGTTTTTGATAATGAAGACCATTTTCCTGCAGTTTTGAGGCTGCTAATTAAGTGCCAAGAGCAGCAGATGACACCAAGTGTTGCCTTCATCTGATCTTTGTCTACAGCTCTACAGTCTGTTACAGATGATGGGTTAATTATAGCAAAGTAATTCCAAGTGTAATTACTCTTTTTCTTTGTTCAGTAGATTAGATTTTGGGGGTATCAAAAAGCATTTTGCCTGAAGTGATCATCCTCCTGTCCTCTAGCCATATCTAGAGTCCTGTGCTCAGCTTTGGGCTCCTCAGTCCTCAGGGAATTAACCTCCAAAGAAAGATGGGAGAGGAGGATGAATTTCTTTTTGTCTCTTAGGAACCTAACTAACCCAAGTGAAGTAGTAGAAAAGGATAAATGAGTCCACCCCTGATGGGAAATGAGAACTAACAGCACAGTGACCACATGTTGTTCTGCTGGAAATGGATACTAAGGCAAGGGAAGCCCTGGGAAAAGAGGAGTTTCAGTCTGTAAGCTAAATAGTAGGCAATTGGAGTTCTTTCTGGGCCTGTTTGAAGTGTAAGCAATATCTTCTAACTGTTTAAGCATCTGCTCTATTGTTGTAGGGAATCAAATGCTCTCTCCTCTTCTCCTCATGCTTGATTAAAAAGTAATTTCCTGGTAATGATTTTCTTGGGCCTTGGAGAAGCCTTAAGCAACATTTTTAGTAGCAGCTCAGAAAATCTTCAGCTTCTTTCTTTTTCTTTCTTTCTTTTTTTTTTTTGTTTTAAATGAACTAGTGTATAACTCTTAGAAAATGAAGTATTTTTAGCTGCCATGAAAATAGGAAGAATGCTACAGAGAATAACTGAAGTGCTGGCATTTTGGCTCCAGCACTGATGTTTTCCATCTGTTAGAAAATCAGTTGAGGTTTTAGAAAGGTAGGAAATGCTATTTTTGTTGTTGAGTCCAGAATGAAAATGAATTCATCTCCAGAAAAAAAAAATGCTTTGCACATGTAGTTTAGCACAGATAATTGGTCATAGATGGAGTGCCCTGAACAAGTTGAGGGAAGAAAGGATGTGGGTTTAAAGACTGGGTGCAGTTTAAAGGCACAATTAGGCATATAAACTTATAAATCTGGGAATCATAGAATCATTTTGTTTGGAAAACACCTTCCAGATGATCTTAAACTAGTTTGTGTAGGTGTGAAATACAGGTCAGTAGACAGATCAGCTTGGAGTGAGCTGGGGGTAGGTCTCTTTTCCAGGGTTGAGGATGAGAGGAAATGGATTGGATATCAGGAGGAATTTGTTCCCTGAAAGGTGGAGTGAGCATCCCTGGAGGGGTTTAAGACAGGCTTGCTTCATCCTCCCTGACCTCCATGCCAACACTGCTATCAGCCACCCCATCTCCTGAAGAGTGATAATGAAGGAGAAGTAATTAGCTCTTCATCCAAATCTCCCTTACATTATTCTTGCAGGAAATTAACTCACATTCTGCTCAAGCTTAGTGAGCTTTACCTCCTCTATCATGACAAGGCCTTATCAAAATGATGAGGCAAGAGGAGGAATAGCCTAGATCCAGTTATCTATTAATTGTTCATTATCAGAAGGCAAAGGCTGTCAAGTTCCAGTCTGCACAAGAGAAAAAAAACACCAAATTTCACTGCCAGGAAATGGAGGATGTTGCTGCCTACCAGAAAAGTTGCCTTTCTTTTGCTAAAATAAGTACATTTCAAATGATTAGAAAACCCTTCTCTATCTCTAGAGAGGGGAAAAAAAAAAGAGGATTAATTTTCAGCAGGGTTCTTTTTTCTTCAGTTCTAAAAGTCAGTGCAAGCTTGAAGCAGAATGAGAACAGCAGAACAAATCATTCCTTCTGTCCATTCTGGCTCCATCCCTGCTTGTTGGGCTTCACAGAGCAGCTCCTGGCTCTCAGCAGGAACTCTTGGGAAGCTCCCCAAGGTGTTTGCAAGAGTTTTGGTGTCAGTGTGTTCAGAATCCCTGAGCTTGTGCATCCAAGAATCGGGCGAGATGGGAGGAGGATTGCTGGCAGCCGCTGACCAGGAGGGGCTTGCTTCTCAGGACACTGTTCTCGGCTTTCCTTTTGGGTTTAGGGGGGAAGAAGAAGAAGGGTTGGGAGACAGGAGAAACATGGGATAAGTGGGAAAGAGAGGGAGAGTGAGCAGTGATTCCAGCAGACTCAGCTAACAGTGCAGCAGCAAGGCTCAGGGCTGGGCTGACAGAGCAGGGACAGATGCTCTCCATGAAGCCCTCTGCCTTCCCAAAGGGAAGAAGGGAGAGAGATGAGGGGTTGGGAAAGGAAACTGACCCAGCTGGAATGGAAATGATAACAATAACATGAACTAGACACAGAGAGATCCAATCCCAATGGCCAAGCCAAGGCCTGGTGGCAATGCCATCCCTGTCACCACTGAGGCTGTGGCAGCACTGGGCAAGGCCCATACTGGACTCAGCAGCAGGTGGGCAACACATTGAGGAGCTGGAGTCAGGAACACATGGATCAGGCTCAGAACAGACAGAGTCCTGCTGGGCCATTGGCCAGTGGAGAAGAGCCTTGCCCCTGCTGATCCCTCAGCTCCATCGTGCCTGGGCCATCCCTGGGCTGCAATCCCTTGGTGCTCAGCTGAGGGTCACCTGCCCTGTCCCCTCCTCCCTGCAGCTGCCACCTCTGACTGTTTAGACTAATATCTAATGAAATCCAAAGGATTCTGGCTACCCTGTCCAGATTTCAGCCCAGAAGCTTTAAAGGTGAGGCAGAGCCAGTGACCAGAAGAAGAGTGCAGAGCATTTGGAGTCTTTTAGTTTGCTTTCACCCTTCATATGAGATTGAATTGAAAAGCCTCTCCTGAAGGCTGCTCAAAATGGTGCTGAATGCTTCATTTGCTCTGGGTAATTTGGGAATCACAGTGGCTAAATATTGTGAGGAAAATATTAGTCTCAGGACTTGGGAAGCCAAGTTTTGCTGAATTAATGAGCATTTCCTTGTCAGGGTAAGGATGAGTGCAGATGCTTTGCTACTATTCAGTGTTATATAGGTGCCAAAGAGCATTTTATAGCGTGTAGCTTCTCAGTTGGTGTCTTTAGCTACTGGATTTGGTGGAGAAATCAGCTCTCAGAAAAGCAGCTCTAGGCTTTCTGTATCCCTTAGGTGTTTTTGAGCATTATCTGCATGACCACAATGACATTGCAATGAAGACTGTTGGAATTTGCTGGGAAATGTCAGGTTCCTGCCCCAGCAGCAACTCAGAACTCCAGAAAACATCCTCCAGAAGCATTATTCATCCTCTACCTTCTCAACTCTTCATCCTGCTGAAGCCAAATAAAGGAAGGATCTAATTCTTTCCTGAGTGGTGCTTCAACACCTCATTAAGCTCTTGGGTTAATTATAATCTTCTGCTTTCCTTCTTGGGGGGAAAAAAATACCCCAACCAACCAACCAACCTCTAATCCTGTTGTTTTAATCTAATTCCTGGGCTTGTGAGTCATGGCAACTAAAAAAGGTTTATTTTAGGGGGGAATCAGACCCCAAGTATCCTCAAGGAGAGCTTGAAACCACAATGTTGAGTTTAGTTGTGGCTAAAACCACAATGCTGAGTTCCATGGGGGATGCTAACTTCATTATCTGAAGCAGTTCAATGATTTAGGGATGTTTTCTGCTCTATTTAAAGTGGATAAAGGCTGAGGCTCAGTAGGACAGAGTAGCCACAAGTAGTACAAGACTTCTTTCCCTCTGGGGCTTGGAGGAAGTCTCTTGAAAGGAATGTGCCTTAGTTCCTGCAGGGCCAACAAAGGGCTTAGCTGCAGGAAAAAGTTGAATTTTAGAGAGGAAGTTTGAATGTGTGGAGCTAAGAGTTAAATATCTTCTGGAAGCAGATGCAAGCCTTGAGCCTTCAATTATTTGGGGGGTTTTTAATTGCATTTTTTATTTTTTAATGTCATTTTTCATTTTTTTTTGCTTTTTCTTCCCTTTTTTCCTTCTCTTTTCTTTTTGCTTCCCTTTCTTTGCTTCCCTTTTCCCCCTTTTTTCTTTTCCCCCTTTTTCCCTTCCCCCTTTTTTCTTTCCCACCTTTTTTCTATTCCCCTTTTTCCCTTTGCCCCTTTTTATTTTTCCCCTTTTTTCTTTTTCCCCCTTTTCCTTTTTTCTTTCNCCCCCTTTTTCCTTTTCCCCCCTTCCTTCTTTCTTCCTGCCCTTTTCCCTGTGCTTTCCCCTCTGCTCTCCCTGTGCCCTTGGCTAACAAATCCCTCTGCATTTTCCCTTGCTCTGAGAGCCTGGGTATCAGGTAGGGCAGAAGGAAACCTGACCTTTTAAGCTCTGTCACCCTTTCTCTCTACCACTGCTCCATGGAACAGGATCCCTAGGAGGAGCAAACCTCATCTACACACACACATCCATAAATCTGGGGACAACTTCCCTTTCTGAAGCCGATTTTGAGTGGCTGATGGTTGGTTGCTTGGGGTTTGAGGATGGAAAGAAGAGCCCCAAAGGTCTTTTGAAGGTCTGATGTTGCTGAAATAGAGGTTGATGGCTGGGACACAGCAAAAGGAGATGTCTAAAATGATTCCTTCAAGCTTTAGCTGTGATGGAGCTGCCATGAGGCTCAAGAGGAAAGGTCCTGAGCCATCCAAGCCAGGCTGAACATTGGACTCAGCCAAGTCTTACCTAAGTGTTTCTCTGGAGGAAAAAAAGTGCTGTGAATGCTCATCTGCAATACCTTGTAGTTGAATTGAGGGTAAAGCTCCCTGCTTGTGTTTTAGGGAATGATTCAGTTGGGTACAACAAACCAAATGAAGAATTAGCTTGGAGGGAAGTGTCTCTGATTCCACTGATCCTTGATGAGCTTTTAATTTCTGAGCAGAGTTTTGTTTGCTTCCAAGTCAAAGAATTGAGTGAAAGATCCAAGCTAAGGGAGCTTTCAGGTGAACATCTGAAACAGATGAGAAGTTGTTGGTTTCTTTGGTTCAAAACAAGAAGTTCAACTGCAGTCTACTGTAGATCTGTGGAGTTTTGCTTTCATTCTGCCCTACTCTTTGATATCTAAGGTAGATTTCTCTTTATCCACACTCACAAAACCAGGAGTGAATGAGTCCAGGAACAAAACCACCCTGGAGGCTCATCTGCTTCTTAAAATAACTGATCTGTGAAGCCAAGACTTCAGAAGGCTCCTGCTTGGTGTGGGATTTAGTGCCAGAGGCAATGTAGGAGTGAGTTTGTTTTCTCTCTTCCAGGTCTGTGCCAAACTCTCAGGCATGTGAGTGCAATTCCAGAGGTGGATGTCACTTGCTGTGCTACTGCAGAGACTAACCTTAGTAGGAGTTTACACACCTGATAGGAAAATGATGATAATTTGCTTTTATCAATAGTCAGGACATGGTGGCAATATACTTCCCAGAGAAGAATATATGCAGGCAGTCCAGGGACAATCTGCTGCTGAGTGAAAAGCAACTTAATTGTGCTCTTCTCCTGGGTTCCCAGTGATGGGACAAGAGGAAATGGCCTCAACTTGCACCAGGGGAGGTTTAGATTGGCTATTAGGAACAATTCCTTCACAGAAAGAGTGATTAATCATTGGCAGTGGTGGAGTCCCCATCCCTGGAGGGGTTCAAAAACCCTGTGGATGACATGGTTTAGTGGCATGGGGGTGAGAGGTTGATGGTTGGGCTTGATGATCTCAGAGGTCTCTTCCAACCTGACTGATTCTGGAATGTGGAGGAGCATAGATAGCTCTGCTGGTTGGTCAACCATTAACCTAGCAACCTAAAGCTGAAACAAAATCGACTTGCTCGAGGAGCTGTAAAGCTTTGGGCCCTCAGAAGCTTTTTGTGTTCACCTCTGTGTCCAACAACCCTTTCAGCCTGGCACTGGGAACACCAGGAGCACTTAACCCTGCTCTTGGAGATGGCCAAAAGCTTTTACCTGAAGACTAACTGGTTTTAGCCTAGGAGCTGCTCTGAAATACGTTCAAGCTGATTCCTCTCATCTCCTGAGGATTGCTTCCTAAATGCTGAATTACATGCTTGGGTGGTTTGCAGCAATAATGAGTGGTGATGCAGCAAGGAGAAGGTGCTGGGGAAAGAAGAGAGGCTTTCTGGGCTCTGCAGTAAGCTGGGGGTAGGTCTCTTCTCCCAGGTTAGCAGTGAGAGGATGAGAGGTAATGGCCTCAGCTTGCACCAGGGGAGGTTTGGATTGGATATCAGGAGGAGTTTCTTCCCTGCAAGGGTTGTTCAATCTTGGCCCAGGCTGCCCAGGGAGGTGCTGGAGTCACCATCCCTGCAGGGGTTAAGAAACATCTAGCTGCTCTCCTTAGGGCCATGGATTAGTGTCCTGGGAGTGATAGGAATGGTTGGACTGGATGAGCTTAGAGATCTCTTCCAACCTTCATGACTCTTTGATTCTGGTGTGGCTCTGTCTGAGGCTTGGTCACTGCACTGTTTGGGTTAAATCCCATCTTGTTTCCTGGAGCTCCAAAACAGAATCCCACCAGCAGAAGCTCCTTCCTTTATTTGCTGGGATGCTTTCCTGAGCTGTTGCTTCAGTTAGTCAGCTTTTATTCCAGTTGGTGTGCTCTGTAATGCTGCTTTAATCAATTCACTTCCTTTGCTAAGCACTTCACACAAGGCTTTTATGTCTCTAGCTGCTATCTTCTTCAGCAATTCCCTCCAACTATAAAAGCAGGGTGGGTTTTTAGCAAGACCTCTTTGTTTTCTGCCTTGTTGGTTGTTCCTCTTTCTACTCCTATCCTTTAATCCTTTGTTTCCTGAAGCCTTTCCTTGTTTTCTTTAGGGTAGACCTAGCAGATGTTTCTAGCAGACCTCAGTGCAGGTAGACAGGATGAGGAATCAGGAGCCAGCAATGTGCTCTTGGGGTCAAGAAGGGTTAAAGCCAGGTGAGGTGAGGAAGCATCTGTGAGTGTTGCTCTCAGAGGCAGGGGCAGAACCTTTGTGCTGAACAAGCTTTATTCTGTTGGTGAGGTTGGAAACATCATCTTCATTCCTGGAAAACAGGAGGAACGTGAAAAATGTTCTCCATAGGATTATAGAATCCTTTAGGTTGGAAAAGACCTCCAAGCTCATGTCACCAAGTGCCACATCTCCGTGCTCTTTGAGCCCCTCCAGGGATGGTGACTGCACCACTGCCCTGGGCAGCCTGGGCCAATGCTTAACCACTCTTGCAGGGAAGAATTTTTTCCTGATACCCAATATAAACATCTCTGGCACAACTTGAGGCTGTTTCCTCTTGTTCTTTAGCAGAAGAGACCAACTCCCACCTGACTCCAACCTCCTTGCAGGGAGCTGGAGAGACTGAGAAGGGATTTGTTTTCCAGTGGCTGTGTTTCATCTTCCCTCCCCCAGCAGCATCTGTGCTTTCAGACAAAAGAGAGTTCCTTCAGGTCTATGTTGTGATCAAGCACTGCTGCTTTGGGGTGTTCACTTGAGAGGAGAGGTGCAGACAGGACTGCCTGCAAGCTCTGGCATCTCTGAGATCCACTCAGAGGACAATAGCTCGAGCTGCTGAAAGGTGAGGAAGGCAAGCTTCAATAAAGCCACCTGACTGCATCAGGAGGGCTCTTGAGAGAGCTTCAAGAAGACTTTGTGTGCTGCTGGGGGAAAGCTTGTCCATTGTGTGAGTGTTTTTTGTAAGTCACAGCACACTCCTCACTGCCTTTAGAAGCTCCTGGTGGAGCTGCCAGAGCATCTTGTGTTAGGCCAAACACATGCTGAGGGCTCCTACAGAGCTTCAACCAAACAAGGATGTTGTCCTGCACCAACCTTCTCTCTTTGAAGCCCTCAAAGGAGCACAGTTCCTTTCCAAACAAGCCCAAAGCAGTTGTACCCCTTGGGTACAGCTCATGGCTGTTCTGAGTGACTAAGGATGCTGAGGAGACCTTCTCCTGCTGCTGCTGGTGTCATCTTGGGGCTGGACCCAGGTTGGTCTTCCTAAGGGCAAGAAGAGGGAGATAACTCCTTGGAGACATCATTGTCCATGCTGCCCCTGGCTCCTCTTATCAAACAGAGGGAGCCCTCTGGCTCTGCTCTGCTCTGCTCCAGGCTCAGCATTCCCGGGGCTCTCAGCCTTTCCTCCTGCCACACATGCTCCAGTGGCCTCAGCATCTCCCTAGCCTCTGCTGGACTCTCTGCAGCAGTTCCTTGTCTCTCTGGAGCTGGGCAGCCCAGGACTGGAGCCAGGCCTCTAGATGTGGCCTCAGTAGAGCAGAGTAGAGAGGGAGAGGAGAACCTCCCTTGAGCTGCCTCTTAGGAATGAGCACTGAACTAGTTTTAATTTCATGTTTTCTTCTTGGATCCATCTTTTCTGGCAGATAACTGTTTCTTGGTGGATAGAGCAGTGAAGAACAGAGAGTGTCTAACAAAACATGGAATTTCCTTTAGGAAATGGCAGCTGTGCAAAGACAGAGGCTCCTAAAGGGTTAAGGAACCAAATGGAAGGCTTCCACGAACTTTATCATCCTCATTTTCTTTCTGCTTATCCTTAGTCAAACCTCCAGAACCTTATTGGCTTCCATGTGAACTTCAGATTTACCTATGTGCTGGTGTATGCTCCCTGTTCACCTGAGCATTTCTCCTCCAAAACAAGCAGTGCCAGCTCTTCTAGGGTGGCATTCTGAAGCTGAGTGATGTTGCAGATGGACCTAAATTCAGGGGTATTATCATGGAAATGGCTCCCATTTGAGCAGGTTGGGGTTTTTTTTAGATAGCTTAATGTAGAGGCACTTTGGGATTTGATTCTCACAGCCCCAGGTCATGGCCCACAGCTGCTGCAAGGAGGCTCTCACAGTTGGGTCTTCACCTAGCTGCCTTCTTGCATCAGAGAGCTGTTGCCTAAATGCTGTCCAGAGGATGTGCTTAGAAGTTGGAGACAAGAAGCTATTAGATGTTGCTTAAGCAGCTCTGGGGTTAGAAGGTCACACTGGAGGGATGGATAGATGGATGGATAGATGGATGGATGGATGGAGGGAGGGAGGGATGGATGTCATTTTGGTTTCCAGCTCGGTTAAAAGTTGTATGAGTGAAGATTGCTTTCTTCAGCA
Organism: Bucco capensis; assembly: GCA_013396975.1. Lineage (NCBI taxonomy): Eukaryota > Metazoa > Chordata > Aves > Piciformes > Bucconidae > Bucco > Bucco capensis. Next base: position 8,501 of record VWZO01000701.1, on the reverse strand, counting down.
TTAGTTAGTGAGACTTTTCACAAGGGGGGAAATGTGATTGTCCCAAAAGATCTTCTTTTCTGGTTGGAGCAAGAACACAACCAACTCTGTTCAGTGATTTCCCTTTCCAGCTCAGTTTCTTGCAGCTCATAACCATTCCAAGATATCATCACCTATCAAAGTTAAATACATACATACATACATATATATATATTAAAACTTGTTGTTTTACCAACTATTTGAGATCTATCTGGGCTTCTAAGTGCTTTTATAGCATGCACCTAGTACATCTATTTCTAGACTTTAATGAAGAACAGAGGATTGAAATGAACTCAGCTCATGGATTGATTTTCTTTCCAAAGTAGACATGGTGTTGAATTTTATTTCCTCCTTTTAATATCATGGTATGTGTGTATATATATATATTAATTATTATATATGTAATATAAAAAATATTATTATATTTTATAGTATATTATATATAATTATATATAGCATATTATATATAATAATTATATCATGTAATACTATATATTATATAGTATATTTTAGACTATATATAATATAATGTTTTATATATTTATATAATAGAAATTTTATTATATAACATTAATATTATATATTAATTATTCTATTTTATTTATTATTANTAATATCAAGTATATATTTATTAATTTAATATATTTATAGTAATATATTAATATATTTATATTTAGTATAGTTATTATTAATAAAATATATTATGCCTATTATATTTTTATTTAATATATAAAATTATATATAATATATAACACAAAAATTTATAATACATAAAAATGTATATTTATATTTAATATATAAATATATATTCATATTTAATGTATAAATATATTTTATATATATTTTATATATAATATATATTATAATTAATATATATTTATTAATCGACTTCTTTCCTATGGGTTTGTTCTGCATGTCTTCCAAATCCTGGTGCCTTTTGCTAATCCAAGGCCTAGCCATTCCCTCAGGTTCTTTAGTTGTGCATCTCTTCTGGAACATTAATTGCATTAGCACATTAATAGGCACTGAAAAATAGAGGAGAAGTTGAGTTGAATTGTTTCTCTGAGGGTGGTTTGCAAGTAGCTTGGTTTGAGCTAGACCTTTATGGTTTTTGGTGTATGTTGTTTTGCTTGGGACCATAGTGCTAATTCCTTGGGTATTCCCACTTCCTCAGTCTATTATCCCAGAGCTTCCACCACCATCACTGATGGGCTCAGCCTTGGCCAGGGACAGGTGGCAGCTTGGAGCCAGCTGGCATTGGCTCTGTTGGACATGGAAGAAGCTCCTAGCAGCTTCTTCCAGAAGCCACAAATCCAAGAACAGAGCCTGATGGAGAAATTCTAGGATACTTGGGGCTTCCAACTGAGTCACAGAATCATGAAGGTTGGAAGAGGCCTCTAAGCTCATCAAGTCACTGCCATGCCAAGCTGATTGGGGTGGGTTTCTTTCGCTGATGCTTTCCTTAGTGATCACCCTGGTGGGGAGAGGAGACTAGAATGAAGTAGCAATTGACCCCATGGCTGTGTTTTGCAGGTTCTTTCATGCTGGTGAACACATCTGGCAGGTTTGCAGGCCAGAAGGCTCACCTCCTGCTGCCTCACCTGAAGGAGAATGATACTCACTGCATTGATTTCCACTACTATGTCTCAAGCAAGAGTGGCTCAAGCCCTGGCACTTTGAACATCTATGTGAAGGTGAATGATGGTCCCATTGGTAGCCCAGTCTGGAACACATCCATCACTGCTACCTGGAGCAGAGCAGAGCTGGCAATTAGCACTTTCTGGCCCAATTTTTACCAGGTATGTTTTCCTTCTCCTGAAATGTTGGTTCTCCTCACAGCTGATGTGGTTCTCAGTCATCATTTGGACTTGAAATCAAAATGTCTTTGAGTTTCTCCTGCTGATCTTTACTTGTGTTTCTGTAGATGATGCTAGCTGTTGGGTTTGACACCTATAGGGCTGGGTTTTGACTTGAAATCAGTGTATCTTTGAGTATCTCCTGCTGATCTTTACTTGTGTTTCTGTAGATGATGCTAGCTGTTGGGTTTGACACCTATAGGGCTGGGTTTTGACTTGAAATCAGTGTATCTTTGAGTATCTCCTGCTGATCTTTACTTGTGTTTCTGTAGATGATGCTAACTCTTGGGTTTGACATCTATAGGGCTGGGTTTTGTCTGTTTACATCTATTTATGGAAGCAGAAGAAATATATTCACACACACACACACACACACAGACTTGAAATGTGGAGGAAATAATGATACTGTAACAATTCAGTTCTTTTCCTATTGATTTCAGTCAATTACCTCCTATTTCTCCTGCAAGAAATCCACTCATCCTTTCAGTTCAGTAGGGATGCTGGAATTGAATGGCAAGAGCGTGCATTGAGGTGGAGCCTTCAGGTTGGAGGCACATCAACAATATTTGCTGCTTTAAGACCAGCAGAACCCTTTGAGGCTCAGTTTGGATGCAATCTCTGTCTCTTCTGTCCAGTAGGAACCATCAATGAAGGAATGAGCTTCTGGTGACATCCTAGCCCATTCCTCAAGGTGCTGCTTTTCTGTAGGGAAGTTCACACATCATTCAGTTCTTTTCAGATTGTCTCCTTCTTGCCATGAAAACATAGTCATTGTCTCCCCAAGCAAGTCATTTGGTGTAGGAAGAGCAGAGCAAAGATGTTCTTGAGGCTCCTCTCATCTTCACTTTGCATGTGGAAAGTTTGGTTTGGAGTTGATTTGGTTTCTCACTTGGTGACTTACTTATGGTTTGAAACTTACTGAAGAAAAGCCATCCCAAAGAGTGGTGGGCTCCTCACTCCCTGCCAGAAGGACATGGAGGTGCTGGAGTGTGTCCAGAGAAGGGCAAGGAAGCTGGGGAAGGGTCTAGAGCACAAATGTGCTGAGGAGCAGCTGAGGGCTTGGTGGTTTTGTAGGAGGAGGCAAAGCAACTGGGAGAAGGGCAGAGGAAGGAGAGAGGTTGAATGTGGACCTTGTGAGAATGTGTGTCCCACTTAGGTGAGAGCTGAGATGACTTCAGGTATGATGGGAGAAGGCAGAGGACCCATCTGGCAGATTCCTAGCACTGAGTCTGTCTCCTAAGCTGCTCTTCAGTTCACTCCAAAACTCTGACCTCTTTTGGGCCTGAATCCATGTCTTCCTCACCTAAGCTGCAAGCATTCCTCTCAGGGATTTCCTGAAGCTCTCTGACCTCCTAGCTCAATGTTGAGGCCAATGAGAAGATCTTTAAGGAGTAGCAAGACCCTTGGTAACTTTTCCTAGATGAAGTTTGGTTGTCTCCTGATGAGGAGGAGACTCATCATTAGTAGATGAAGGGATGAAGCACTCTCATCAAGTGATTTTTGCTTTGTTAATCTTTTACATCACAGAATCACTCAGGTTGGCAAAGACCTCTAAGCTCATCCAGTCCAAGCATCCCTATCACCCCTAGGATACTAACCCATGGCAGCTAGATGTTTGTTAACCCCTGCAGGGATGGTGACTCCAGCATCTCCCTGGGCAGCCTGGGCCAAGACTGAACAATCCTTGCAGGGAAGAAATTCTTCCTTATATCCAATCTAAACCTCCCCTGGGGCAACTTGAGGCTATTTCCTCTCATCCTCTCACTGCTAACCCTGGAGAAGAGACCTACCCCCAGCTCACTCCGAGCTCCTGGCAGGGAGTTGCAGAGAGAGCTAAGTTCTCCCCTGAGCCTGCTCTTCTCCACGCTAACCAAGCCAACAGCTGCTCCTCAGCACATTTGTGCCCTTCCCCAGCTTCCTTGCCCTTCTCTGGACACATATCCATGTGGACATCTTCATGGCTGTGAGTGCCNAGAGAGCTAAGTTCTCCCCTGAGCCTGCTCTTCTCCACGCTAACCAAGCCAACAGCTGCTCCTCAGCACACTTGTGCCCTTCCCCAGCTTCCTTGCCCTTCTCTGGACACATATCCATATGGACATCTTCATGGCTGTGAGTGCCTTCTAACTCCCTTCCACTTGTAGGACACCTAGAAGGTATCAAGCTGCACTTGGAACCCAAATAGTCTACAGAACTCTTGAAGAGAAAGGATATGCTAACTTTTCCATACTATTTATCCCATTCAGGATGAAACACAGAGGTAAAATAACTTCTATTAATGGGAGCTGAGCAGCAAGTGGATTTTGTGGGGTGGGTTAGATGGTGGAGTGAATTTGAACCCAGCTCCCAAGGCTTTATTTGTTTAAGCCATGCCTGTTATTAACCAGCCAGGCAAAGCATTCAGGAGATTGAATAATTAACAGTATTCTATTATTGCAGCAGCAATTATCCAAGCTTGTTAATAGCTTTCATGCTGAGTTTCCAGTTAGAATTGACTCTTTGGAAGGAGAGGGGGTGAACAAAGTAATTAATTCCTTGTAGTGTAGCCTTTTTGCTGGGTAATTACTTGTGTGGGTTTTGCCCTACCTGCAAGCTTCTGCTCCCTGTGTAAATCACAGGGAGAGCCCACATGGAACAACGCTGATTGGGGGGGGGGGGGAATGTTGCTGATTTCAAGTGAAATTGTCAAGTCTGCTGCTTGAGTAAGGGTGGGTTTAATTCCATAATGAATAGTCTTCCTAAGTGCTACTGCTGAGCATCTGCCCTTGGCTCTGGGTATGTGGCAGCCCTGCTCCTGCTTGCAGGATACTTGGAGTAACAGAGGTTCAAGCTGCCAAGCACCTGCTGAGGGTGAAGGAAAATCAGCTTGCTCTTTTCTGCTCTGCCTCCTGGTCCCTCAGCTGTTGCTTTGGAAGTAGCTGACATCTTTCAGCAGGAGCTAGTCTGATTTCTGGGTTGGAAAATCCATTTAGGACTTCCTGAGGGAGCAATTGGCTTCCTCTTTTTATCAGCTCTTGTCTCCTTGGTGCATCTTAAGCATGACCATCTAGGAATTCATCATGGTAGCAGGGTGCAGGATGGTGAAGCCAGCAGAGTGCTCAGGTGGCCAAGAAGGCCAAGAGCATCCTGGCTTGGCTCAGCACTAGTGTGGCAGCAGCACTAGGGCAGGGATTGTCCTCCTGGGCTGGGCACTGGGGAGGACACAGCTCCAATGCTGGGCTCAGCTTTGGGCTCCTCACTCCCTCCCAGAAGGACATGGAGGTGCTGGAGTGTGTGCAGAGAAGGGCAAGGGAGCTGGGGAAGGGTCTAGAGCACAAATGTGCTGAGGAGCAGCTGTTGGGTTGGTTGGTGTGGAGAAGAGGAGGCTCAGAGGAGACCTTAGCTTTCTCTGCAGCTCCCTGCCAGGACCTTGGAGTGAGCTAGGAGTTGGTATCTTCTCCAGGGTTAACAGTGATAGGAGAAGAGAAAACAGCCTCAAATTGCCCCAGGGGAGGTTCAGGTTGGACATTAGGAATATTTTTTCACTGCCAGAATGGTTAAGCATTGGCCCAGGCTGCCCAGAGCAGTGCTGGAGTCTCCATCCCTGCAGAGGTTGCAAAGCCCTGGAGATGTGCTGCTGAGGGCCATGGAGTCTCAGAGAAGCTCTAAAATTGATGCTTTGAGATGCAAGTCAGTCCTGGAAAGGATGGTCCTGTAGTGAGCAGAGAGGGCAGAAGGGTTGGGAAGGGATTGTTTTGATTTTACTCAATGTTTTGCCATTTCCCCCCCTCATTTACATCTTCTAGCAGGAAGAAAATCTGTTGATTTCACTTTCATTTTCTTGTTTTGTGTCTGTCAACTAGGGGAAACCATTTCTTTTCCCCTTTCTAGACCCATTAGCAGCAGCACAGTTCTGTGATTTCAAATCCATTTGATGCTTTTTGAAGCCTTTGCAGCTTCACAGTATGCCAAAAAAAATAGAATGCCCCTCGTGGGTGAAGTCTTGGTGAGAGCTTTGTGTTCCCTGCTCCAAGCAAACATCTTGGCCCAGCACCACTGACAAGTCACACAGCATCCCCCTTGCCAGCCTTTAGAGCCTCAATTATTTGCTCTCTGCTTTGCTGGGAGTCAGCAGTCAGCTGAAACAAACCTTGATTAAAGAAAGCAACCAGCTCTGCAGCTTGGAAATAGGGTGGAAAGGATTCAGGATGGAGTAAAGCTACTCCCTGTGCCCCTGCACCTTCTTGAAGCCTCAATTCCTATCAAGCTGAAAGGAGAAAAATAAGCTAAGAGCCTGGCAGTGATTCCTGCTCTTTCTGAGGGAGGACACAAAGCAGGGGACATGGGATCACTTCACACTGAGAGGAGATTTTCCCCTTTACCATTCTGACACTACTGCCTGTAAATGAGGAGTTTAGGGACTAAGAAGCAGGAGATCCAAGCTACCTGTTCAAATCTCACCTTCAGCTTGCATTTGTCAGAGAAGCTGCTTTGTAGATGGCTTTGCTCAGAGCCTGGCTGCTGCAGTGGCCTGAAGGCATCAGCTAGGACAGCTTACTAGTGATAGGACAGGAGGAAATGGCCTCAGGTTGTACCAGGAGAGGTTGAGGTGGGATATTAGGAAGAATTGCTTCACTGCAAGAGTGGTTAGGCATTGACATTGGGTGCTGGAGGCACCATCTCTGGATGGGGTTAAAAACCATCTAGATGTGCTGCTTAAGGACATGGTTGAGTGATAGGTTCATGGTTCAGTGGATAAGGAACTGGCTGGCTGATCACATCCAGAGGGTAGTGGTCAATGGCTCCAAGTGCAGCTGGAGCTCAGTGCCAAGTGGTGTCCCTCAGGGCTCTGTGCTGGGGCCTGCACTGTTTAATATTTGTATAAACAATATGGCCAGCAGCATTGAGTGCACCAGCAGCAAGTGTGCAGATGACACCAAGCTATGGGGTGCTGGGGATAAGTTGGAGGGGCAGGATGTCATCCAGAAGGAGCTGGACAAGCTGGAGAGGTGAGCCCAGGGGAACCTCAGGAGCTTCAACAAGCCCAAGTGCAGGGTCCTGCCCCTGGGTCAGAACAATCCCCACTATCAATCCAGGCTGGGGGATGAGATGATGGAGAGCAGCCCTGCAGAAAAGGCCTTGGGGTGCTGGTGGCTGAGAAGCTGGCCNGTGACCTTCCAGGACCTAAAGGGAACTTCCAAGCAGGCTGCAGAGGGCCTGTTTGCAAAGGCCTGCAGTGAAAGGACAAGGGGCAATGGTTTTAAATTGGAGAAGAGTAGATTTAAACTGGACATTAGAAAGAAGTTCCTCCCCATGAGGGTGGTGGAACACTGGCCCAGGTTGCCCAGGGAGGTGGTTGAGTTCCCATCCCTGGAGGCATTGCAGGTGAGGCTTGCCAGGGCTCTGGGCAAGCTGCTCTAGCTGGGGATGTCCCTGCCCACTGCAGGGGGGTTGGACTAGATGAGCTCCAGAGCTCCCTTCCAACCCAAACCAGTCTAGGATTCTAGGATTCTATGGTTGGACCTGATGAGCTCAGAGAGCTCTCCCAGCCTTAGTGACTCTGTGATTCCTGTGCAGTAAAGGCCAGGCTCACATCCTCCTGTGCTGGGTGTGTTGTTCCTCAGCTGGGCTTTGAAATGCTTATTGGGGTTTAAATCTCCACCCTGTGCCAGGCATCTGAAAGATCTCCTCTTCCTTGGCTCAGGTGCTGTGGGAATTGTTGTTGGGAGGAGGATGCACCAGGGGCAAACCATATAGCTCCACTGAAAAAGCCAAGCAGTGTAGAAATGGCCAAGAGTCAGCAGGCAAGGGCTTTTTGTCATGTACACAAGGCTCTGTTATTGCTCTGTCCCTTCCTGCTAAACTGAGAAAGCTTCTGGGCCTGCAGGAGCAAAATAGAAGAGAACAACTAGTTTAAAAACAACAAGTGAAGAATAAGATCATAGATTTGTTTTGGTTGGAAGAGACCTTTCAGGTCATCAAGTCCAACTGTTAACCTAACAGTGCCAGCTCAGCACTAACCATGTCCCTGAGCTCCACAGCTTTGCATCCCCTCCAGGGATGGAGACTCCAGCAGTGCCCTGGGCAGTCTGGCACAGGCCTGGACAAACCTTTGGGGCAAGAAATTGTTCCTCATCTCCAACCTAAACCTCTCCTGGTGCAACTTGAGGCTCTTGTTCCTTGGGAGAGGAGACCAACCCCTGTCTGGCTCCAAGCTCCATGCAGGGAGCTGCAGAGAGAGCTAAGGTCTGTCCTGAGCCTCCTCTTCTCCAGCCTAACCAACCCAACAGCTGCTCCTCAGCACACTTGTGCTCTAGACCCCTCCCCAGCTCCCTTGCCCTGCGCTGGCCACACTCCAGTAAGATTTAATAAGCTTTAAGATCAGGAGCTCAGTTTGAGTCTTGCTCACCCATTAGGGTTTTCTTTGGAGTCTCAGTTGGCAGCAGTGACCAGGATGCTTTTTAATGTGCTTGAGAGCATGAGTGAGTGCCAAGTGGTTGTTGTGTAGGAGTAAGAGCTGGGGCAGGAAACAGCAGAAAGCAAATTCCCAGCCAGGGAGAGCTAACCACATTTTAGGCAGCCCAAGTCAGTAAGCTAAGATGGATTTCTGTGGGGCCTTGTGTCCTGCTTGGAGCTAGAACAGACCTCCTC